>SJYV01025624.1:500659-663291 GCA_006410875.1 Neotragus pygmaeus
CTGACTCATTGGTAAAGACCCTGATGCTGGGAAAGATTGGGGGCAGGAGGAGAAGGGGACGACAGAGGATGAGATGGTTGGATGGCATCACCGACTCAATGGACATAGGTTTGGGTGGACTCTGCGGGTTGGTGATGGACAGGGAGGCCTGGTGTGCTGCAATTCGTGGGGTCACAAAGAGTCAGACATGGCTGAGTGACAACTGAACTGAACTGAAGCCAGCTGAGGTGGAGCTTCACACGACCAAAATATAATGGATGTGGATGAAAAGAGAGGTGCCTGAGAAGAGGTTTGAGGTGATGAAGGCCTCGATAAGATGAAAAGACTGAATTCTAGGGTCCACAGAAACCAGGTTTTCCCACCTCTTGTTTCTTCCTCAGTCGATGGAGTTAGGCTTGGCTGACCCAGCTGGAAGGACATGTAAGAAGGAGCAAAACGAAAGCAATTCCTTTGAATTTGTCCAGTGAACTTGACTCCACATTGATAGTCAGAGATCAGTTGAATAGGGTAAAAAATTTCTCACTCTGTTAGCTAAACACACCTTGGAAATAACTTGGCTCCACAATCTTGCACCTTGCACAATTCATTGGCGTTGTCTTTTCCCTGAGTTAAAGTAGCTCAGTCTGGCTTCATATGCCACAGAAAATCATGTGGCATATGAAACATTTCTTAGAATGTCAGAAAAAGAAAAGAAAAGAAAAAAAAAAGGCTTTTCTGACATTTTTTCACACACTGCTGAAGAGATGAGCACCGAAAATTTCTTTAAATGAGATTGCTGGATATACTACCAAGGATATCTGGAAAGAATTTTCTTTTGCTCACAAATAAATGTTTATCAAAATTTGATATTTAAAATGATTAGGTTAAATATTTTAAATAATCCTATTTTGAAGCAAAATGTTTTATTTTATTTTCAAATTTGCAGACAAGTTTGTTTGAAGCATATTTTGATATGCTAATGTGAATTGTTACAAAGTTGCTGCCATTTGCCACAACTTATTTTTTTAAATTGAGGATTTAAAAAAGAATACTCCATGTGCAAAAAAATTTTAGAAAATGAGAAAAATCACATGATAAGGTTTCTGTCATGCTCCAAATGCCACCAGTAAGCCCTGATTTTGTATCTGTGTTCAAGCAACATCCTTAATAATCTTCTTATTGAATTTATAATAAGTAAATCTAATAATTGAAAATTGAAAATAAATGTTTTTTTTTAATGACTGCTTTTATCTATCTATATGAGACTTTGTTAGGGTCTTGCTATAAAGAGAATTTGAAAGCCACAGTGCTGAGGCAGGAAGAATTTGATAGGAAAATGAGGTCACGAAGCGTGGAGTTGAGGTCCAGGTGAGGCTGGGCAGGGCTGAGGGGTGATGTGGAAGAAAAGAATCCCAGAGAGAAGTAAGGATCAAGAGAGTACTGCAGAGAAGCACAAAGAAGATGGCAACTTAGTTGTCCTGCCTACTTCTGCCACACAGGTTCTCTGCCCAGGAGACACAGACTGCTAGCATATTAAAATTTCAGAACAAGTGCCAACTGGGGGGGTTGTCACTGTATGAATTTTTTTTCATTCGGGGATCATACATGATTGGAAACCTTTCCCCCTCCTTTGGCTGTACTAGGTCTTAGTTGTGGCATGCATGATCTTTTAGCTATGACATGATGGATCCAGTTCCTGAGCAGGAATCAAACCCAGGCCCCTTGCACTGGAAGCAAGGAAACTCAGTCACTGGATGGCCAGGGAAGCTCCCTGACTGGAGACTTTTTCATGGCTACAGTTATCCATGAAACTTACATCCTAGTCTATATCACTCTGAGCCAAAGAGAAAACAATGCCCACTTATGGATGTGACTGGTGATGGAAGTAAAGTCCAGTGCTGTAAAGAACAATACTGCATAGGAACCTGGAATGGTAGGTCCATGAATCAAGGCAAATTGGAAGTGGTCAAATAGGTGATGGCAAGACTGAACATCAACAGTTTAGGAATCAGTGAACTAAAATAGACCAGAATGGCTGAATTTAATTCAGATGACCATTATATGTCTACTACCACAGGCAAGAATCCCTTAGAAGAGATGGAGTGGCCATGATATTTAACAAAACAGTCCAAAATGCAGTACCTGTGTGCAGTCTCAAAAACGGGCAGAATGATCTTTGTTTGTTTCCAAGGCAAACCATTCAGTATTGCAGTAATCCAAGTCTATGCCCCAGCCACTCATGCTGAAGAAGCTGAAGTTGAAGGGGTCTATGAAGACCTACAAGACCATTTAGAACTAATACCAAAAGAAGATGTCCTTTTCATCAGAGGGGACTGGAATGCAAAAGTAAGAAGTCTAGAGACCTGGAGTAACAGGCAAGTTTGGCATTGGAGTACAGAATGAAGCAGGGCAAAGGCTCATAGAGTTTTGACAAGATAATGCATTGGTCATAGCAAACACCCTCTTCCAACAACACAAGAGAAGACTCTACACGTGAACAGCACCAGTGGTCAATACCGAAATCAGATTGATCATATTCTTTGCATGCAAAGATGGAGAAGCTTCTATAATCACCAGAGAAACAAGACCAGGAGCTGACTGTGGCTCAGATCATGAACACATTATTGCCAAATTCAGACTTAAATTGAAGAAAGTAGGGAAAATCACTAGTCCACTCAAGTATGACCTAAATCAAATCCTTTATGATTATACAGTGGAAGTGAGAAATAGATTCAAGGGATTGGATCTGATAGAGTGCCTGAAGAACTATGGACTGAGTTTTGTAACATTGTACAGGAGGTGGTGATCAAAACCATCTCCAAGAAGAAGAAATGTAAAAAGGCGAAATAGTTGTCTGAGGAGGCCTTACAAATAGCTGAGAATGGAAGAGAAGGAAAGGCAAAGGAGAAAAAGAAAGATATATCCATCTAAATGCAGAGATCTGAAAAATAGCAAGGAGAGACAAGAAAGTCTTCTTCAGTGATTGATGCAAATAAATAGAGGAAAATAGAATGGGGAAGACTAGAGATATCTTCAAGAAAAGTGGAGATACTAAGGGAATATTTCATTCAAAGAGACACAATAAAGGACAGGAATAGTACGGACCTAACAGAAGCAGAAAATATTAAGAAGACGTGGCAAGAATATATAGAACTAAACAAAAAAGATCTTCATGACCCAGATAATGATGATGGTGTGATCACTCACCCAGAGCCAGACATCCTGGAGTGAGAAGTCAAGTGGGCCTTAAAAAGCATCACTATGAACAAAGCTAGTGGAGGTGATGGAATTCCAGCTGAGCCATTTCAGATCCTAAATGTGATGCTATGAAAGTGCTGCACTCAATGCCACCAAATTTGTAAAACTCAGCAGTGGCTACCGGACTGGAAAAGGTCAGTTTTCATTCCAATCTCAAAGAAAGGCAATTCCAAAGAGTGTTCAAACTATAGCACAATTGCACTCATCTCACATGCTAGCAAAGTTATGCTCAAAATTCTCCAACAGTATATGAAATGAGAACTTACACATGTTCACACTGGATTTAGAAAAGTCAAAGGAACAAAAGACCAAATTGCCAACATCCACTGGGTCAAAGTAAAAGCAAGAGAATTCCAGAAAAAATATCCACTTTTGCTTCATAGACTAAGCTAAAGACTTTGACTGTATAGATCACAACAAACTGGGAAATTCTTCAAGAGGTGGACATACCAGACCACTTACCTGCCTCCTGAGAAATCTGTATGCAGATCAGGAAGCAATAGTTAGAACCAGAAATGGAACAATGGACTGGTTCTGAAATGGGAAAGAAGTACTTTAAGGCTGTGTATTGTCACCCTGCTGATTTAACTTCTATGCAGAGTACATCATGCAAAGTGTGGGCTGGATGAAGCACAAGCTGGAATCAAGATTGCTGGGAGAATATCAGTAACCTCAGATATGCAGATGGCACCACCCTTATGGCAGACAGTGAAGAGGAATTCAAGAGCCTCTTGATGGAAGTGAAAGTAGAGAGTGAAAAAGCCAGCTTAAAAGTCAACATTCAAAAATCGAAGATCATGTCATCTGGTCTCTTCGCTTCACGGCAAATAGATGGGGAAAGTGGAAACAGTGACAGACTATTTTCTTGGGCTCCAAAATCACTGCAGATGGCAATTGCAGCCATGAAATTAGAAGATGTTTGCTCCTTGGAAGAAAAGCTATGACCAACCTAGATAGCATATTAAAAAGCAGAGCCATTACTTTGCCAACAAAAGTCCATCTAGTCAAAGCTATGGTTTTTCCAGTAGTCATGTATGGATGTGAAAGTTGGACCATAAAGAAACCTGAGCACAGATGAATTGATGCTTTTGAACTGTGGTGTTGGAGAAGACTCTTGAGAGTCCCTTAGTTTGCAAGGGGATCCAACTTGTCAATCCAAAAGGAAATCAGTCCTGAATATGCTTTGGAAGGACTGATGCTGAAGCTGAAACTCCCATTCTTTGGCCACCTGATGCGAAGGACTGACTAATTGGAAAAGATCCTGATGCTAGGAAAGATTGAAGGCAGGAGCGAGAAGGGGACAACAGAGGATGAGATGGTTTGATGGCATCACTGACTCAATGGATACGAGTTTGAGCAAGCTCCAAGAGTCAGTGATAGATAGGGAAGCCTGGTGTACTGCAGTCCATGGGGTTGCAATCACTCAGACATGACTGAGCAAACTACGTGAACTGAACTACATGACTCTATAGAGGGGAGAAAAGCTGACTCCTAGGAAGTACATGGATAAATTTTCCAAACAGGAGAGGAAATTTAAAATGGGTAATAATTTTCATGCACTAAAAACTGCTTTAACAAAATCTCAGTGTCTTTCTCTCAGTGCAGTTTTTTAAAGATTTTTTAAAAGATGGAAAGTTCCAATTGAGGAGGATTCAAATTAAAATGAGAAAAATGTACAGTACCCAGTAAGAAGACATAAAAACTACTTGTAACTTCATTAGCAACTCAGCAAAAGTAGAAAATGAACTTCAGGCTCAGTCATTCAGGTGGAAGCCCAGACACACTGGGTTTTGAACACACCTTGTGGTCTCCTCAGGAAAATAGAGCAATTTATTATCTAGGCCAGATCTGAAGAGGCGGCCTGAGGGGTCAAAGAGCTTGCTTCAGCATTACCAACTCATGGGGCATTTAGTTCCTAAGTGTCTGTCATGATTCCAGTGCTAGGAGGAGCACTGCAGATGATTCAGCTGTAAAACAATGTACAGTGATTAAATAAAATTAGTTGCAAGCCAGGATCATCAAGCGAAATTGCTTTCTGGCCTGGAGGAATAGTTCAATATCTTGTTGATTGTTATTTGGCAGTGAGGCAGTGACAAATATATGAAGAATCATAGGTTGATATGACTTTGCTTAGCTTCTGAGTAAAAACATACTTTTAGTCTCAGCATACCAGAGTAAAAATGATTTGTTCCCCAGTAGGTATTGGGATGTATAGGTCTTCAAATTTAGATGATAGTTTCAAACTTTGATTGATTATGAACCACCACTGAAGGGGAGAAAGAGTACATGTATTAGTTTGCCACTGATTAATAATTACCCCCAAAACTTAGCAGCTGGACACAACCATATGCATTTATTATCTTGCATGGCTTCTATGAATCAGGGATCCAAAAGTGATTTAGGGCGGCGGTCCTTGGAAAGCTTGACTCGGGCGGAGGCTCTACCTGTCAGGTGGCAGGTGTTGGTGAGAGGCCTTGTTTACTCTCCTTGTCTTTGAGGACCTCTCCAGTGCCCCGTTTGAGCATCCTCACAACAAGGTAGCTGGCTTCCCCCAGAATGATGGATCCAAGGAAGCAAGGCTGAACACAGTAGCTTTTCTGACTTATTCTCCAAAGCCAGATACTACCACTCCTGCACCACCTCCCTGGGCGTCTCTGCTCACATGGGAGGGAATTACCCAGGGCCTAACTAACAGAGAGTAGAAGGCATCGGGGGTCATCTTGCAAGCTGGTTACCACAGTCCCCTTAAAGAAATTTTTGTGGAAAATTTATCCTCTCCTATCTTTCTTCTATTTTGGGAGACTAAAAACTCCCTAACACCCTCACATTTAGACTGCTAACCAGATAGGGCCCATGAGCCACTCCTAATAGAAAAACCAAAGAGACTACTGAGGGGTAACAGAATTTTAGACTTGTACTAGCTTTAGGTTCAAGAAGTGCTGAAACCAGAGGGATGCCCCAGAGAATCTGTCAGGAAAGCCATGAGTACCTAGGTTGACCACAAAGAGACAAGGAAGAAGCCTGCTAAGGGAGGGCCCCATTTCAGAGTAAATTTAGTAAATAGCACAGACCAGCCTAACAAGGACAAACACCATGGAGACAAAACTTAGATATCATTGGTGTTGGGATGTATAAGTCTTCAAATTTAGATGATAAGGCCATAAGGGAAAGATTTTCTATTAAAAATTTAAAACCATTGTTTTGAGTGTTTTCAGATGTACTTGGGGATTTCAGTTTGGTTTCCTTTGCCTTTAATTAAAGAGTCTTGATTCTTTGTACCATGCTAAAGGGTGTGAGACACCTGGCTTAGAACCAGTGTTGTGCTGGTTAATACTTAACACCTGGAGCTCAGGGAAAAATAATCTGTAGAATTTGCCAATTTCCATAGTTAAAATATTTCCATCATGGGTGACTTCAAGCAACCAACATGACATCACATGCAGAGCTGGAAAGTGACAAGCACAACTGGCTCCCCAAAACCACAGCTTCTAACACTTACTTAATACATAAGAGATATGAGATAAATTTGTTTACTTCTAGCTTTTGTCCATGGAGAAGGCAATGGCAACCCACTCCAGTACTCTTGCCTGGCAAATCCCATGGACAGAGGATCCTGGTAGGCTGCAGTCCATGGGGTCGCTAGGAGTCGGACACGACTGAGCGACTTCACTTTCACTTTTCACTTTCATGCATTGGAGAAGGAAATGGCAACTCACCCAGTATTCTTGCCTGGAGGATCTGCAGCAGCAGCTTTTGTCCAACTCACCTTGGCTACTGTCTTAGGTGGATATCCACACTTTTCCTTAGAAAGCTAATTTCCTAAAAGTTCCTTAAGTTCCTTAAAAAGTTAAGTTTTTTAGGCTTTGTGAATTACACGATCTCTGTTGCAACTATTTAGGTCTGCTGCTGCTGCTGCTAAGTCACTTCAGGCACAGCTATTTTCCAATAACACTTTATTTGCACAAACTGGTGACTGGCCCGCAGGTCATGGTCTCCTAACCTATGATTGTAGGTGAGCAGATTGCCTGGAAGTAAAGCAAGAGACAAGGATTCAGTGCTGGATGGTATTGAGGGAGGATTATATATAAGGAGTAGGAGAGCAGAGGGAAAGGCAAGGAGATGAGCAGGGACTCGGCATTAGGGGACGTCTGACCTCGGCCTGAGTCCATGGAGGAGCCCTGCTATGGAACTGCCAGGTCTTGAGGTAACAGGCTGGACTTTTACAGCCCACCTCAGTTGCTGGCTGGCCAGGCTCCAGGGAGGTTGTGGCATCACCCCTGACACTTTTCCATGTCTGGGCAAGGGCTTTCAACCAAGGGCAATTGTTAAGTGAAGGCTGTAACTGTGGGCTGTTAGCTGCGCACCCCACAGACACTCACGAGTGATAGCACCAGCTGGTAAAGGAATCTGGTCCAGAACCAGCAGTGTTTATCTACACAGCACAGGTCCTCCCACTTTAACATGTGGGAGGATATCCTGGAGGGCTTGTTAAAGCATCAGTTCCTGGGCTTCAACCGCTGACATCTGCTTCAGCGTCTGGGTTGAGACTCAAGGATTCACACATCTAAGTCCCCAGCTTATCCTAGTGCTGTGAGCGGGGACCATACCTTGAGCACCACTGTATTCCAATATTAACCCCTTGAATGCAGAAAGCTCAGATGATCCGACTATGTCATTATGGCTTCCAATGATGATCTGAAGGAGGGGAGGAAAAGTGTAGGGGAAGGAAAGAGTTTTTCAAGTGGTTTATATTCTTTCTGGCTCTAATTCATCCTTTATTCAGTAAATCTTTTTTTCTGGGATAGATTTGTAGTATACTACATGGATTTAGTGAAACGATTTATAACATTATTTAAAGAAAAGTTAAGAATTCTTTCTGAGTTATTATTATCTTCCCTCTGACTGCTGACACCTTCTATATTCTATAACACCCTTAAGATGATAAATTATCCAGAAGTACAACTTTTAAGCAGAAGCTGATCTTTATCATCCAACTTGCATGATGCCGGGGCCAAGGCAGATGATAAGATTATCCCCAGGGCTTGCTAGGACAGCTGCCTGAGCCGTCAGCACCACTGACAGTGGGAACTGAGAACACAGCTGCTCTAGCCACACCGTGTGCAGGTGGAAACAGAGCTGCCTGTGGTGGCGAGCACCCCCCGGGGCAAAACCACAAACCACGGGAGGAACACCGGGCGCACATCTGTGCACGTCAGTCCTATCACCTTGAATCTGTTCTCCTCCCGTGAGCCCACTGTCGGCAGCTTCCCAAGATGATCGGCTGCTCAGTAAAAAAGAGGTAAACGATGACAGGGGCTTCTCGAGTAGCTCAGATGGTAAAGCATCTGCCTGCAATGCGGGAGACCTGGGTTCAATCCCTTGGCCAGGAAGAGCCACTGGAGAAGGAACAGTAACCCATTCCAGTATTCTGGCCAGGAAAATCCCACGGACAGAAGAGTCCGGTGGGCTACAGTCCATGGGGTCCCACAGAGTCAGACACGACTGAGCAACTAACACACACACACACTCACAATGGGAGCACTCCTGACATTTTCCAAATTATAAACCTGTTGTGTGTTCAACCTCAAAAATCTTTATTCCTCCATTTTCATCTTAGAGAAACTCCACAGCTGAATTTCCATCAGAAAAGAACTGAAGAATTTCGATTGGAAGGATAATTAGAAATATCTGGGGCACTTGTCATATCTTAACATATCAGAATGACATCTCAGTTTAAAGTGTGACCAAACAATTTGTTCCTAATAGCAAACAGCAACATTTGCAAGTAATTCACTTTTTTAATGACTTGGTGAGGACTTGAGTTACTTTTATAATGTCAATGTCATGCACATGGAGTCTAAAATTTTCTTCAGCGAGTGAGAAAATCTTGATAATAAAGCTAATGTTTCTGGAATTGTGCATCTCCCTGCCTATGTCTATCAGGGTGTTTCAGCTGGAAATATAAAGGCCATGTGAGTGAAGAACTGTTGCTACAATCCAATCGAAATTTCATGTGGGCCATAACATAAGACACACATGGAATTTTAAAGTTCCTAGAAGAATAAACTGGTGAAATTGACTTTGTTTTATTTCACTCAGGATAAGCAAAATATTATCATTTCAATACATAATCAACATTTAAAAATCTAGACACTTTACATTACTTTTTTCATTCGAATGCTCTGAAGCCCAGTGTGGATTTTACATGTAGGGCAATCTCAATTTGGCCACATTCCAAGAGCTTGTTGGTCATACAAGGCTAGCAGGACAGCTTGGGTCTAACCTAATCTTTTTAATTCAAGGCAAAAGGCAGAATCTTAAGGCTCAAAGTGACCTTCCCAAGCTCATGACAGTGATCACAGAAGAAAAGGGAATTTAATCTATGCCCGGTCTGTCCCACAACAGCAAACCACAGCACCTGAATCATCCAGAAGTTGATGTTTCCCTCCTCAGTTCAGTTCAGTTCAGTCGTGTCCGACTCTTTGTAACCCCATGAATTACAGCATGCCATGCCTCCCTGTCCATCACCAACCCCCAGGGCTTGCTCAAACTCATGTCCATCGAATCAGTGATGCCATCCAACCATCTCATCCACTGTCTTCACCTTCTCCGACCTTCAACCTTTCCCAGTATCAGGAGTCAGTTCTTTGCATCAGGTGGCCAAAGTATTGGAGCTTCAGCTTCAACATCAGTCCTTCCAATGAATATTCAGGACTGATTTCCTTAAGAATGGACTGGTTGGATCTCCTTGCAGTCCAAGGGACTCTCAAGAGTCTTCTCCAACACCACAGTTCAAAAACATCAATTCATTGGCACTCAGTTTTCTTTATAGCCCAACTCTCACATCCATACATGACCACAGGAAAAACCATAGCCTTGACTAGACCAATCTTTCTTGACAAAGTAATGTCTCTGCTTTTTAATATGTTATCTTTGTTGGTCATAACTTTCCTTCCAAGTAGTAAATATCGTTTAATTTCATGGCTGCAATCACCATCTGCAGTGATACTGGAGCCTAAGAAAATAAAGTCAGCCACTGTTTCCATTGTTTCCCCATCTATTTGCATGAAGTGATGGGACCAGATGCCCTGATCTTCATTTTCTGAATGTTGAGCTTTAAGCCAACTTTTCCACTCTCCTCTTTCACTTTCATCAAGAGGCTNGTCTGTCCTGTCTCTCTGTCCATTTGGGAAATGTCTGGCCCCCATGGGGGCAGTTCCGCACAGCTACATTCTGGAAACAGGTGGTTTGGAGAGATGTAATCGGGGTTTCCTGATCTGACATCTGTGCCCCCTCCCCACCGCCCACCACACACCCCTCCCCTCATTCCAACTGGCCCCCCTCACACCGTCCCAGGCACAGCCTCACCGAGTACAGCTCGGGGCACAGAGCCTACAGGGTTCATGAGAGAGAGGCGGATGATTGCTTGGGTGGGCGTTGCGGGGTAGGGGAAAGGTCAGGAGGAGAGATGGGCTGACCGAACGCAGCTTCTCCAAGCCACGCAAGTATCCAAAGACAACACAGCTGGAGACAGGGAGAGGGAGGGGGAGCCCAGCTCCCCTTCTGTTGACTTCTTGGGCAGAAATCCAACTTGGTATCCTGTGGTCACTGGAGCCTGTGTTTATTGACTAAGACCAGTTACTTCCTCCTGCTGTACCTCAGTATCTCAGTCTGCTAAACAGGAACACTGGCTAATTCGAGGGGTGGCTGTGAGGATTAAAGAGGATCATTTAAAAAGAAAGAGGACAGGGGCTTCCCTGGCGAGCCAGGAGTTAGGACACCACTCTCCCATGGTAGGGGGCCCGGGGTCAGATTCCTGGTCAGGGAGCTAGATCCCACATGCCACAACTAGGAGTTTGCGTGCTGAAATCAAAGAGCCTGTGTGCCACCACTAAGACTAAGAGCAGCCAAATAAATAAATATTTTAAAAGAGAAAGAAAGATGACAGGCCGAAGGGGTGAAGAGCGTGGGCTCTGGAGCCAGACTGACTTGAGCTGATTACTTCACCTCTCTAGACCTCTGTTTCCACATCTGTTAAGGGGGTATGATGATAGCTCTTTTGTAGGATGTTTTTAGGTTCAAGTGAGTTCCTATTTGCCAAGCACTTTTTGTTTGTTAAACAACTGCTTAATACTAATAACCAGAGATGTTTATTCAGCCCTTTGGTGGGCCAAGTGCTAGATTTAGCACTTGATATACTTTATGATATTAAAATGTCACTGCCACCTGGCAGGGGGAGGCAGGTACTAAATCACCCCCATTTTACAGATGTGGAAATTGAGGATTGAGAAAAGCTTAATTTTTTCTTTAAACATTTTAAAAAATATGAACCATGTCTATTAAATTTGTTGCAATATGGCTTCTGTTTCATGTTTTTGGTTTTTATGGCCATGAGGGATGTGAGATCTTAGCGCCCCAACCAGGAATCAAACCCACAACCCCTTTATTGGAAGGCAAAGCCTCAACCACTGGACCGCCAGGAAAGTCCCAAGAGATTTACTTTTTAATTTTTACTCTAGAACAGGAGTAGGCAAACTGCAGCCCGTGGGCCCAGTCCAACAAGCAGCCTCTTCCTTAAAGGACTGTGTGTGGCTCCTCTTCTGCTAGCAGAGTGGAGCTATGACCGAGATTAAAGGATCTACAAAGGCTGAAATATGTACTGTCTGGCCCTTTACAGGAAAGGCTTGCTGATCTCTGCTTTAGAAAGTGGCAGAAGCAGGATTTGAACCAGGTTGGCCTGGATCCAAAGCACTGGTGTTTTGCACTATCAGTGTGTAGTGTAAAATAGAGTCTGGAAAACCATTTCTTTCCTGTCACTTTGAATGCTGGGAAGGCTTTTCTTATCATTTCAAAGACAGAAGTGAAAGTAGAAAGGGACTGGGGATTCTGATCACTCCATCTCTCAAGCCAAGTGGTGAGGACTCAGGGAGGCTGCCAAAACTCCACGTGGGGAACTTCCCTGGTGATCTAGTGGCTAAGACTCTGTGCTCCCGGGGCAGGGGGCCCTGGGGTTTGATCCCTGGTTAGGGAACTAGATCCTGCATGCTGCAACTAAGGCACAGCGCAGCCAAATACATAAATTAAAAAAAAAAAAGTAAAAAGAACTCCATTTGGGCTGGATGTTTGCCAACTCCATTCTGCAGCGAGAAGGTTGGGGGCACAAGCTGTGGGAGAAAGGGTGACAGAGCGGATCAGGCTGAGCAGGCAAGTCCCTGGAATCAAGGTCAGAGGTGACCTTCAAGTCCCCCAGCCCAGGTCGAGGCTGTGTTTAGAGTCAGTTAGACTGCGACTCACAAGGGGCAGCACAGGTATCGCCTGCTCCCCAGGGAGACTCAAGCGCTCCCAAACCAGCCCAGTTACTCAGCAAATACATACTCAGTACCTAATCTGTGGGCTTCCCAGGTGGCTCAGTGGTTAAAAAAAAAAAAAAATCTGCCTGCCAATGCAGGAGACGCGGGTTTGATCCCTGGGTCAGGAAGATCCCTGGAAGAAGGAAATGTCAACTGACTCCAGTATTCTTGCCTGGAAAATCTCATGGATAGGGGAGCCTGGCGGGCTACAATCTATGGGGTCGAAAAGAGTTGGACACGACTTTTAGCAGCTAAACAACAACCTAATCTGTACCAGGCTCTGTTCTAGCGCTGGGTGAATAAGATCCCAGCTCTCACAGAGACAGACAACGAACCAATATTAAATTAGAATAAGATCTATAAAGAAAATAGACCAGGGACTTCCCTGGTGGTCCAGTGGCTAGGACTCTGTGCTCCCAATGCAGGGAGCCCAGGTTTGATCCCTGGTCAGGGAACTGGATCCCACATGCCACAACTGAGTTCATATGCTGCAACTAAAAAAAGGGTAAAAAGAAAAAAAAAGGCTATTGCAATTGAGAGTTAACTGCTAAGTAGTCAGGGAAGGCGTCTCTGAAGAAGGGTCATTTAAGCGGAGACCCAAAGAACAAGGGGCCAGGCCATGGGAAGATCAGAGGGAAAAGCCTTTGAGGCAGAGGGAACAGCAATGGCAAAGGACCTGAGCAAAGAATTTCATTTGCATGTTCAAGGCACCAAAAAAAAAAAAAAAAAAATTCAGTGTAGATGGAGCAGAAGGAAAAGGGTGAGGGAGGTGGGAAAGGAGACAGGGAAGGGCCCTTTCAGGTGTCTAGATATCTGGGCACAGAGGCAGTTCAAGAATGGTGGAAAGTCACTGACTGAAGGCTAATGACACTAGTAATTGTTGATGGCTAATAATGGTGATAATTGTAGCTAGGTTTTGAGCCCTTACTAAATGCCAGGTGCTTATTAAGTCCTTTTTAGACATTAACTCATTTAATCCTCATAAGCAACCCTAAGAAAGAGGTGCTTTGTCCTCATTTTATAGATGAGGAAACAAAGGCCTGGAGAGATTAAACCACTGGCCCAGGGTCACACTGCTATATTTAAAGTTCACTGGGGCTGGGGACTTCCCTGGTGGTCCAGTGGTTAATAATCCACCTGCCAAGGCAGGGGACATGGATTTGATCCCTGATCTGGGAAGATTCCACACGCTGCTGGGCCACAATTAGTGAACCCACACTCTGCAACTATTGAAACCCACGTACCCTTGAGCCCGTACTCTACAAGAGAAGCCATCGCAATGAGAAGCTCGTGCGCAGCAATGAAGACCCAGCACAGCCAAAAACAATACATAAATAAATAATTTAAAAAGTGTAAGGTTCACTGGGCTTCTCTGGGGACAGTGGATTTATAGGGGCAAGACCCTGTAAGGGGCTTCCCAGGTGGCGCCAGTGGTAAAGAACCCACCTGCCAATGCAGGAGACAAAAGAGACACGGGTTCAATCCCTGGGTCAGGAAGAACCCCTGGAGGAGGGCATGGCAAACCCACTCCAGTGTTCTTGCCTGGAGAATCCCCATGGACAGAGGAGCCTAGTGGGCTATAATTCCTGGGGTCGCAAAGAGCAGGACACGACTGAAGTGACTTAGCAGGTATGCTCGACCCTGTAAAAGATAACAGTGATACAAAAGACATTTGCATTCCAGTTAAAAAAATGTGAGGAAAGAAAAACTAACATCCCTCAGGTTTTTCTCTCCAGTCAGACTGCGGGAAGAGGCAGGGTTACTAGAGTTTAAAGGCTTTCAGGCACTTCCTCCTCTGGATATCCTTAGCACTTTCTCTGTTCCCCTCCTACACCCCTCCCGCCTTGTTTGTAATCTGCGACCCTAATCACAATAGCTAGCATTTATTTGGTATTAATGGTGTGTCATGTATCATGCCCAGCACATGCACTATGCCTGTTTAATTTATTCTTGCAATAATCTAATTGTTTTCATTTTAGAAACTGAGGCTGAGAGTTGCTAAAGGGTCCAAGGTCATACACCTAAGAATTGATAGCCTAGGATTTAAAAAAAACAACCTTTTATTTTGTATTGGGGTATAGCTGATNTAGTTTGAGCATTCTTTGGCATTGCGTTTCTTTGGGATTGGCATGAAAACTGACCTTTTCCAGTCCTGTGGCCACTGCTGAGTTTCCCAAATTTGCTGGCATATTGAGTGCAGCATTTTCACTGCATCATCTTTTAGGATTTGAATTAGCTCAGCTGGAATTCTATCACCTCCACCAGCTTTGTTCCTAGTGATGCTTCCCAAGGCCCACTGGACTTCACATTACAGAATGTCGGGCTCTAGGTGATTGATCACACCATCATTATTACCTGGGTTGTGAAGATCTTTTTTGTATAGTTCCTTGTGAGTGAAGTTGCTCAGTTGTGTCCGACTCTGCGATCCCACGGACTGTAGCTTACCAGGCTCCTCCATCCGTGGAATTTTCCAGGAAAGAATACTGGAGTAGGTTGCCATTTCCTTCTCCAGGGGATCTTCCTGACCCAGGGATCAAACCCAGGTCTCCTGTATTGCAGGCAGATGCTTTACTGTCTGAGCTACCAGGGAAGCCTTAGAACTATACAAAAGTTCTATGAAAAAGTTCTGTAAAAGGGACTATAGTCCTTCCATGAAGAAGCTGATTAAGAATTTGACCTCAGGGCAAGGCAGGGTGGTAGTTAAGAAGACAAGCTCTGGGAGACAGAGCACTAGGGTTCCGCTGTGGGTCTTCCTTGTATTGTAACTTTGGTGGGTTATTTATTTGTCAGTTTCTTAGTCCCCTATTCCATAAAATGCAAATGTTTCTAACAGTTCCTGCTTTCCATGGGGATATAGGATTAAATGTATTAATGTATATGTATGTATACATATTCTTCCCTGGTGGCTCAGTGGTAAAGAATCTACTTACCAATACAGGAGATTGCAGCTTCAACCCGTGGGTCAGGAAGATTCCCCTTGGAGAAGGAAATAGCAATCCACTCGACCTTTCTTGCCTTGGAAATGCAATGGACAGAGGAGTCTGGTGAGGGTGCAAAACAATTGGACACAACTTAGCAACTAATCAACAAATATGCACGTATACACACAGAGAGGTACTCATACAACATTTAGAAAAGTAACTGGGACACAGAAAGTACTAAGAAAGTGTGAGCTGGGTATTATAAAAATCTTTCAAAATTTTCTGAGGCATAATTTTACTCAAGTATAAATATTACTCAGCTGTAAGAATGAAAAATGCCATTTGCAACAACACGATGGACCTAGAGATTGTCAGACTGAGTGAAGTAAGTCAGAGAGAGAGACAAATATCACAGACTGCTGCTGCTGCTGCTGCTGCTACTGCATCACTTCAGTCGTGTCTGACTCTGTGCGACCCCATAGACGGCAGCCCACTAGGCTCTCCCGTCCCTGGGATTCTCCAGGCAAGAACACTGGAGTGGGTTGCCATTTCCTTCTCCAATGCATGAAAGTGAAAAGTGAAAGTGAAATCACTCAGTTATGTCTTCGCGACCCCATGGACCCCATAGCCTACCAGGCTCCTCTGTTCATGGGATTTTCCAGGCGAGAGTACTGGAGTGGGGTGTCATTGCCTTCTCCAAATATCACATATCACTTATGTGTGAAATCTTTAAAAAAAAAAAAGAGGGAGGGGGTACAAATGAACTTATTTGCAAAATAAGAATTGCTGGGGTCCAGCCCTGGTGGATCCAGGGTAATTCGAAGCGGGGACGGCGTGGTGAGAGAGATATATAGATTTAGAAATATAAAGAGAGATTAGGAAAGAATAGTGTAGTGGGAAATATAGAGGAGGAAAGAGGCTGTATTCCTTGGTTTACATAGAAAGCCAATAAAGCCCCGAGACAAGGGACTTGAACCGTCTACGAAGGGCCACAGGCACCCGCTTGTATAGCGGAGGGTGCCCCGCCTGGGGCTCCCTCTTGCGTGGGTCTTAGAAGCCTGGGCAAATAAGTAGACATGGCTAGCCTCTATGCCCCAGATGGGAATCAGCCAGAAAACAGAATAAGAAAGAAAAGAAGACACAGGGGAACCAGTCTTTCCAGGAACTAGCCCATCCTTTATTGTCTGGAAAAATTTTTATACTTTTAGTTGTACATAGAGATAAATGTAAAAAGCAAAGTCATGCAGGGTCAGCAGCTCTGACCCAGGCTTTCTTTTTGCATACCCATCTGTATACACAGGTCTTAGGTGATTTACATCATCTTCTGGCCAGGAGGCCTATTAGCATTTATGGCCCTTTTCTGATAAGGGTCCGTCAACCAGAAAACTTATTTGCTCTAAAAGTGTTGTTCTTACTAAAGTCTGGTGCCACTCTCAGAAAGCATTAATTAAGGTTACATTCTTACATAGCAAGGACACAACAATTTATAGCAAGGAAAGAGAAGTACAGTGATTTATAACAAAGAGAAAATTCATTAACTCAGAAGTCTAGTGTTGCTAACATCAAAACTACTATATTCCTTTCTCTATATCCCAATTACATTGATTAATATCCTCCAGGTGCCTAAAAGATAAAGGGTATGGAGGCCTGGCTAAGAAAAACCTACTGGAATTCTACATAATACTCTGTAATACCCTATGAGAAAAGAATCTTAAAAAGACTGGATATATGTATATGTATAAGTATAACCAAATCACTGCACTGTACACCTGAAACTAATGCAACATGATAAATCAACTCTACTCCAATAAAATTTTTAAAGTATAAATTAAGTCCAAACCCATTTGCTTTTACCTGACCATCCTGCACTATATTAAAAGGAGAGTCTAGTGTTTCATCACAATATTTTTACAGTATTTTTTAATTTAAAAATGTTTGGGGGGAAAAAAAGGATTTCCTGATTGACTTTGTTTAGTCTCAAATCTAAACATAAATCTCTCCAATAATTGAGTTAATTAAGGTCTTACTCTACTGTTTTTTAGTTTTCTTCCTGATCTCTGAGAAGAATGAAATGCATTTAGCTATCCTTTGCTTTAAAAGAGGCATACATAATCGTCTGAAATCTCACTGAATGCAAAAAAATGGTGACTGTCCAGATTCAACATGGATGAAAACAATATATTCATTGCCAAGTCAACCCAAGGAAGAACCACAGCCAAAAGTTTTCTCCAAGTCTGGTTTATAGCTAGAAATAGGAGGGTTGTGTGTTTTTTAAACAAACTTGGGTGTACAAAGGTCAAAATAATTTTCCTTATTGCAAAAACACAGAAAACTGTTCTGTAAAACATATCCTAAAAATAATAGCATCTGGTTACTAAAGAAGGTCACTTTATCTGTCTCTCTAAGGAGTTTTAGTAGCTGTTTCTGTTTGAGTGAATTTACAAGGTAAATTTATTGTGGGTAGGTTTTGAAATGGGGTCATAGCCCCACAGTTTATTCTAAAAACGTTCCTACACTGCACCGAGCAACAGAAATATGTAATTTCACCTCAGATGGTGACATTTGTTCTTGAAATCTAGAAAGTTTTTATGTGCTTGAAGTTATTTCTGAGACTATATTGAGATTTATATATAGTGCCTATTCCCTCAATAGGCTAAAGATCTTTTTACATTAGTAATGCTCTCCTCTGAGCTCAAAGATAACCCCTTGACTGGTGGTACTGTCAAGAATGGGGATATTTGGGGTAATTTATGAAGACCCAAAAGTCTTTTTTTCCACAGCACATAACTGTCAAACCATGCCTTTGGGTTATAATTGGACCTGCTGGTCTGATTCCCATTGCTCACTGGGACTATTTCTTTGTCTTAAGTAGTCCACGGTTTCCCATACAAAAATAATAATAATAAAATGGACTTTGACTGGTCTCTGCAAGCCAGATTTTTCTTCCTCTGGCTGGAATTTAAGTACATTTCATTATAACTCTGTATTATTTTTCTTTGGCCACCTGATGCAAAGAGCCGGCTCACTGGAAAAGACCCCGATGCTGGGAAAGACTGAAGGCAAAAGAAAGGGGGCAGCAGAGGATGAGATGGTTAGACAGCATCATTGACTCAATGGACATGAATCTGAGCAAACTCCAGGAAATAGTGAAGGACAGCGAAGCCTGGTATGCTGCAGTCCATGGGGTTGCAGAGTCAGACACGACTCCGTGACTGAACAACAACAAAAATTATTTTTCTTTGCCCCTAGAACGCAGCTCTTTTTTCCTTCTTGCTTCCAGTCCATTCAATTTGTCTTGACACAGAGTGTTATGACCTTTTAACATTCTTTCTAAACTCACAGGAGCATCACTGTAGTGTTTGCTGCTGTTGACGTTTTAGAGCCCAGCTGGAAATCTCAGTACTTACCTTTCATCAGTAACTTGCAGAAGATTTGGAAAATCAATAGCTTATTTTCTCTGCAACTCATCTGAAGCAAAAGAGCACAAATAAGAAATAATTTCACTATGCCAGCAATTTGAGGATTGGTACATTAAGTACATTTTCAGGCTGACACATGAATTTAGTGCCAAATCATGATCAGTGATTTTTTTTTTTCTCTCACAAACATTGTAGAAGGGTCTGGAATTAAAGTATATGGATACAGTGTCTGCTGTACTAGTTGGCTGTGTGATTTTGGCAAATCCCAGGATACCATCCTAAGGGCAGAAAGCAAAGAGGAACTAAAGAGTCTCCTGATGAAGGTGAAAGAAGAGAGTGAAAAAGCTGGCTTAAAACTCAACATTCAAAAAATGAAGATCATGGCATCTGGTCCCACCACTTCATGGCAAATAGAAGAGGAAAAAGTGGAAGCAGTGAAAGATTTTATTTTCTTGGGCCCCAAAATCACTGTGGATAGTGACTGCAGCCATGAACACTTACCCCTTGGAAGGAAAGCTATGACCAACCTAGACAGCATATTAAAAGAGCAGAGACATCACTTTGCCAACAAAAGTCCATATAGTCAGGGCTATGGTCTTTCCAGTAGTCACGTATGGATGTGAGAGTTGGACCAGAAGGAAGGCAGAGCACTGAAGAATTGATGCTTTCGAACTCTGGTACTGGAGAAAATTCTTTAGAGTCCCTTGGACAGCAAAGAGATCAAGCTAGTCCATCCTAAAGGAAATCAGCCCTGGATATTCTTTGGAAGGACTGATGCTGAAGCTGAAGTTCCAACACTTTGGCCACCTGATGGGAAGAACCAATTCATTAGAAAAGACCCTGATGCTGGGAAAGATTGAAAGCAGGGGGATAAAGGGATGACAGAGGATGAGATGGTTGGCTGGCATCACTGACTCAATGGATGTGAGTTTGAATAAACACTGAGACATGGTGAAGGACAGGGACGCCTGGTGTGCTTCAGTCCATGGGGTCACAAAAAGTTGGACAGCGCAAAGTCACTGAACAACAGCAGCAGTATCAACAGCTCAGTATCTGAGTCTCCATGACCTCATACATAGAACAGGGCTTATAACTCCAGGGGAAGGTCAGGTAACCCCAGCTTCCCCTTCCTTAGGGACACTGTCCTGTTCCTACCTCCACATCATCCTCGTGGGGCACAACCCTGACCACAGCTGGGCCAACTGACACCCTTCAGTCCAATCACAGGCTCAGCTCCAAGCTTGAATCTTGAATGGAGAGTGACAGGGTGGAAAGTGAGGGAACTGAGTCATTGAGACTTCCATGAATTCCAGATATTTTACTGAGGGCTGACTAAATGCACGCTTCATGTGTCTTACACAAATTACCTCATGTAGTTCACAAAAACACGTGACTTACAGTAGCTCCCTATGAAATGGGGTGCCAACTGTCTTTACTGTCTTTAATTGTATCTCTCCAGAAGCAGAACCCATGCCAGAACTGGGGACCAGGCCATGGTGGCTCAGAGGGTAAAGAATCTGCCTGCAAGGCAGGAGACCTGGGTTCGATCCCTGGGTTGGGAAGATCCCTTGGAAAAGGAAACGGCAACCCACTCCAGTATTCTTTTCTGGAGAATCCCATAGTCAGAGAAGCCTGGCAGGCTAAAGCCTGTGGGGTTGCAAAGACTTGGACATGACTGAGCAACTTTCATACACACACACAGTTTCTTTAGGCACTGACCCAGGAGGTATGTGGCATCCGCAGTGAGATAGGAAGGCAGAGAAACCAATAAAGGTTATTAATGACCCACAGGTTCCTAACAGACAGTGTGAACTGTAACCTCTCCGAGGATCCCAAATCACGAGTAAAACCATACACATGATCTGTTACAGTACATTTTTGTATAGCTTTCTTTTTTACTGTAGTATCTTCTGGAAATCAAGAGGAGATGACTTTTACTTTGGGGGTCAGCATGGAAAGAGGTATAAACACTGTAGATAAAAACAGAAGCTCAGAAACAAAAGACATTGTAAGATTTTTAGGACTCACAGAAACCATGGGGTGAACTTTGAGATTTCACAGGATGTACAATGGCTGAGAATGTAGAATGAAGAGCTGCACTGTTTTGTTTTGTCCCTCTCTACATTTTAAAGATCTGGCACACTCCAGATATTTAACAAGTAAAATAAGAAAAGTCATATCTGTTCAATTTTCATGGTAACTATTTATTCAAATTTGGGGTTATAGTAAAGTTTAACTTCTGAATTTGGATTAATCCTCAGTAAAATGTGCTCCATCCTCAAGGGCAACATTGAAAATAAATGTATCCTTGAGAGTACAACCATAAAGAAGACTGAGTCCCAAAGAATTGGTGTTTTCGAATTGTGGTATTGGAGAAGACTCTTGAGAGTCCTTTGAACTACAAGAAGATCAAACCAGTCAATCCTAAAGGAAATCAACCCTGAATATTCATTGGAAGGACTGATGCTGAAGTTCCAATACTTTGGCTACTTTTGCAAAGAGCTGACTCACTGGAAAATACCCTCACTGAAAGCAAAATGAGAAGGGGGCAGCAGAGGGTAAGATGGTTGGATAGTATCACTAACTCAATGGATATGAATCTAAGCAAACTCCGGGAGATAGCTGAAGACAGGGAAGCCTGGCAGGCTGTGGTCCATGGGGTCATATATTGTCACAACAACAACAAATATTAAACAGTAGCTGTACCTCTACAATTTGTATTTTGTTCCCTATAATGCTGCCCAGTAATGCACATTTTTGCCAAGGATTTGAGATCCTTCAAGTAGGAAATCTGAAATTCAAATTTTATCTTATTTTTATATTTCTCAGGAAGGAGAAAAACTGACCTCATTTTCCTTTCACACAGAAAAAAAAAAAAAAAGAAAAGGTTTTACTCAGCAAACAGGCTGAATACGTCCTGACTACATCATAACTTTTTCTAACAGCATCTTAAATCCAAGTTATTACTCTAAGTTGTTTATCTAGTCCTTTGTGTTGCTTAACACTTGCTGCTGACAGATTTAGGACACAGTATAAGTTTTGCTTTGTGCTTGAATCCTTGAATAACCTGCAGATGGATAACAGTAAAAATAGAGTTGGTCCTGAGGTGGTTGTAAGAAACTCAGCCCCAGTGATATGAGATAAGGCATATATTTCAAGGGTGTGATCAGGTTCTCTCACCATCCATAGAATTCTCATTGTTGTCAGAGAGTTCACATGTCTAGACCTAAAATCGCATATCTTTTTCAGAAATGAAGATCAAGACTTGGTCAAGGCAAGTCAACAAGCAATATTGAACTTTTGCTCTGTGTTACCAGAATTGGCACAAGAGTTATGGAGCCAGATGTCACCTGGGGTGTCCCTGACTCTTTAGAGCTTGGTAAGTTTGCTCACATTCCCAGTTTATCCTTGGTGGGATATCAATGTCTTCTCCCAAGACACGTGAAAAGACCAGGGAGGCTCGATGTTTTAACATAGCCCCTTTGATCTCCCACATCTGCCAAGGAAGACTGGTTTATCATTCTGTATAGCAGTAGACATTCAAGAAATGATCACAAAAACAAAAAGCACTACAATGCATGTCTGTGTGTGGTGGATTTCATTCAGAATTTAGAAGGATCCATTTGAGGGTACATTGTACCCAAGGAAACAACCCATATGGAATATTTGGTATTACTGTTCATGAAATTCTTTCACATTCCAAATATCAGGTAATTATGCACTGGCCACTCCCTTTCACACAGGCCCGTCCCCACACATTATTCCTGGTGCTTCTCATTTTATACTCAGACCCCCTATTCAGCCAAGGAATTCAAAGACTTTCTACTTCCCTTGGGTATATAGTGGCTCTTACACTTTGGGGTACTTAGCGAACATTTAAAATGATAAATCGTAGGGACAACCAAAGACTGATAATCTGATGTAGGGTGAAGCCCTGCAATCAGCACTTTTGACAAATCTATTAGATGGCTTATCTGCAACTGCTGCATGGAACACAATGTAACCATTTGTGTTTTTTTGTTTCCTATCATCCTTTCAGGGGTTTCTAGCCATGTCTTAACATGGCTTTTGTAAAGACCATATACCTGGAGCAGTGGTTCTCAAAGGGCATGTTAAAGCCCCTACCACCACAGAAGCTGATGGTCTAGGGTGGATTCAATAATCTATATTTCTAACAATTTCCCAACTGATGCTAAAATCACAGGGACCACTCAGATGTTTACCTTTCTTCTCACATCTGACAATTTCTGTCTGAAACATGTAATCAATTTTTATCCACTAAAATCTATTATACTTATGCCAATGTCTACTATTATATTTAGGTTTATTTACTTCCATTGTTGTGTGTGCGTTTAGTGCCGGCCACTTTTCCTACACTATTTCATCTTTCCTTTCTGACTTTGTTCAGGTTGATTTTTTTCTGCTTTGTTTCCACTAGCTTCAAAGCTATACCTTCTGCCTCACTCCTTTGGTTGCTCTCCCTAAAAACTGAAAATGAGAATTCACTTATCAAACTCAAAGTTTACCAGCATCTTTGCTACACATTAAACAAACTGAAAATCTATGAAATGGTTCAATGCATAACATGCATTGATCAGTACACAAGGACCAATAATACTTATTGAATTCAAACTATTTACTATTGTAAAAATTTAATGAAAGCACTATGAGATCTAAATACAGTCTTTGACAACTACAACAAATAAGTGGAATATTTTTAAAAAAATAACGCTGGTGAGCAATTAAAAAATAAATTTAAAAAATCTCAAGTACAAGGACATTAAATATGATAAATCGAAAATCCCTACCCCGCTTTTCCTTAAAAAGACTGTTTTTGCTAATTACTCCTCCTTTCCTCATAAAATTTCTATCTGGAATCATTTTCCTTCTGTTTGAAATACATTGTCTATAATTTCCTTTAGGGATACTCTATTGGTTATAAACTATGTTTTTATACTTTTGAAAAAGCTGTTTTCATTATGAAAAAATAGCTGAACTTTGATTTGTTTGGATGGGAAATTCTAGGTCAGGTATTATTTTCTCCCAAATTATTGAAAATATGTTTTTATTATCTCCTGGTTTTCATTACTTTTACTGTTAAGTTGGCAATTGTCATTAGGAGGTGGAAGAGGGTAATTTTTCTTATTCGCTAAATAACTTTGAATATTTTCTCATTGGCATAGATTTGCTTTATGTAATTCTGTTTCAAATTTGTTGGACATCCTGAACCTGAAACTTTTTTAGTTCTAGAGAATTCTCTAGCAATGTTTCTTCATATATTTTCTCTAATCCATTGTCTTTTTATGTCATTCTAAATACATTCTTTAAATCTATATTACAGTGAAAAATAATAATTTCCTTTTTGGCTGAATTTAATGTTATTGAACCCATCCATTAATTTATAAAACTTTATAAAGTCTATATTTTTAATGTCTAAAAGTTCTTTTCTACTTTGCTAGACTTTATCAGATATTCATATAAATTTTTTTCTCCTTGCTTTCATTTTTGGTCTCATAAATTATTAAAATGCACGGAGCATCCATTTTATATTCTGAGTTGGATAATTCTAATATCTGAAATCTTGGCTGATCTAATTATCTCTCTTGTTCCTGCTGGATTTTGCTTCCTTTTGTCTTGTAAATTCATTTATTGCTATTTCATGCCCTTGGGATGTTTTCCATGGCCCTTCTTTGAGACCTGAGTTGAAGGCTGGCTTCTTAGCTTAGTCAGAGTGTGATCCATGGACCAGCAGTATCTGCTTCACCCTAGAGACTGTAAACTTGCAGAATCTTAAGCCCCAGACATACCGAATGAGAATCTGCATTTTAATCGTAACCCTATGCACAGCAGAATTCGATAAAGGCTGGTTTAAGGAGGGTTTGGATTGGTGGGATTTGTTTCCTGTCAGGTACCTGGAGGCATCACCACACGTCATATGAAATTCTCAGTTGGAAGCTTTTTTGGAGCACATAAACCAAATTAATTCAAGATTTGAACTCATGTGTGGGCTGGCTATGAATGCTCAAAGACAACTTGTTTCCCTTCCACCCAGAGTCAAGGTTCAGGAGAGAAAGCGTCCTTGCATAAGGAAGCAGGAGGTGGGACATTCTGACTCCCAGTGGACCCATACAGCTAGGGACAGTCCTTTGTGGTTGAGTGGCAAGGGTGCCCTCCGGAAACACTGCCAGGTGGTGGGGTGTGGGCTGAAGACTGTATCACCTAACTCTTGCACACCCAGGAAGCTACAAAAACTCGAGCTCCATATCACATTGGTTCTATGGATGCTTTCTGGAAATCACCCCCTCCCTTCCTTTGACCTCCTGGATTCCTACCTTTATCAAGTTCTAGCTCCCAAAGGCTATTTGCTTTCTTGTCAGCTCAGTAATAAATGTGAACAGGTTCTGCTTTTAAATACACTTGGGTATTTCTTTTTGCCCTGACAATAGAGTCAGTTAGAGCAGACTGACATACCCCAGGAAACAGAAATGCAAGCCTTAAGACTTTTATTTCATTGTGAAGAAAGCACACAGCTAGGACATAGATGGAAAAATGCTTCATTTTTTGATCAAGAGGGAAATAAAGGAAAAGAAAAAATGATAAATTTCTATCATTTATTACAAGTTTCTATCAGGCCATCATCTGGAATCAAGTACAGCACTTTTCCTATACTATCTCATTTAAATCTCACATCACCACACTTTAGGTATAGTTATGATTATCCCCCTTTACAGATGAGGAAACAGAAGCTCAAGATGGATACAATATTCTCAAGGTCATCCATCCACAAAGGAGTCAATGGATGTTCACCTGTTCACCTGAGGCCTTCTCTTGAGGCTCAGCTGGTAAAGAGTCCGCCTGCAATGTGGGATCCCTGGGTTCAATCCCTGGGCTGGGAAGATCCTCTGGAGAAGTGAAAGGCTACCCACTCCAGCATTCAGGCCTAGAAAATTCCATGGACTGTGTAGTCCATAGGGTCTCAAAGGGTCGGACATGACTGAGCGACTTTCACCTGAGTCCAAAGTACACCTTCATATCACAGTACTCTTCTGGGACCACTTTCCCTCCATCCCGCTCTCCCACTGAGTCCTTGAGCTGATGCCCTGCTTATGACTCAGCAGAAAATAGTTCTTTAGTGTCCCTACCTCCTGCTCAAGAATGTGTAGGGGCTCCCTTGATATTTCAGAGTGGTTCCAAACCCAATTCACCTAATAACACTAACTCCATGTCTAACTCTTCTTTGAAACCCCACCCAGTTCCTCCATTCCATAAGGATTTCTCTTTTTTCCCTACTGTATTGTAGACCCAAGGCCTATTCATTTTTGCATATTAGCTTGATTTCAAGACTAAATTGAAAGATACTCTAAGGCAAACACAGTGGGTTGTTATTTTGTTGGCCTTCACTGTTCCCATGGAAGTATGTGTGACACTTAGTAGGCATCAAATACTCACTCACTGACTGCAGGGCAAACCATTATTTTTATTCTGCTCAACTTTTTATTTTGCAAAGCGAGATAAGCAAAGAAAGCAGTGATTAAAATCTTAAGATTGCAATTAATGTAAATAAAAAGAGAAAAGATGGCCAGATTATGAACTACCTTTTGTCTCTAGATGTTTATTCCGAGCATTGCTTTGGTCAATGCAGTTTAGGCAACAGGGAATTCTTAGAGATGATTAATTCCAGGTGGATCAAACCTTAATATCCTTTTGAGAATGATTCACTTCAATTTGCTGCATCATTACTTTTAGGAGGCAGTAAATGATAGCAAACACTATATACACTTCCCCATCCTCTGCAATTTCTCTCCCAAGTTGAAAACCATTTAAAAATAATTCGAGATAAAGTTCAGTCAGTTAGCCAGTTACAGCCTTCTCTTAGGGTAGCATTAGCATTAATTAATGTTTGTGGACTGCTTTGAAAATCACAAATGCTATGGAAGTGCTGACTATTAATTTAGTAAAAGCACAAGCCGTGAAAGCTGAAATTTAAAGGCAGTTGTGCACTGCTGAAATGTTTTAATATTTAAATGAGCCAGCCTGAAGAAAGTCTCTGACATCCCATGTCTATAAATCAGGAAGAAAAGAAGTCCCAAGTGGAGAGATTGTAAATTATTTAAAAGAGAAGACTGAGGTAGGAGTGGATAGCGATGACTGTTCACTATTAGAGGAAGATAGAGGATGATGGGCGGGTACATGTCCATCAATTTGGAGATTAGTCCTTGTGCTGGAGTGCTGGAGATTGGCAGTGACTTGGGAGGTGAGGCATTGAGGAGGAAGAGATAGAAGAGGAGGAGAAAGAAGGAAAACTAAGAGGAAGAAAAAAAGGAAAACAAAGGAAGAAAAAGAAGGAAAAGGAGATCTCTTGACTGAGATGAAAAATAATGTCATTGAAACAGGTATATCATATGAAAAAAATCGCCAGTCCAGGTTTGATGCATGATACTGGATGCTTGGGGCTGGTGCACTGGGATGATCCAGAGGGATGGTACAGGGAGGGAGGAGAGAGGGGGGTTCAGCATGGGGAACACGTGTATACCTGTGGCAGATTCATGTTGATGTATGGCAAAACCAATACAATACTGTAATGTAATTAACCTCCAATTAAAATAAACAAATTTGTATAAAAAAATAAAATAAAAAATACTTTGGTGTCTGAAAAAAAAAATAAAGTGTGCTTTCTGCAAATAGCATAAAAAAATGAAAATAATGACAACAAAAGATGAAACTGATGTTTCTCTCTCGCATATCTGCTCAAGGAGCAGTTATAGTATAATAATGACTCCAAATAGAAATCACCTTCTGATTCCTTCTCGACAGTTATCTCCAAACACCTGCTCCTTCAGTACTGGCGGACGTGCGAACCTGAGTCAGCAGATTCTGTCTCCCCACCTCCCCCCACCCTAGGCCATCTGCGTCCTTTCCCTTTTATCACATGGCTTCCTGAGATAAGGTGAGCATCCTTGTCCCTCTCACCCTCCTCCTCCACTTCCACCAAGACAACTTCTTCAAGACTGTCCTTGATATTCAGCTTTTTCAGTAAAGTCACATTAGGCCTTTGTTCCCATATATCCGCTGTTCTCATGACTCAAACCTGCATGCTCTTCCCAATGACAATTTCCAGGAGACTAGAAGTCCATAACTGTGAAGGCTGTTGAACCACTGAACTTGGAACTTTCTGGGTAACTGCTGTGATACTATTAGAAGCTAGGCCCATGAATTAAATGACCAAGAGCACAACCTGTGACGGTATAAGAGTCTCTACAGAAAAGATGAGAAACTATCTTTCTTCCCTTCCTCCTTCATTCTTTCCTCCTTTCTGTTATCTTTTTAAAACATAACATATTTACACTGCAGGATGTTTGTAAAACAGAGAAAGGCAAAAATGCAGTAACTGTACTCCTTCTGGTCAGATAGAGCCAAACCTTATATTTAATCATAGCCCCTGTTTTAAGTTTATTCATGTTCACATAAGATATTGCATCAAATAATGTTACATATAATTTTATAAGTATCCATTATGTAAATATAAGTAATATGATAAATATATGTAGCATATTTAAGCATTTTATAACACATAAAATACAATATACTTTGTGTTATATATTTGTTATATTTTTATTATAAAATATTTTCCACTAATTTCTTTATGAAAGATGTTTAATATTCTGTCATATGGATATACCACAATCATTCTTTAAATTTAGAACTATATTTTTATTGGTCTCACAATATTTGTCTTTATAAAGAATGTTTTTAATAGATATGTTTGGGCATACTTTTTTTCAGAATTTTTATTAAGTGAGATAAGGCCTATTTTCAAAAAAAATTCAAATTTCATGTTTTCCAATTTTCTTACCATGACTTTTCCTATAAGTTGTTATATATGCAATTTTTAAAAGGTTTCTCCTAGTCCAGTAGTCAGATAATCTCTGGGAATATTGTAATCATCACATTTTAACAGAATTTTGATTCTGATCAAAGATTTAAGGGACAAAACAAAATTAATTACATTGTTTCTATGATTCTTTGTTTCCAAATCCACACGTTGTGCAGTGTAATCTTTTTTGAATTAATTTATTTACTTTAACTGGAGGCTAATTGCTTTACAATATTGCAGTGGTTTCTGCCATACATTGACATGAGTCAGTACGATTCTTGTTAAATGCCCAGAAGTGTTCAGTGCTGAGCATGCCAAGACGGTGCTAGAGAAGCCACGTGAGTGGAGCAGGGTGCCTACCTGTGGAGCTTCCGAGCCGTTCATTTGACCTGTGCAAAGATGGGTACAGTTCTCCCCTTCCCTGTATTCACAGCACCAGCAGTGTGATGTCAAAGCGTTTTGTGTCTGTTCTCTACCCTTTGGGCCTGGGCTGGCTGTGTGATTTTGCCAACAGAATGCGCTAAGTGACCACACGCTGGTTCCAATTTGGAACACAGGGATCTCACATACCAGGCCTGTTCCCCTGGAGCCCTACTCCTGACATACGAACAAGCCCAAGCTAGCCTGCTAGAGGGTGAGAGACTGCACAGGGCCTAAACAAAGAGGTCTACAGAGGTGACTGTGAACAGCCAGCCCCCAGCCAAGCCACCATTTGACCATAAACATGCCAACTAAGGCCAGAGAACTGCCCAAATAAGCCAAGAATCCTGTGCTAAATAAATAACGCTTTGGTATGGAGTATAACACAGGAGACGCTGTTTAATACTGCCTGTAAATCAAACCCAGCAATGTGCTTAGTATCATAATAGAGGAAGAAGCAAGGAGTTGTAAGGAGTTAACTTCTTTCTTCCTCAACTGCTTTTGATCTTGACACTACAGTCTAAAGTAATGAGTGCCATGTCCTTAAAGAGGTACCTTTCTACAAAAGAGTGAAAACATTCTGATAAAGGAGAAAGATCAGTGTGTGTGTGTTTCTTAAACAATATTAACTCCCTATATGTACCTTCCCTAGGCTGGGTTGCAAGTCTACCCAAATGATAGAGGTGACTGCTGTTGGATTGAGCAACAAGGCCTCTTGTTTCTGGATCTGGTGATGGGTGGTCACTGATGCTGCCAGGAAAGTAACTGTATAGGCATTCTGACCCTGAGAGGTAATATTCTATGAATTGCCTGATGTGGCCAAGTTAATATTGTTATCCAAAGAGCTGTTTTCTGCTCCAGGCATGAGCTTTAGATTTCCAGCTCTGGTTTAGTGAAGCCAGCCTCCTTGTGTCCTCTGAGCTTCCTCTCCTTGGTAAGTCTATAAATAAAAGTCAGTTTTTCCTGCCCACATGTCTCTGTGTTGCCATCAAAATCTAGCAGCCAACTGAACCTTTCTCCTAGACTCTTGCTTTTTGCTATAACAGTGCATCTCAGACTTTAATGTACATAGGAATCACCTAGGGATCCTGCTAATCTGCAGATTCTGACTCAGTAGGACTGGCATGGGGACCAAGAATTTGCATTTCTAACAAGTCCCTAGGTGATGATGCTGCTCACAGTAAAACATTTTGAATATTAAGTGGCTACAGGATAAATGAAATCAATGCTACTAACCAATTGCTGGTTGATGCATAATCAGAGTTAGAGAGTGCTTAATCTCAGAATCTTCCTATTCTCATTGTCAGGTGAGCAAACATCTGCCCTCCAGGAGTCAAAGAACCAGACTCTCCCTGATAGTTCTGTGTGATGTTGTTTAGCCAACAAGTCGTGTCCGACTCTTTGCAACCCTATTGACTACAGCACACCAGGCTCCTCTATCCTTGGCTATCTCTCAGAGTTTGCTCAAATTCATGTTAATTGAGTCAGTGATGGTATTTAACCATCTCATTCTCTGCTGTTCTCCTTTTTCTTTCAATCTTTTCCAGCACCAGGCCCTTCTCCAATAAGTCAGCTCTTTACATCAGGAGACCAAAGTATTGGAACTTCAGCAATGGTCCTTCCAATGAGTATTCAGGGTTGATTTCCTTTAGGATTGACTAGGTTGGGTCTCCTTTGAAGGCCAAAGGACTCTCAAGACCTTCTCCAGCACCATAATTCAAAAGCATCAGTTCTTCAGCATTCAGTCTTCTTTATGGTCCAACTTTCCTATCCATACATGACTATGCACATGACTACTGGAAAAACTGTAGCTTTGACTATATGGACCTTTGTCAGTAATGTTTCCACTTTTTAATACATTGTCTAGCTTAGTCACAGCTTTTCTTCCAAGGAGCAAGGGTCTTTTAATCTCATGGTTGAAGTCAACTTCCACAGTGATTTCAGAGTCCAAGAAGATAAAATCTGTCACTGCTTCCACTTTCTCCCTATCTATTTGTCATGAAGTGATAGGACTGGATGCCATGATGTTAGGGTTGTTTTTTTTTTTTTTTTTTNNNNAGAAACTATCTTTCTTCCCTTCCTCCTTCATTCTTTCCTCCTTTCTGTTATCTTTTTAAAACATAACATATTTACACTGCAGGATGTTTGTAAAACAGAGAAAGGCAAAAATGCAGTAACTGTACTCCTTCTGGTCAGATAGAGCCAAACCTTATATTTAATCATAGCCCCTGTTTTAAGTTTATTCATGTTCACATAAGATATTGCATCAAATAATGTTACATATAATTTTATAAGTATCCATTATGTAAATATAAGTAATATGATAAATATATGTAGCATATTTAAGCATTTTATAACACATAAAATACAATATACTTTGTGTTATATATTTGTTATATTTTTATTATAAAATATTTTCCACTAATTTCTTTATGAAAGATGTTTAATATTCTGTCATATGGATATACCACAATCATTCTTTAAATTTAGAACTATATTTTTATTGGTCTCACAATATTTGTCTTTATAAAGAATGTTTTTAATAGATATGTTTGGGCATACTTTTTTTCAGAATTTTTATTAAGTGAGATAAGGCCTATTTTCAAAAAAAATTCAAATTTCATGTTTTCCAATTTTCTTACCATGACTTTTCCTATAAGTTGTTATATATGCAATTTTTAAAAGGTTTCTCCTAGTCCAGTAGTCAGATAATCTCTGGGAATATTGTAATCATCACATTTTAACAGAATTTTGATTCTGATCAAAGATTTAAGGGACAAAACAAAATTAATTACATTGTTTCTATGATTCTTTGTTTCCAAATCCACACGTTGTGCAGTGTAATCTTTNTCCTAGTCCAGTAGTCAGATAATCTCTGGGAATATTGTAATCATCACATTTTAACAGAATTTTGATTCTGATCAAAGATTTAAGGGACAAAACAAAATTAATTACATTGTTTCTATGATTCTTTGTTTCCAAATCCACACGTTGTGCAGTGTAATCTTTTTTGAATTAATTTATTTACTTTAACTGGAGGCTAATTGCTTTACAATATTGCAGTGGTTTCTGCCATACATTGACATGAGTCAGTACGATTCTTGTTAAATGCCCAGAAGTGTTCAGTGCTGAGCATGCCAAGACGGTGCTAGAGAAGCCACGTGAGTGGAGCAGGGTGCCTACCTGTGGAGCTTCCGAGCCGTTCATTTGACCTGTGCAAAGATGGGTACAGTTCTCCCCTTCCCTGTATTCACAGCACCAGCAGTGTGATGTCAAAGCGTTTTGTGTCTGTTCTCTACCCTTTGGGCCTGGGCTGGCTGTGTGATTTTGCCAACAGAATGCGCTAAGTGACCACACGCTGGTTCCAATTTGGAACACAGGGATCTCACATACCAGGCCTGTTCCCCTGGAGCCCTACTCCTGACATACGAACAAGCCCAAGCTAGCCTGCTAGAGGGTGAGAGACTGCACAGGGCCTAAACAAAGAGGTCTACAGAGGTGACTGTGAACAGCCAGCCCCCAGCCAAGCCACCATTTGACCATAAACATGCCAACTAAGGCCAGAGAACTGCCCAAATAAGCCAAGAATCCTGTGCTAAATAAATAACGCTTTGGTATGGAGTATAACACAGGAGACGCTGTTTAATACTGCCTGTAAATCAAACCCAGCAATGTGCTTAGTATCATAATAGAGGAAGAAGCAAGGAGTTGTAAGGAGTTAACTTCTTTCTTCCTCAACTGCTTTTGATCTTGACACTACAGTCTAAAGTAATGAGTGCCATGTCCTTAAAGAGGTACCTTTCTACAAAAGAGTGAAAACATTCTGATAAAGGAGAAAGATCAGTGTGTGTGTGTTTCTTAAACAATATTAACTCCCTATATGTACCTTCCCTAGGCTGGGTTGCAAGTCTACCCAAATGATAGAGGTGACTGCTGTTGGATTGAGCAACAAGGCCTCTTGTTTCTGGATCTGGTGATGGGTGGTCACTGATGCTGCCAGGAAAGTAACTGTATAGGCATTCTGACCCTGAGAGGTAATATTCTATGAATTGCCTGATGTGGCCAAGTTAATATTGTTATCCAAAGAGCTGTTTTCTGCTCCAGGCATGAGCTTTAGATTTCCAGCTCTGGTTTAGTGAAGCCAGCCTCCTTGTGTCCTCTGAGCTTCCTCTCCTTGGTAAGTCTATAAATAAAAGTCAGTTTTTCCTGCCCACATGTCTCTGTGTTGCCATCAAAATCTAGCAGCCAACTGAACCTTTCTCCTAGACTCTTGCTTTTTGCTATAACAGTGCATCTCAGACTTTAATGTACATAGGAATCACCTAGGGATCCTGCTAATCTGCAGATTCTGACTCAGTAGGACTGGCATGGGGACCAAGAATTTGCATTTCTAACAAGTCCCTAGGTGATGATGCTGCTCACAGTAAAACATTTTGAATATTAAGTGGCTACAGGATAAATGAAATCAATGCTACTAACCAATTGCTGGTTGATGCATAATCAGAGTTAGAGAGTGCTTAATCTCAGAATCTTCCTATTCTCATTGTCAGGTGAGCAAACATCTGCCCTCCAGGAGTCAAAGAACCAGACTCTCCCTGATAGTTCTGTGTGATGTTGTTTAGCCAACAAGTCGTGTCCGACTCTTTGCAACCCTATTGACTACAGCACACCAGGCTCCTCTATCCTTGGCTATCTCTCAGAGTTTGCTCAAATTCATGTTAATTGAGTCAGTGATGGTATTTAACCATCTCATTCTCTGCTGTTCTCCTTTTTCTTTCAATCTTTTCCAGCACCAGGCCCTTCTCCAATAAGTCAGCTCTTTACATCAGGAGACCAAAGTATTGGAACTTCAGCAATGGTCCTTCCAATGAGTATTCAGGGTTGATTTCCTTTAGGATTGACTAGGTTGGGTCTCCTTTGAAGGCCAAAGGACTCTCAAGACCTTCTCCAGCACCATAATTCAAAAGCATCAGTTCTTCAGCATTCAGTCTTCTTTATGGTCCAACTTTCCTATCCATACATGACTATGCACATGACTACTGGAAAAACTGTAGCTTTGACTATATGGACCTTTGTCAGTAATGTTTCCACTTTTTAATACATTGTCTAGCTTAGTCACAGCTTTTCTTCCAAGGAGCAAGGGTCTTTTAATCTCATGGTTGAAGTCAACTTCCACAGTGATTTCAGAGTCCAAGAAGATAAAATCTGTCACTGCTTCCACTTTCTCCCTATCTATTTGTCATGAAGTGATAGGACTGGATGCCATGATGTTAGGGTTGTTTTTTTTTTTTTTTTTTTGAGTTTTGAGCCACCTTTTTCAATCTCCTCTCTCACCTTCATGAAGAGGCCCTTTAGTTTCCCTTCACTTTCTGCCATCAGAGTGGTATTATCTGCATATCAAGTTGGTATTTCTACCAGCAATCTTGATTCCAGCTTNTTTTTTTTTTTTTTTTTTTTTTTTTGAGTTTTGAGCCACCTTTTTCAATCTCCTCTCTCACCTTCATGAAGAGGCCCTTTAGTTTCCCTTCACTTTCTGCCATCAGAGTGGTATTATCTGCATATCAAGTTGGTATTTCTACCAGCAATCTTGATTCCAGCTTGTGATTTATCCTGCCCAGCATTTTGGCAGCCCACTCCAGTACTCTTGCCTGGAAAATCCCATGGATGGAGGAGCCTGGTGGGCTGCCGTCTATGGGGTCGCACAGAGTCAGACACGAATGAAGCAACTTGGCAGCAGCAGCAACTCTGCATATAAGTGAAACAAACAGGATGACAATATACAGCCTTGCAATATTCCTTATCCAATTTTAAACCTGTCCATTGTTCCACATCAGTCCTAATTGTTGCTTCTTGACATGCATACAGATTTCTCAGGAGGCAGGTAAGGTGGTCTGGTATTCCCATCTCTTGAAGAATTTTCCAGTTTGTTGTGATCCACACAGTCAAAGGCTTTGGCATAGTCAGTGAAGCAGAAGTAGATGTTTTTCTGGAACTCCCTTTCTTTCTCCATGATCCAACAGATGTATGTAATTGGATTTCTGGTTCTTCTGCCTTTTCTAATCCAGCTTGTACATATGGAAATTCTCAGTTCATGTACTGCTGAAGCCTAACTTGGAGGATTTTGAGCATTACCTTGCTAGCATGTGAAATGAGACCAATTGTGCAGTAATTTGAACATTCTTTGGCATTGTCCTTCTTTGGGACTGGAATGAAACTTTTTCCAGTCCTGTGGCCACTGCTGAGTTTTCCAAATTTGCTGACATACTGAGTGCAGCACTTTAACAGCATCATCTTTTAGGATTTTAAATGGCTCAGCTGAAATTCTGCCACCTGCACTAGTTTTGTTCATAGTAATGCTGCTTAAGGTCCATTTGACTTCATAGTCCAGGATGCCCTGCTGTAGCTGAGTGACCACACCATTGTGATCATTAAGACCTTTCTTGTATAGTTCTTCTGTGTATTCTTGCCACCTCTTATTAATTGATTCTGCTTCTGTTAGGCCCTCATTGTTTCTGTCTTTTATTGTGCTCATCCTTATATGAAACGTTCTCTTGATACCTCCAATTTTCTTGAAGAGATTTGTTTTCCTCTGTTTGTTTGCACTGGTCATTTAAGAAGGCTTTCTTTAATCTCCTTGCTATTTTCTGCATTCAGTTTGGTTTATCTTTCCCTTTCTCCCTTGCCTTTCACTTCTCTTCTTTCCTCAGCTATTCTTAAAGCCTCCTCAGACAACCACTTTGCCTTCTTGCATTTCTTTTTCTTTGGGATGGTTTTGGTCACTGTCTCCTGTACAATATTATGATCTTCATCCATAGTTCTTCAGGCATTCTCTCTACCAGATCTAATCCCTTGAACATATCCTTCACCTCCACTGTATAATCATAAGGGATTCGATTTAGGTCACACCTGAATGGCCTCGTGCCTTTCCCTGCTTTCTTCAATTTAAGCCTGAATTTTGCAAAAGGACTCATGGTGTGAGCCACAATCTGCTCCATGTCTTGCTTTTGCTAATTGTATACAGCTTGTCCACCTTTGGCTACAAAGAATATGATCTGATTTCAGTATTGACCATTTGATGATGTCCAGGTATAGAGCTGTTTCTTAGGTTGTTGGGAAAAGGTGCTTGTTATTGGGACTGGAATGAAAACTGACCTTTTCCTGTCCTATGGCCACTGCTGAGTTTTCCAAATTTGCTGACATATTAAGTACAGCACTTTCACAGCATCATCTTTTAGGATTCTAAATGGCTCAGCTGAAATTCTGCCACCTGCACTAGCTTTGTTCATAGTAACGCTTCTTAAGGCCCATTTGACTTTACACACCAGGATGTCCTGCTCCAGGTGAGTGACCACACCACTGTGGTCATGTGGGTCATCGTGGTTATGACCAGCATGTTCTCTTGAAAAAACTGTCAGCCTTTACCCTGCTTCATTTCGTATTCTAATGCCAAACCTGCCTGCCATTCCAGGTATCTCTTGACTTCCTACTTTTGCATTCCAAACCCCTATGATGAGAAGGTGTATTCTCAGGTAAGCATTCTATTTTTTGCAAGTACTCATTTGCCACAGTCACTCCTTACAGGGTGTGGAGTTGGTTCCCCATGAACTCCACAGCTTCCAATTGTCTCTCCTTTACGTCATCTTGGATGTCCTGTTTCTGACCATCTCTTATTCCTTTGTTCTTACTCTGCATAGTCCCACAAAACTAAAATACCACTGGAAAAACTCCCAACTCTCCCAACTCCTGATTAATTCTGGGAATTCCAGGAGCCCTACACCTAGAGCACTATGTTTGTTGACACCCTATAGGATATGGTTAACGCACGACACCTCTTCTCAAAGCTGTTACCCCATTTCAAAGTGTTAGTCACTCAATCGTGTCCAATTCTTTGCAACTCCATGGTCTATAGCCCACCTGGCTCCTCTGTCCATGGAATTCTCCAGGCAAGAATACTGGAGTGGGTAGCCATTTTCTTCTCCAGGAGGTCTTCCCAACTCAAGGACTGAACCCAGGTCTCTTGCATTGCAGGCAGATTCTTTACATCTGAGCCACCAGGGAAGCCCCCAAAGAAATGGGAGCATACTATGCTGGCTGGAAATTGGTCCCGGTCTCGCCTGTGGGGGGCAAGAATTCTACCACTGAACCAGCCATTTCAAAGTGCAGGCATTAACTCTCCACCTGACTGTGAATTCAATCATTGCAGGTGGGACTTATGGATCAGTAGTATCACCTGGAAGCTTTTTAGAAATGCAAAACCTCCAGCTCCATTCCAAAATACTGAACTAGAAACAGGTGACTTTTATCAAAATCTGACCCATACTACTGTGACAATCAAAACATCTAGTTATTCCTGCAGTCTGCATTTCACAGCAATTTTTACACAGTGATAGAGAAAGGACTGGACCCCAGTCCTCCAATCATATTCTAATATGATTTTTTTATATCTGAGAGTAGATAACGGGTAGATACTTTTAGGTTTGTGACAATAAGATATACAAAAACATTTTACTCAGTATCCAGCACACTGATAGTATAGAATAAATCATTTTTGTTTAATGAAAGATAGATATGAAAAAATTGAAAGATGCTGATTTGATATTAATGCATTAAGAATAAAATGTAGCAATAAAGTTGAAGACTGATAGTACTTTATAAGCATGGAGCATTAGATGCATAATTCTCATTTACTTATTAGCTTGGAATGAAGTGTTTTACTACTGAAAAAGTGTTTATGCACATATATTCTGAAAGTGAATACTACTGAATCTTGAATAGCTCTAGAAATGTGAAATCAGTGACATATTTGCTTTACCATTGTCCAAAAATTTAGATGGCTACTTTGTGCTCAAAAATACAGCATAGCATTCCAATGCAGAATACAGGTGTTTAAAGATCTAAATAACTGCTGACAATGGCAAGATTTTGAGTTGAAGTTACTTTGTAAACATTCAAATTCAATGGAAAGTTATGTTAAATACAGTCACTTTGAGTCTGATGCCTCCTTCTAACCCCATTTATATGGGTACAGAAAGGTCAGTCTCCTTTCAAACTGGGATGGCATCTGAGCAGCATTAACTGTCCACGGAAGCAGGGTCTGCACATCTTACAATAAACAATAAACTGAAAAGGTCAGCACAACTGCCCACCTTACTGCATAAAATATCAACACAAAGATTTAACCAATCTTTGTATACCTTCAAATCAATACAAAGGTTTATAAACAAACATTTTTATACCTTGAAATCAACACTATAGGGAAAAGTTCCTCAATGATCATCCACTTTAATGTCTCTCTCTCTCAAATGCGTTTGAATGTCGAGAAAAGGAATCACATTGCTTTTAAAGGACACACCTAGAGTTCATTAAATCACTTCAGTGACTATCCCTAGATGTCCTTCTCCATACTAACAGAATACAACAGTCAAATCTGTTTTTTGTTTCTTCTTTTTTATAAGCAAATCCATTTCAAGGCCTTTTTAAACGTTTCCAAGTTGCTCTTTTTAGAATCATTTTAGACTCAAACCTTAAATAATAGTCTAAAAACACAATCATATCATCTGTTAGGGTCGACCACATGAAACTGCCAATACTTGACCATCTTGACCCATAATGATGGCAATTTCATATAGTTCAACATCCTAGAATACTCACCCAGCTTCAAAGGAACATTTTCTATTGACTGGGATATCAGTTAGGAAAATATGTTTCTTAAATGACCAAAAACCCAAGTTGTTTTCTGGCAATTTCTGGGGTCACATAAATTGGAAGTTCCTAATTTGCATATATAAACCACTGTGCATAGACCAGTACTGTTCTGGTTAATACTTGGTAATTGTACCAACAGCCATGAGGTTGGATATCAGAGGAGAAAAGAAGCTAGAAAGGCTTTTCTAAAAGTTTCCTTTGGAAAACTTTAAGAGTATAATGGATTAAAAAATGTTCCCTTAACCAAAAAGTCTTATACATGGATCAATAATAATAGAAAAGCTTGAATAATCACCCATGCCCACAACTCTCGTTTTAATGGTTGAATAATGAACAAAGTTATGAGACTTTTGCTCAGTAAATGGCTAGAGTGTGCCACAGAATCAAAGACAATCTGTCTGCACATCCATTCTTTTGTGTTTGTTGCCCAGCCCTGTGAGGAGTGTTGTTTTTAATGATTACACAGAGGAATGTGAAAATCTCAGCTGCCTTCAAAGCCATTAAGGAGATTTAGTCATGTTCAGTGGAGCATCAGACGTTTATGTGTTTCATTGCTTCTCAATTTCCTGAAAACTTGTAAATTGCTGATTCTCACAGAATGATGAGATACAGAATGAACTTTGATGTGGGCTAAGTAGAAGTCTATACATGCTACTGTTCTGAATAATAAAAATGCTTTTGAAAAGAGGCTTGCAATAGCCCACATTTTCAGATGATAAATTAAATCCTTAGCCTTCATAGCATGTGTCTGTTATCCAATGTCTCACAAATTAGGACGCACAACCAGAAATCCAGTGACTCACTTGCCAGATCCACCAGGAGCTTGTGAAGATTGTTACTCTGATTAAGGAGTGGGTCTTTGCACACTCTGCAGTGGGAGGGAGTTTTTTTATATAGCAGAGACCACTGTTACCACCTAACAAAAGCCTANAGTGACTCACTTGCCAGATCCACCAGGAGCTTGTGAAGATTGTTACTCTGATTAAGGAGTGGGTCTTTGCACACTCTGCAGTGGGAGGGAGTTTTTTTATATAGCAGAGACCACTGTTACCACCTAACAAAAGCCTAAGTGTTCAGTTTCCCAGGAACACACAACCAGGCAAGGCTCAACCAGCTAGAGGAAACTGGCGCCAAGCTGGCTTCTTATCAAAACACAGCATTTCGGGTTTTGGAGGAAGAAATAGAATTTTCAAAGGTCCATCTGCCCCAACTCCAACCTATTCAAACTTGGAACACAAAGACAAGCAATGTACTTGTTAGACCTTGTTATTCTTTTTTTAGGGAGCAGTAAATCTTATCGCTGAAGCATTAAGTATTCTTGGAAGAATATCTAAAGATGTCAAAAGGGTAAGTGGATCTGATTGGGAAAAGGGCTTTAAAAATTTATGGACATTTCAAATCTCCATAATGAAGAGGAGAGGTATATTATAAAACAATTATTAAGCAATAGCCAGCTGGAGAAAGAGCAAACTGATGTGAAGTTGGCTCAAAACTTGCAAGAAGGAAATACTCCGGCACATTACCTGGTTCATCTGTTTTCTAAGCGGGGTTCATAGAGCAGCTCCCTTTTCTTTTTCAAACAAGGCACAGCTGGGTGTGTTCCTGTGTGTGGGTCCTGATGAATGCGCAGGGAAAGGATGCGCTGGCAGGCGCTGTGCATCAGCAGAAGCGTGGAGCGTGCCGGAGCCAGGCCCAGGCGCTGCAGCCCTGACCACCCTTCCGGGCAGAAGCCCCACTCCGCATCTCTGCGGGGGCAGAAGAAGGGGCCTGGGATGGGAACCACCTGGGTAACCGGGGCGGCGGAGGCCCCTCCTCCCAGGCTCCTCACTGGAAGCCTAGTTCACACCACACATCCAGTAAACCGTGATGCTCAGGCACTCTTGAGCCCTCTGTGGCTCCCTAGCCCTTCGGTGTCACAGGGCAACGGAGCCTCGCCCAGTAGCCGGGTAGGGTCAAATGAAGCTCTCTGCTTGAAAGGCCGGAGAGGAGGGACGTCTACAGGCCAGATCTCAGGAAAGGACAGCGCATGCTGCAGCGGGGATGCTTGGCCTGGTGATGCGGGGCAGGGGGTCGGAGAAGGTACCCATCCAGGCGTATGGCGCGTGAAACTCTGGAGCCTCTATCCCAGCTACGTCTCAGGGCTAAGCAGAGAGATAAACACAGACTTCGAAAAGAAAGACTTTTATAGCAGCTGCATATAAAAAACTNCAGGGGGTCGGAGAAGGTACCCATCCAGGCGTATGGCGCGTGAAACTCTGGAGCCTCTATCCCAGCTACGTCTCAGGGCTAAGCAGAGAGATAAACACAGACTTCGAAAAGAAAGACTTTTATAGCAGCTGCATATAAAAAACTAAATCATTTCATATGTGTTGAGCATAAAGGAGGTAGCCTGCAGAGATCTGGTGTTAAGATATTTGGACTGGAGCTTTATGTCTTTTAAAACGTGTTTACTGGGACTTCCCTGGCAGCTCTGTGGTTAAGAATCCACTTCCAATGCCGGGGGTGTGCCTTCCATCCCTGGTTGGGGAATTCTGATCCCACACGTAGAGGGTGGCAACCAAAAGAGTAATTTAGGAACTCATTTATATTGTATTTAACAAAAACATAATGGTCCACAATGGACTAGAAATTTAAAAAATAAACCACAAACGAAAACAAGAACAAAAAAAACAGCATTTCCTTATGGACGTTCTAGTCAATCTCAAGATTCCAAATAATTGGAGGATTTTTTAAATTTTATTTTTGAGCATGACACTTTGTCTTGTTGCTGTTTTCTTGATTTGAGCTCTCAAATCTTTCAAATATGCCAATAATTTTCTTCTACTGAATTCCTTTGCATGACACTAAAATACAGAAGATCAGTGGAGAAATAACTCCAGAAAGAGTGAAGGGCTGGAGCCAAGCAAAAACAATACCCACTTGTGGATGTGACTGGTGACAGAAGCAAGGTCCGATGCTGTAAAGAGCAATATTGCACAGGAACCTGGAATGCCAGGTCCATGAATCAAGGCAAATTGGAAGTAGTCAAACAGGAGATGGCAAGAGTGAACATCGACGTTCTAGGAATCAGCGAACTAAAATGTACTGGAATGGGTGAATTTAACTCAGATATCATTATATCTACTACTGTGGGCAAGAATCCCTTAGAAGAAAAGGAGTAGCTATCACAGTCAACAAAAGAGTCCAAAATGCAGTACTTGGATGCAATCTCAAAAANNNTATGCAGAGTACATCATGAGAAATGTTGGACTGGAAGAAGCTCAAGCTGGAATCAAGGTTGCCAGGAGAAATATCAATAACCTCAGATATGCAGATGACACCACCCTTATGGAAAAAAGTGAAGAGGAACTAAAAAGCCTCTCGATGAAAGTGAAAAAGGAGAGTGAAAAAGTTGGCTTAAAGCTCAACATTCAGAAAATGAAGATCATGGCATCTGGTCCCATCAATTGATGGCAAATAGATGGGGAAACAGTGGAAACAGTGTCAGACTTTATTTTGGGGGGCTCCAAAATCACTGCAGGTGGTGACTGCAGCCATGAAATTAAAAGACGCTTACTCCTTGGAAGGAAAGTTATGACCAACCTAGAAAGCATACTAAAAAGCAGAGACATTACTTTGCCAACAAAGGTCTGTCTAGTCAAGGCTATGGTTTTTCCAGTGGTTATGTATGGATGTAAGAGTTGAATTGTGAAGAAAGCTGAGCACCGAAGAATTGATGCTTTTGAACTGTGGTGTTAGAGAAGACTCATGAGATCCAATCAGTTCATTCTAAAGGAGATCAGTCCTGATTGTTCTTTGGAAGGACTGATGCTCCAGCGGAAACTACCTTGGCCACCTCATGCGAAGAGTTGAGTCATTGGAAAAGACTCTGATGCTGGGAGGGATTGGAGGCAGGAGAAGGGGATGACGGAGGATAAGATGGCTGGATGGCATCACCGACTCGATGGACTTGAGTTTGGGTGAACTCTGGGAGTTGGTGATGGGCAGGGAAGCCTGGCATGCTGCAATTCATGGAGTTGCAGAGTCGGAAACGACTGAGCAACTGAACTGAACTGAAAATACAGAAATCGAAAGTCAAATGAAGGGGGAAAGGAGATCTGTACGTTGTTCTCTCATTTTCATTTACTATGTATGTTACTTACCAGACAAATTATTTATAAGCCAGCCATTGCTGAATGCATTCATCTTAAAAAAGAAAATACCAGGAATACCAAGGAAAAATCATTTTATCACCTCCTTTCCAGTTCATCTGGATGTTTGGTGCCCTCACTAATAGGAAACCCGGGTTGTAAGTTACCTAAGTCTGGGGCTGCACTGTTGTGCCCCTGATTGATGTGGGAAATATCTATCACCTTCTTTCTGCTCCATTATCCAATACTGAGAACAATTTTGCCTCTAGGCTCTCTGCCCATCTTCTTGCCTACCCCACTGACCTCTTTATACAAGGGAAAAATAAGAACCCAGAGAAAAGTGGAGTTGATTGTTACCTGAGCTAAATATTAACCTGGTTTAGAATAACCAGTCAGCAGGACAATTATTTTTCTTTGTTTTTTTCTAACTACCATGAGGATGGAATTAGACTTGCTTTATCTAAAGCTCACAGGGGTTCCCAAACATCTGGATAAGAGGTGTTCTTCTAAACAGGTCAAAACAGGGATATGGCCCCTGCATTTGAGACAAAGAGTGTGTCTTGAAATTTGGCTTATTGTGATTGCTTTGTCCTTTGGTCTAGACATTAAGGGTTCTCATGGCTTTACCACCAGTGGAATCTTTTAAATTAGCAGAGGCTCTGATTATGCACCAGTTAACCTTAATTAAGACAGTTCTTGCATAACGGCACACCCAGAGAGTTCACTAAACAAACGGCTTGACAAACGCTGTCATTTAAAATCCTTTCCAAACCTGTCACTTTCTTAATTAGGAAGTGAGGTTGTGAAGACACTATATTCACAGACATTATTTGGGGAATTAGAGTAGAGAAGATAGGAACCAGTTCCTCTCCACGCTCCTTAAATGGATTGGTTACAGAGCACATGCAGCCTTGGATGGACCCATAGGACAGCACCGTGAAGATCCTGCTCTTCTGGACACATTTGTTCCAGGAGGGCAATAAAATGATATCAAATTACTTAAGTCTCATTTTCCAAGGAAAGATTAGAAAATAAAAGTCATTTCATGGAAATAATGAAAGGTTTCAAGACTTATCTTTTTCAATTTGTATTAAGCTGGAAGACACATAGGCACCATAAATTTAGTAGAAAATGCTGATAACTTTGGTATTTTTCACTATATCTTCGACATCTTTATAATATCGGATCCTAGTTTTTAAAAGACATGTTTCTATTCAAGTCAAGATTTATGCTATGCCACAGAGTTTTTGTATTAAACGTGCATATTTCTATGTATTTGATACTTTTGTCACTTTTGTAAATGAAATCTTTCAACATATTTAATTTTACCTTGAAATATTTTAATGTGAAATCTACCACACAAATAAGTACAGATTATGTATATGTAGTATTTTAAGAAAACTTACAGTAGTTACCAGTTTAGGGAATAAAACATTAATAGTAACTTTAAATTCATATGTTCCCCTCCCTAATTACACTTTCTCCCCCCACTCCAGAAATATCTTCTCCTAAATTTGTGGTAACAATTTTCTATTTAGAGTTCTCCTACCTATGTGTAACATAAATGGAAACTGTGTGTAATTTTGTACATTTTTAGCAGTTGTATAAGTAGAATCCTAATATGACATTCTCTAATTTTTTCTATATGTTTGACATTTATTCAAATATAAGTGTGTAATTCAACTTCATTTGTTTTCACTGTTACAAGTTATTCTGTCATATGACCCTATTTTAAAAAAAAATTATTTGATGTTTTTGTGAAAAGGTTTTTTATTTTATTTTATCATGAATGGTTAAATATTATAAATTTTTTCTTCATCTATAGCAACTATAAAGTTGTTATACTTTTATTTTCAATGTGCTAATATGGAGAATTATGTGATATAATAATCTTAAATATGATGAACAGATCCAACTTGGTCAGGATGTATTATGTATTGTCTTGTTTTGCAGTGTTGAATGGATTTGTTTGTTGGTTTTGGAGGGGGCTTTGAAGAAATCAGAGCCATGTCCATGATTGATGGGGCCATTCTTGCCGTTTTTCCTGTTGTCCTACAGTGATTGTAGTATGAAGACTTTATTAGCTTTAGGACATACATTTACTTCATTTATCTGGCTGTGCTGGGTCCTAGCTGTGGCACAGAGGCTCTTTAGTTGCAGCATGTGGAATCTTAGTTGTGGCATGTGGGATCTAGTTCCCTGACCAGGGATTGAACCTGGGCCCCCTGCCTTGGGCGGCCAGAGTCCCAACCACTAGACCAAAAGGGACGTCCCAGGACATACATTTCAAAGTACCCTCCTTCAAGTCTCTGAACGAATTCTCTTTACTTTGGAAGGATCTGTTCTTTGAATATTTAGTATAATTTTTCTTTAAATGCAAGTAGGATGCGAGTAAGACAACTCAAATTTTCTATTTTCTGGATTTATTCATATTTCTAGGAATTTTCTTCGATTTCACTAAATTTTTCAATATATTGGTGCACATTTCTCTGTAGTTCTATTATCATTTTATTATCTACTTTTTACTTGTTGAGTCCTTTATAATTCATATATTCTGTTAGAGGATTAGAGGTTGTTAGAGGATTATAACAGAGAAGGCATTGGCACCCCACTCTAGTACTCTTGCCTGGAAAATCCCATGGATGGAGGAGCCTGGTGGGCTGCAGTCCATGGGGTCGCTAAGAGTCAGGCACGACTGAGCGACTTCACTTTCACTTTTCACTTTCCTGCATTGGAGAAGGAAATGACAATCCACTTCAGTGTTCTTGCCTGGAGAGTCCCAGGAACGGGGGAGCCTGGTGGGCTGCCATCTGTGGGGTCACACAGAGTCGGACACGACTGAAGTGACTTAGCAGCAGCAGAGGATTATCAGGTGTGGGCTATGGTGTATTTGCTTTCTTTTTAAGAATTCTTGCGTCATTACCTCCTTTTATTTTTTTATGTTTATAATGATTTATCTTAATGAGTTTTGTTTTTGCTGTTGCTGCTTTTTCTTAAGTTGAACTATTAGCTCATTATTTTTGAGTCTTCCTCCTTTTGACCTAGGACTTTGAATATTGTTTATTCTTTAAGAACTATAACATGTGTCACATAAGTTTAATGAGTAGTAGTTTTATTATTATTTTATACTAGTAATAAATTGTTAAACAAAAATAAACTCTTTCACTTCTTCTTTCAGTTCATGTAAACATATGAACTCACAAAATGGGGATTCTTATGTTCTGTTTTTTTTTTGTTTGTTTGTTTGTTTGTTTGTTTAAATTCTGTGCTTTACTTCTGTTTCAAGACTTTGCCTTCCATATGCGACTCATGATGTGGCCCAAGGCTCCCAGTTCACTAAAGGTAACTCTGGTTTGCCTTTTAGCCCCACAAGCAATGATTTGTTTCATATGTCCTTCTAAGCTGAGTGATCACTTGACCTTGAGTAGATACGCTTCATAGCTGCCAATTATTGGACTCAGAAACTGGTGATCTTACCCTAGCCATTCTATGCCAGCTTATTCTACTATCAGTAGAATAAGAAAAGTATAAGAAAAGTATATAAGAAAAGTATTTTATTCCTGAACTTTTGATTAAAAATAATGTCTCCTGGACCAAGTAGAAATGACCACTGCTTTGGGAAACAACACCCCACTCCCACACCACACACTACTTTGCCCTGTCTGCCTGACAGGGATTTAAAAAGCTTTATGAACATCAAAGGCAATACAGAGTTGAAGGAAAGTCTCCTAATGCCTTTTAAATCCTTTATCTTTCTTTTTCAAACCTGCAGTGTGTAAGTATTCATTATATGCAGCTAGCATTCAAATTTCTGCTGTTCAAGCAGAAAAATGTCTTTTATCAATTTTACATTCTTTAAATATTTCCTAATCCTCTACATGTAGGTTAGACTGAACAGCCATTCAGAAGAGTGAAATAATTCCTCCTGATACCTGGACTTAGGCAAACTATTTTGATTGCAAGTAAAAACACGATTGTACAAACATAAACAGAAAAGGAGAATTTAATAAGAGACAGGGGTTTTTGTGGACTTTGTGATATGTTAGGTCTGAAAAGTATCTAGAACCAAAGTTGGAAACTGCGTATAGGCTGTTAAGGCCCAAATAACACTGCAAATCCCAGGTATAAATTCTCAAGAGAGAGAAAATTCTCTTGAGCCTGGATTGGACAGATGCCCATTCATTGCCTAGTCCATCATGGTGACAGGATAAGAACAGAGGATGAAAAGAAGCTTGAAGATCAATTGCTCTATGTGGGGCCAACAATTCTTGGCTGGAAAAGGGTAGCTATTCCATAAAGAGAATTAATCCTGCATTAAACACTTGGAAATTTCTGCCAGAAGAAAAAGAGTCAAAGCTAAAAACAAGTGGAGAGAACATAGTGTCATTTTATAGCAACAAATGGAGAGTGAAGATGTGAATGATCCATGTTTCTTTAAAAAGAAAAAACAGCAAATTGTTGTTATTAAGTCAAATTCATCAAAGTGAAAAAAATATGCTGAGACAAAGATATGATTCTAATACATAGTGAAAATATTAAATGCAAAGAAACAACATATGGATATTAAAAACACTCAACAGAAACAGTACAAAGAAAAAAAAATGATATGGAGGCAAGAACACTTGGCTGACTTTTGATTTCTTTTGTGAAATTTAGGTGCCAGAGCCATTCTAAAAGTTTTGAGTAGAAAACCTGGGACTCCCATAATTTAAAATAAACCAAGTCTTCTTCCACTTGTATAAACCAAAGAAAGATATTCTCCTCCCTTCCTATTGGGGAAAAGGTGTTCTGCCAACTCCTTGGCCTATGAAGTGCACACCTCTCCTTACTTGGAACTCCTTTTTATTTCATCATCTTTTAGAATCAGCTCAATGACCATTCCTTCCCTGGGTTCTCATGTCAAAACCAGCTGAGATGTTATTCTCTCTTTCACAGAACAAAATCATTTTTCTCTTATAACACATGTCAGAATTTGTATTTACATGTTCAATTGTGTTCATTATTAAATATCAATCTTCCACATCAGGTTAAAAAAGACTCATGAGGGCAGACCCCATTTCTATTTTTTTTCACCACTGTATATGCAGTATATAGCTGTGTCAGATAGAACACACTCAACAAATGTGGAGGCAAGGGCAGGGAAGGAAGAGAACATCTTATTTGAACTGGCGGGGGGGTGAAATGGGTGAACTGGGGAAGCAACAGAGACAACAGGAAAAGAGGGAAAAGTAGGAAAATGTCTTAGCCCAGGCTTCTGTAACAACATACCCAGAAACTAGGAGGCTTATAAATAATAGAAATTGATTTATCATGGTTCTGGAGGCTGGCAGTCAGAGAGATGCCAGCAGGGTTGGGTTCTGGTGAGAACTTTCTCTTGCACATTGCAGACAGAGAGTTCTCAGTGGTATCCTCACATGGCAGAGAAGAGAGCAATAGAAGCAAGCTCTCCAGTGACTCTTACAAAGGCACTAATCCTTTTCATGAGGGCCCCACTCCTGTGACCTCATGTGCACCTGAGTGCTAAGATGTTTCAGTTGTGTCCAGCTCTTTGCAGCCTCGTGGACTGTGGCCTCCCAGTCTCCTCTGTCCATGAGATTTCCCAGGGAAGAATACTGGAGTAGGTTGTCATGCCCCCTCCAGTGGATATTCCTGACCCAGGGCTCGAACCCTCATCTCTCATGTCTCCTGCATTGGCAGATGGGTTCTTTATCACTAGCACCAACTAGGAACTCCCCCCACCCCATGACCTCATCTAATCTAACCCTAATTACCTGCCAAAGGCCCTCCCTCCTAATACTATCACATTGTGGGTAGAGTTTCAACATATGAACTTTCTGTTCAGTTCAGTTCAGTTCAGTTGCTCAGTCATGTCTGACTCTTTGCAACCCCACGAATTGCAGCACGCCAGGCCTCCCTGTCCATCATCAACTCCCGGAGTTCACTCAGACTCGTGTCCATCAAGTCAGTGATGCCATCCAGCCATCTCATCCTCTGAACACTGCAGGGATATAAACATTCAGTGCTAGCCAATAGACCGCTGGGCACAGAATCTGAGGAAGGGTGTAAAAAAACTGCTGGAGTAAATGTCATTCACATATGAGTATGTGAAGTCAGTAGTTACTTATGACTGTGCAGAGTGGAGGGGGAGACAATGAAGATGTTTATGAAAACATTGAGAGAGAATGGATGAAAGAGGAGACAAAAATATCTTTTCCTAATTTCCAGTGAAAATCCCTCTCTTTTAGATTAACTTTTATTAAAAAGTAGAAATCAGTTGTGCATCTCAAAGAGACAGGCTTCAGTTGATAATATCTCTCTAGGGTATTCCCTTCAACAAGTTGACAAAGAGAAATTCTTTTTTCTCTGAAAAAAGAATACGTCATATTGTCTGTTCCATTTAACTTCAGCCTTAGAGGGAAAACTGGGCTTCCCTGCTGGCTCAGACGGTAAAGCGTCTCCCTGCAGTGCGGGAGACCCGGGTTTGATTCCTGAGTCGGGAAGATCCCCTGGAGAAGGAAATGGCAATCCACTCCAGTACTCTTGCCTGGAAAATCCCATGGACGGAGGAGCCTGATAGGCTACAGTCCATGGGGTCGCAAAGAGTCGGACATGACTGAGCGACTTCACTGTCACTATAGAGGGAAAACTATCCAGCAAAGAGCAGCATGCTGAAAGTAGGAAATCCTCTTCAGCATCTTTTGTCATGGAGGAGTTTCCACCACCCCATTTAGCAGCTCTGGGCTGTGCCCTTCAAGCTACTCCAATTCCTCCTGGCCATTAAAGATTCCATTGTTTGCTGAAGTGCTTTTAAGTGTCACAGAATATTGGCATAGGGAATTGTCCCAGACAGTTAAAATTGGGTTAAGCAAAGTTCCAAAGCACAAGTGGCATCCTAACTACGATGTCCATGGGTGGGTGCTATGCTGACAATCACTGATGCAAGCTCCAATAACCACAGTGTGAGTCGAGCAACTATGATAGCCCTTTTACCCAGGAGACACAGAACCTTATTACANAGACGTGGCAGATCCAGGCCCAGTTGTCGCAGTTCCTGGTTATGCAGATGTGATGATGTCTCCACATTTCTCTGGCTGCACACTAAGGAACCTATTAATAGGAACTCTATTCCCAAGAGAAGACCTCCCTAAGTAGAGGTGTCCATCCTAGCATTGCCATTTTCCATGGAAGTCTTTCAATTCTTCTTAACCCAGAAGTAACAAAAACCCCTTGTGGCGACTGCTTATTTCACATGCAAAGGGCAACAAAGTCTTACCTCTGCTCTGTTCACCATTTTGCTTTTCTATTGCTTCTTTATTAGGGAAATGCTTTTCTTTTATCTGAGTCTAGCTATGTCTTTTTAACTACGTGGGTTTTTTTTTTTTTTTTTTTCTCTCTCTCTTGCTGTATGACTCAAGCAAAGATGCCACCTTGACCTGAAGACTTGTTAGTCTCTTTCTAAGTCTGTGACTATGGCCAAAACATCACCCCATCTCTCTCAAGACATCCCTTTTGATTCTCAAAAGACTGTTTTGGAAGTCAGAAAGAACATTAACTGTTTCTTCTTTTCATTTTCTCTCTAATGATCTACTTATGCTCAAGGCAATGTTGATGCCTCTTACTGAGAAGAGGAAAGGTCATGATAAAAAGGAAATGATAAAAAGTGAAAGCTCAAAAATTACTATTTTGAGAAATTATATATATATGTGTATGTGTGTGTGTGTCCTTAATAAGGTATGTGTTTCAAAGCCTAGCTTACACCATTCGTGTGTGCATGAAATTAAATATAGACCATTCTAGAAACAACTGCTGAGACTGAACTAACATGCCTTATTGATTCCCTCCAGCATTTTCTATTCCTGTTGGTGTGTCTGCTACAGAAACCTGAGAAAAACGAGGAGTAGAATGCAGCATTCTCTAAACTCTGATGACTGAAGATTAGGAAGGAAGAAGAGATGCTAGACGTGGATTTATCCCATGGGGACTTTGAACATAGGACCAATTCTTGGCTCTCATGGGTGTGAATAAAGAAATGACACCTAAGTAGCAAAATACAAAATCCTCAAATAGATGAGGGGAGTAAGATAGAGTGAGAAAAACAGTCCTGACATTTTTAATATACCCTTCTGAGATGGTCACTGTGCTTTCCATTCTTTTCTGGCTGACCTTTTGCCACCCTGAGCTCTTCCAGGGCATTCCAAGGCTCAGGTGAACTAGATTCTGTATGGACTTCCATGCCTATGGAAGGAGACACACACAAGGTGGTTCCCATAGCTGATCTGAAAATACACCAACGACAGTCAGTGACTGTGGACTCAAAAATTCTATCTCGATATATATATTTTAGTGTCAGTATACTGCAGATAGTGTACTGAAAAAAACTGAACAGAATTTTACTTTTAAAAATCATCTTTGGTGGATAGTGTGATGATCAGCTTTATGTCAGATTGACTAGGCTACACTCCCCAGTCATTCAAACACTAAACATGTTGCCATGATGATCTATTAGAGATGTACTAACCTCTACAATCAGTAGATTTTAAGTAAAGGAGATTATCTTCAGTCATCTGAGTGGGCCACCCCAACAGACTGAAAGATCTTAAAGGCAGATCTGATGTTTCCCTGAGGAAGACGAAATTCTGTCTCTGGACTGTAGCTTCAGCTTGTGCACAAGAATTCCTGGACTTATCTTTCTGATGGGCTAGTCTATGGATTTTAGAGTTGCCTCACCAGCCTTCGTGACAGCAAAGGCTAATTTCTTATGATAAATCTCTTGATATACAGAAGTATGTGTGTTTCTGTGTTTGTGGATGTGTATGTACATATAAAGTTGTGTGTGTGTAGATGTAGCCTGGGTGGCCCGGTGGTGCTAGTGGGAAAGAACATGCAGGAGGCAAGAGAAACAGTGTCAATCCCTGGCCAGGAAGAGGGCATCCCACTCCAGTGTTCCTGCCTAGAGAACCCTATGGGCAGAGGAGCCCAGTGGGCTACAGTCCACAGTGCTGCACAAAGTCTGACATGACTAAAGTAACTGAGCACGCAGATATAGTCTACTGGGTCTAATTCTCTTGTGGAACCCTAACTGATATGGATTTTTACACTAGGAGTGTTTCAGGAGAGACAGAATCTTAAGAATGAGGTTTCTAAATTGATTCTGTTTTTGGAATAAGTTCTCGAGTTTTGTTGCTGCTGCATTTGAGGTTTTTGCTTCATTGTGAAAGAGCTTGAGACGACGTTATAGGTAAGAAGTGGATTTAGTTAGTAAGAAACACACTCCCCAGACAGAGTGGGGGTCAACTCAGAAGGCGAGAGACAGAAACTTGAAATATGGCATGGTTAGTTTTCATGGGCTGAGTAATTTCATGGGCTAACGAGTGAGAGGATTATTCCAATGATTTAGGGGGAAGAGGCAGGGATTTCCAGGAATTTGGCCACCGCTCACCGCTTGATCTTTGATGGATGGCCTTGAAACTGTCACGGAGGTGGTGGGTGTGTCATTTAGCATGCTAATGTACTACACTGAGGGCGTAGTGAGGCTTGAGGTACACTGGAGTCAAATCTTCTGCCGGCTGGGACCTAGTCGGCTCTGACCAGTCTCTGTCGTGTCCTATGGCCATCTCATCCTTTTGGAGGTTGTGCCCTGCCCCCTTCCCTCCTATTTCAGTTTGGTTAGATTTAAAGACACTAATGAATATTTCCACTGATAAGGCACAGTATGATGCGATAGTGTGTGTGTGTGTGTGTGTGTGTGCGCGCGTGCAGACACACGCATGCACGCACATGTTTAATGGCTTAGTCATGTCCAACTCTTTGTGACCCTTTGGACTGCAGCCCACCAGGTTCCTCTGTCCATGAGATTTTTCAGACAAGAATGCTGGAGTGGGCTGCCCTTTTTCTTCTCTACAATGCAGCAGTAGAGATGGGCAAAATATCACCAGTGGATATGTATAAACAATAGGGTTCTGGGTAGCCTTGTGTTTGATATTGTATAACATTTTGGTCAAATCAACGTAAAGAATATAATGGATTTGGCTGGTTACTCCTAACTGCACTGGGTAAAATAGGGAAAGGCAAATGATTTGGAAGTTTCTATGCCTTCCCCACTCCAGTACTCTTGCCTGGAAAATCCCAGGGACGGGGGAGCCTGGTGGGCTGTCGTCTATGGGGTCACACAGAGTCGGACACGACTGAAGCAACTTAGCAGCAGCAGCAGCAGCATGCCTTCCCTTAAAGAAACCTTTAACTCCTCTCTGTCTGTAGCACTGAGATTCAGTTCAGTCGCGCAGTGGTGTCCGACTCTTTGCGACCCCATGAACTGCAACACACCAGGCCTCCCTGTTCATTACCATCTCTCGGAGTTCACTCAGACTCATGTCCATCGAGTCTGTGATGCCATCCAGCCATCTCATCCTCTGTCGTTCCCTTCTCCGCCTGCCCTCAATCCCTCCCAGCATCAGAGTCTTTTCCAGTGAGTCAACTCTTGGCATGAGGTGGCCAAAGTACTGGAATTTCAGCTTCAGTATCATTCTCTCCAAAGAAATCCCAGGGCTGATCTCCAGAATGGACTGGTTGGATCTCCTTGCAGTCCAAGGGACTCTCAAGAGTCTTCTCTGACACCACAGTTTAAAAGCAACAATTCTTCGGCGCTCAGCCTTCTTCACAGTCCAACTCTCACATCCATACGTGACCACAGGAAAAACCATAGCCTTGACTAGACGGACCTTAGTCGCCAAAGTAAAAACCAAATCCACAGTCTCATCCTGCATTATCATGCAGATTGAATTCCCAGGATTATGGATGTCCTCTGCCAAGGTGAGATCACTGATTAAGAACGACAGAGATCCTGAAAACTGGCCTTGGAACATACAGACGATCCTAGTTCAGCTGGGCCCTTGAACTCCTACTGTCTGTGGAATCCTCTTTGGCAGTGGAAGAGGCCATTCTACTTCTGTTTGAGGAGGTTTCACTTGCTTTGCTGAGGAAAGGGTCACGTCTCCTCCTGAGGTAGTTCCCCTGAAAGACACTCTTGACTCCTCTCAGGAGCGGTCCCCACATTTCATCATTGCTTCTAGACTTGTAATGAGACTCCGTTTCCACCTGGCTCCAGAGAATGAGATGAAAAGTGTGACTTGCAATGAAGTACACTACAAACCCGAAAGACTGCATGATTTTCCAATTGAGACAGATATTTGGGTAACAGGTATCAGAATCAAGGGACTTCCCTGGTCGTTCAGTGGTTAAGAATCTACGTGCCAGTGCAAAGGACAAGGGTTCCATAGCTGGTCTGAGAAGATTCCACATGCCACAGGGCAACTAAGGCTTTTGCCACAACCACTGAGCCCACACCCCAGAGCCTGTGCTCTGCAGCAAGAGAAGTCACCACAATGAGAAGCCTGTGCACCACATACAGTAGCCCCTGCTCGCTGCAACTAAAGAAAGCTTGCATGCAGCAACAAAAACCAGAACAGCCGAAGAAAGAATAAATAAATAGGTAAAACGATAGGATTTTTTTTAAAGAATGGATATTTAGGAACATGTTTATTGATACAGGCCCACTAAGCAGAGCTTCTGCATTTAATGTTGGAGCTAAGGGGTCAGGAAAATTCTACCAGTTTGTTGGCTGGTTTGCTAAAATAAGGACCAAAAGGTAGTATATTAAACGAAGTTGAAATGGCAGTCCTGACTGCCTTTGTATGCCATAGAGGACGGTATACAAAGTCCTAGGGAAATGCACATGTTAGAATGGATTCATCGTTTAGACCTGCTGATGCACTTTAGGAGAGTCCTTTCACCAGGTGTTAGAAATAAGTTTGTGAGGGCAACCCCAGCCTCCTTGGAGAGCTTTGTGATTGCTCTTCTCTGAAGGTCAGAAATTACCTTGAGAGCTGCTGCTGGCCACCAAACTCTGACCCCTCAGTGAAACTAGGATTAGATCCCAGGTGGCATGTCCAAGTGGTGCAACTCAATTGCCAAATCCAAGTGGGCACGGTTACCACGGTGGACAGTAGAATCAAAGCAGCGATCAGAATAGTCTGACCACCTGCTGCCTCTGATGTTGGCTAATTGATTATGGAGTCCCTGGAAAAGAAATAGTAGGCAGTCTATCAAATTCTTACTTGATTTGTATAAGTGGAAGCATTGTAGGTCAAGTGAATAGCAGTCTAACTTAAATCACCCAAAGCAGAGATTCATGTCACCTCAATCAATTCTGAGATGCGAGTCCGTTTAAAGACTCAGAACTGCTTGAGTGGAGAGGAGGACCTGTCTCCTTGAAGGCTGACTTCACCTCACTGCCAAAAATTTGTACATTTTACTGCAATGGACACTTATGCCAGATAAGGGTTTGCTTTTCCTGCACACAACACTTCTGCCAAAACTGTGGACATGCAGAATGCCTTATTCACCTTCACTGTATTGCAGTGTTACTTCCAGTTAGTCAAGAGCTCACTTCATAGCAGATGAAGTGCAGCCCTGGGCCTAGGGTCATAAAACCCTGTAATTGGAAGTGAAAAGGAGACTATGTGGAATATAGGAGGTCCCTTAAGTTGCCTCTTGGAGCTACTATGCCCTGTGATTCAAGTCAATGGAAAATTACAACAGTCCAGTGAAAGAAGGACAGCTAATGGTCCAGACCCTTCAGGAATGCAGGAATGATGGTTTGAGTCACCCAACCAGGCAAAGAATCATGACTGACTGAGGTGCATGAGGGCTTCCCGGGTAGCTCAGCAGTAAGAAGAATCAGCCGGCAGTGGAGGAGCTGCAAGAGATGCAGGCTTGATCCCTGGAGGAAAGCATGGCTACCCACTCCAGTATTCTTACCCAGAGAATTCCATGGACAGAGGAACCTGGCAGGCTACAGTCCATAGGGTCACAAAAGTTGGACACGACTGAAGTGACTCAGCATGTACACACAAAGGTGCATACTGAGGGCAGAGGGAATATGGAATGGGTAGTGGAAGAAGGCACTTCCGTTTTGTGGCTAAAACCATGTGGCCAATTGTAGAAATTAAGATTTTAACAGCTATGTCTTTTTATTTTGTAATGCACATGTTTATGTGCGTGTGCAAACAGGTTTCTTCCTCGCTTGTCTCCTTATCTTATACAATAAGATGTGTTAATAATAGCTAACTTTGGGGACTTCTCTGGTGGTCCAGTGGTTAAGAGTCTGTTTTCCAATGCAGGGAACATGGGTTCCATCTCTGGTTGGAGAATTAAGATCCCTCATGCCACAGGGTGACTAAGTCCACGTGCAGCAACTACTGAGCCCACGCTCCACAACAAGAGAAACCCATGTCCCAAAGCGAAAACCCAGTGCAGCCAGGAAGAAAAAGAAGAAAAGTTAACTTTGCACCAGTGTATTTAACTTACAGGATATCAAGGAGAAGACTGAACACCACCCAGGACTCTGGATTGTCTTCTGAGGAAAGATTAGAGCACTTTCAGTTGTACACAGGATCGTTGTATCAGTTTAGATGGCAGTATGTCTCTGTTAATGCTTCCCAGGTGGCTCAGTGGTAAAGAATCCACCTGCAAATGCAGGAGACACTGGAGACGAGAGTTCAATCCCTGGGTCGGAAAGATCCACTGGAGTAGAAATTGGCAACCTGCTCCAATATTCTTACCTGGAAAGTTCCACAGACAGAGGAGACTGGCTGGCTACAGTCCACGGGGCCACAAAGAGTCAGACATGACTGAGCCATGAGGCGCACAGGTCTCTGGATTTAAATTCAAATGTGTCTTTGGTTGTTAAATATGGTTTAAGGAGAAGTATGTGGGCACCAAGTTCATATGGGGTAGACTGTTGTACTCATTTTTTTTAGGTCTAAACTTTACTAGGCTCCAGTCTCTAGTTACTCAACCAGTTATCTGTGTGCATCTGACTGTTACAGACAGGCAGAGAAAAAAAAAACCTCCCCCAACTTTTCATGTTCCCTTTAAAAAAGAAAATATTCTTTTCAAAGTAAGGATTACATATACGACTGATTAGTAATAGATGTAGTGTCACATTTAACCCTCACCATGACCTATGAGAATGAATAATTTGAATACAGGTCAAATAACTAGCTTGAAATCTTTCAGATAGTGAATTCAAGATCAGGATTTAAATTCAAATTGTCTGACTCCAAAACCCAACATTTTCCACTGAGACACACAGATACCACTGTAACTACACATTTTATAAACACTTAGAAATAGCGTATGCTTCTATGCAAACTGCTTGACCTTGAATCCCAACCTCTGTTTCATGAACCCTTACTCACAGCAAATGAGATTTTTTTTTTTTTCTGAACCAAGGGATAACTTTTAACAGACTTAAAACTTTAAAAAAAGGAAAAAAATCTGCTTGTTTTGTATTTGAATGCAGCTGAACGTAGATTACCTAATTTAAAACAAACAGGAAATCAAAGCCACAGCCTTCCCCTTCCCATTCCTTGGTTGTGCATTTGGGAAAATCNCTTTTAACAGACTTAAAACTTTAAAAAAAGGAAAAAAATCTGCTTGTTTTGTATTTGAATGCAGCTGAACGTAGATTACCTAATTTAAAACAAACAGGAAATCAAAGCCACAGCCTTCCCCTTCCCATTCCTTGGTTGTGCATTTGGGAAAATCACTTAAATCAATTTGGCCTCATTTTTATTCCTCAATTATTAAGAAATAATAATAATGAAAAGGTAATAATCCTTATCTAAAAAAATCCTTATCTAAACTTTTCACAAAATTTTCCTCAGGATTCTTTGAAATACCATAAGCAAAGCTACTGTATACATTTAAGAATTGAATTCAATATTTGTCTTTTCTACTGACTTAGACTATAAACTGCTTCACAATAGTGCTTTATTTTGCTCACTTGTTAAAACATCTAGCACACGACCCTACATAAAATAATTGCACAATAAATATGGGTTGCATTAGGTGAATAGTACATACTGAATAAACAACAGGTGATAAAATCCATAAAGGTACTGGTTGCATGTGTTGTATTCATTACTGTATCCGCAGTATCCAGTATTAGCCTTGCATAGACTAAAAATAAATGAATGACAATTAAAATAGCATGTTGGTCAATAGATCAATTTCTAGAGTCTTTCATAATGGACATAGGAAAAACTTTCCAAGCCTATTTACAACTTCTCATTTCCTCAGTGTCCCTTTCAAGCTTCCATTATTTATGTTTATTCTTAAATTAACAAAATTCTTCCATGTAAATCCTGAACCACGATGAAGCTTTTCTTTTTACCCCTTCTTCCCTGTTTCCTCCTCCTGAAAATGTGTCCCCCGAAGTCAGCAGAAGTCACTGGCAAATGAACTATAAAAATGTGAGATCCCATCTGACTCTTTTTTTTTTTTTTTTGGCTCTACTTTACTGCCTTGAATCACTCAGATATTTAGATCAATCAGTTTTCCTTTTTCTTGGGGACGTGCTGATGACTTGATAAGAAAGGAATCAACATTGAGAATTACTGTTGTGACAATCAAGTAACAAAGCCTATTAAATATTTGCAAAATGAGAGCATGAAAGCTTTTAATTTTTTAAGTCGCATTTATCTTCCTACCGCATTAAGCTTTAATGAGAGATATTCAAAAAGGTGTAAAACACAGAAAATTTAAATTGCATAGTCAGCTCACTTTCAGAATTCTTATAAAAAAGAGGGACTTAGATATTTTTCCTCTAGTAATTTACAGCCTCTGCTTTCACCTTGCTCTTTTTCAGTGTCTTCCACCCACCGGGTTGGTCTCTTGGTCATAGGTGGGTTGAGATAGTGCTACTTGGTGCATGGAAACCATGTCATCTTCCCAGAGCTCATTGCTGCCAACACATCTGCTCTGGCAGAGACAGAGTTAGAATTCTAATGAACCCTGTAGTGTGAAGGAAGAAAGAAAGAAAGGAGGCAGAAAAGAAGGAAGGAAGGGGGCGGGAGGGAAGGAAAGGGAAGGAGGGAGGGAAAGGGGCTAGGATGTAAGAAGGAGGGAGGGAGGGAAGATGGAAGACAAAATATTTAATTTCCACGAAGATGTCCATCCAATGTTTAGTAGCAGAAGAGATTCTCACAAAATTCTAAAATACTAAGGCATAAAATACTCTCCAAATATTTAATAGTTATGTTTCCATGTTGAACTAATAGTTTTCAGAGTGAAGAAGCAGGAAGTAATGGAGACGTATCAGGTTAATAAGCTGTGCTTTTCTTTCCTTTCCCTCTTGTTCCCATAGCCCATGACTCCTGGGACAGTCCAGTAAGACCCTTTCCCCACCAGTAACTCCCTCATGAGTCCCAGAGCTCTCTCTGCCAAGAAGTCTTGGAAAACATGGAGGGTTGAGGAGCAGGGGCCAGGGCCTGGCACTCCTGAGACAAGAGTTCAGATGGCAGAGTTACCCATGGGGCTGGAGAGAACCAAGGTGAGCCTGAGCTGGTTAGCCTTCACTTTGGAGAAAATGCAGACATTCCAGGGGATTCTCGCCAAACAGGGGGATCTCCTCTCTTGTGCTCGATCCCATGTGAAACTGCTGCTGTGGAAACAAAAGAGACCCCCAAACCTACTCTTTTCATAATCCATACCCCTGATGGCTGGAGGGCCAATGCTAGAAGCCGTGTGTTCTGGCTTAGGCTGCAGGCTTTTGTCGTTGGAAGGCACAATGCCTGCCATGCCATTACCCAACGGCAGTGGCTCCGGTCACTCAAACACAAGAAAGAGGCTGAAGTCCTCTAGAGTTTTCTTATCTATAAGAAGGTGAGTGGGAACAGATGAATTGTAAGAGCGTTATTCATATGAAGGCTCTACTTTTGACCAAAGAGAAGCCTGCTGAGTTATTATTTTCCAGCACATTTACTTGACCTGGGAGGAGAGGGGTTCGGATCGAGTGCAGGAATCTATGGATATTCCTTTGTGTGACTCCAGGGGGCAGCAGCTTCTTGGGTAAAGACAGGACAGTGAGGAATAAGCAGCTGCAGGAAATACTGTTAATTCCATCTCTTAAACCCTGAGGTAAGGAGAGACGTCCACCAAAATGAATTGTTTTTTAAGAAACAAAATATTCTGAAATTATGTGTCAGTTGTAAAGAAACTGGTTCCCAGGAGATCCTCAGAATGTGAAACTCATTGGTGCAATGATAATATTTCTCCTGAAGGATTTTCCTTTGATTTTCTTGGATGGATTTTTGTGAAAGCAGATTTATTTTTAACACACGGCATCCTCTTTCTTGATGACAAGGTCTTTTTATTTTTCCAAAATGTGCCTGGCAAGCCCCAAAGCCAGAGAAAGGAGATTGGGAGGCCTGTTACTACACACTGTGTTGCCAGTGGTACTCGAAACTGCTCCGGTCTCCTGGTTCCTCCTGATCCAAAAACGGATGCGATTTTAGCACTCAAGAGTTTCCCACCTGGTAGCAAATCTGCATCTCTACTCTATTTTTCTATTTTCATTCGTGGGAAGGAAGGTAGTGCAACAGCTGCAGACTCAGAGAATTCTAACAGAACTGCCAGGTTTGGGTTCCCCCGCCACCGTGGCTTTAAGCCCAGTGCTTGCAACAGAAGCCTTTGAAATCTTTACAGCTAGGAAGCTGAGGATTCTGAAGGAATGAACATGCATGGCGCACGTAATCTACAATTTATTAGCCTGCTTCGCTGGTCACTACTGAGATTTGATTGTAATGCTTAGTGGCACTAACATCCTCTCCACATCTAACTAGCAACATTTGCGGTCAGTAATAATCTTAGCTCGGTCCTTGAGCCGTGTTCTGCGGAATGAATCTGCCGGGGCTCGTCTTGGCTCACTACGCCTCACGCGGCTCCCGATGTCGGCTCACCCTCCAGTCACACGCCGGACAGAACGACATCCTTTAAAGATTTTCTCTGACAGATTTCCCTTGAGATGTTAGCCTCTCCGTTAGTGCGACACACCAGGAAGTGACGGATTCTGGAGGAAGGGTTGATTCTCTGGGCGAGCAAGGATATCCCAACATTTCCGAGGGTCTTGAGAAGACGTCCGTGAATATGCCCAGGAAAGGCCCTCTGGAGCTGTTGCCACAGCCCAGGTGGGCACTGTGGGAGTCCCTGCCAGCCGCTCTCCTGAGAAGCCCACCAGCACTGTGCACCGTTGCCCAGCTCTGCGTGCTTGGCTGCTCTTGGTCGCTTCCAGCCACCGTGGGCACCAAGGCTGCCCGGACCCTCCTTCACGAAGGAGCCCGAGCTGATGGCTGACGGGTGCAGAAGCACGGAAACCCAGCCTCTGTGCCGTGAGGGGCCATTTCTGCTCCAGAGCCTGTCTCTGGAATCCCGCTGCTGCTGGGGTTTCACTCGTGGTCACACCTGGGCTTGGCTTTCTCTCCCCTTTCCTGCTTCCCATCCCTTCCAGGCCTCTCCAGGGAGCCTTTCCTTGATAAATCACTTTCACAGGAATGGTTGGCTCAGGATCTGCTTCTGGAAAAACCTGATCTCAGAGGCATCAGGCAGTCTCCTGCCTTTCCAGCTGTGCACAAGCCTTACGGCCATTCTGTGTCTGAAGTTGGCCCTCTCCCACAAGAAAAATCTCCTAGCAGCCCAGACTGCGCGTCTTCCCAAACCTCTCCACCTCCACTCAAGGCTCAGGGCCTTCCAGCAGCTTGGGCCTTCTGTCCAGAATAGCCAAAAGGAATCTGAATTTTTGGCTCATTTACCGCACTCATTTATGGACATACTTCCATTCTCTCTTTGCACCAATCATTTCAACTACGTATTAGCAAAGCTAGTTTCAGGAAACCAAAGTTCAGAAAGGTTATGAAAACTGAACAAATTCCCACACCAGTAAGATGCGAGGCCTTTAACCCCATCTTTTAATTCCAAGCCCAGTGAATTTTTCCCATTCTTCCTACAGTGGCCCCACTGCAGCCAAGACACCATGTTCCCAGCAGAGCATCGGAACGCTGAGATGACCACATCATGACCATGGTAGCCCATGTCTCCTCTGTTGACGAACATGGGTGACTGTTACTCTTTACCAATGACAACCTAAGCTCACTTTGATCCTCTTGCTCCTGGACAAAATTTATCTTAATTTCTTGGCAGTATTTAATCTAGAACCAGCCTCCACTTCCCAAATTTCTCCTTAAATTTATCCTAAGCCCAATTCTATCAAAAGCCCTCTCCCCAAATCCCCCTTCCTATAATGTTCCCAGACTTTCTCTTTTCTTTGCTTCACTGCCTAACCAAACCTAACTTTATTTTAGGTATGTTCCTTATGGTATCGTCATCAAGATTTCATCACCCATCAAGTTATTTTCAAAAATAATTTCTCATGAATAATTATACTGTTGTCTAGCACCAAGTTTCATGAAAGTTTAGGTGTTATTAATTATAAAGTGCACAAGTACCAATAAAAAGAGGAAAACAGGCTCCCAACTAAATTATGACATCAAACCTTTATGATAGTCTTGTGATGAATCAGTCCCATCAGCTTCTTGTGGCTTTCTTTATTTTTTCACATGTTCCTGGGTATATGATCATTTCTCCGACTTCAGTTGCACTGGTTGTCATGGGATAGGTCACGCTTTTCCTTGTACCTCAAAGACAAATCTTCATTACTTGTGAATACCTTCCTTTCTTTATTCACATAAAGCAGATGGTGTGGCTTTGCAAGAAAATATGAAATTGCATTTCTAACATCAAATATTTGCATTAATATATAATTTATACCCCAAAGCCCTATTATGTGTTTTTGCCTTCAGAATATTTCATTTCAAGGTTAAGTTATTGAAGACAATTAAACAGAACACAGAAAGCACCAACATGACAGGTAAAATAAATGAAGAGATGACCAAGTTTCTACAGGCACGTGCAATGCTGCCAGGTTGCAGGTTTGACCCCAGGGATTATAGCACTCAAGATGCATCATGATTTTGGCAATATCAGAATGGAAAAGCATGCATCCTAAGTATCAATGAACTACACGAAGGTACCTGCAGTTAAATTTTATTTTGAATAGAATTATCCATCTTGCTAATTTACAATTACATATAATATAGAAAAAAGACTGCTTTTAAAAGGAGCAGATGCAAATAATGGTGTAAACCTTTCTCTCAACTAAAGGAAACATGTGAAGGCACACAGATTTCTTACTTTTAGAAAAAGAGAAAAAATATTCCTAGGACCTACACCTAAGTAGTAATGTTAGTAATACTGACTAAGTAACCACATAGTCAATTGTGGTTTTGAAAAAAAATATGATCAACTCCCAATAAATGATAGACAGGTGAGAAAGGGAGATGCCTGGATTAGATGGAAGTGGATTTGCTTTGACTCCACCCCTTGCCACAAGTCAACTGCTTACAAGACATCCCAAACCCAGTGACCCACTCCATTGTTCTCAATACAAGGTGACCTACTCTTCCCTCCTAAGTGGTTTGGTTCAAAATTGGGAAAGGAATATGTCAAGGCTGTATATTGTCACCCTGCTTATTTAACTTCTCATGATGCAGAATGCATCATGAGAAATGCCAGGCTGGATGAAGTGCAAGTTGGAATCAAGATTGCCTGGAGAAATATCAACAACCTCAGACATGCAGGTGACACCACCCTTATGGCAGAAAGTGAAGAAGAACTAAAGAGCCTCTTGATGAAAATGAAAGAGGAGAGTGGAAAAAGCTGGCTTAAAAGCTCAACATTCAAAAAACTAAGATCATGGCATCTGGTCCCATCACTTCATGGCAAATAGATGGGGAAACAATGCAAACAGTGATAGACTATAATTTCTTGGGCTTCATAATCAGTGCAAATGGTGACTGCAGCCATGAAATTAAAAGACACTTGCTCCTTGGAAGAGAAGTTATGACCAACCTAGACAGCATATTTAAAAAGCAGAGACTTTGCCAACAAAGATCTGTATAGTCAGGCTATGGCTTTTCCAATAGTCATGTATGGATGTAAGAGTTGGACTATAAAGAAGTCTGAGTGCCGAAGAATTGATGCTTTTGAACTGTGGTATTGGAGAAGACTTGAGAGTCCCTTGGACTGCAAGGAGATCAGACCAGTCAATGCCAAAAGAAATTAGTCCTTAATATTCACTGGAAGGACTGATGCTGAAGCTGAAACTCCAGTACTTTGGCCACCTGATGCAAAGAACTGACTCATTGGAAAAGACTCTGATGCCGGGAAAGATTGAAGGCAGGAGGAGAAGGGAATAACAGAGGGTGAGATGGTTGGATGGCATCACTGACTCGATGGACATGAGTTTGAGCAAGCTCCTGGAGTTGGTGATGGACAGGGAAGCCTGATATGCTGCAGTCCACCAGGTCACAAAGAGTCGGACATGACTGAGTGACTGAACTGAACTGCTCTTCCCTCCTAAGTGGTCAGTTCTTAACATATATGGTAGGTGTTGTTGATGCCTCATCTAAACCTCCTTTTATATTTTGTTTTCCTCAGCTCCCAGCTTTTCTGAGTACTGGCTGCTAATGGCTCAGAGCAGCTCTCTGCTTGAGTTGACTTTCAACAACTGAAATCACTTCACCTGTATGTAGATAGATAGAGGTAAGCAAGGAGGCTGGTCATTCTCCCATCCCTGGGACATAGCCAGCAGCCAATGTTTTCAGCCAAGAACAGCAGGAAAGGGAAGGAAAGGGAAGTCGCTCAGTCATGTCCAACTCTTTGCAACCCCATGGACTGTAGCCTACCAGGCTTCTCTGTCCATGGGATTTTCCAGGCAATAGTACTGAAGTGGATTGCCATTTCCTTCTCCAGCGGGTCTTCCTGATCCAAGGATCGAACCCAGGTCTCCTGCATTGTAGACAGACCCTTTACCGTCGGAGCCGCCAGGGAAGTCCAAGAACAGCAGGAGGCAAGTACAAATTGACTTCTGTATGCATGCTCCAGAACTCTCCAGGAGATGAGGCTCAAAGGTAGATTCATATTCTTAATCGACTCTCTCCCCTGTCTTAAGTTGCCACCATCAATCCTCTTGCCTGTCTCCCTTGAGAGAGCCCCTCCTCAACAAACTGCCTCCACAAGAATCCCCATCTCTAGCTCCAGGCCCAAGGGAACCTAAGAATAAACCCCATCCCAAGGGCCTTTGCATTTTCATCTTGAGTCTAGTCTCAGTTCTGCTCACAAAACCTCAATCAGTGAGAAAAACTTGGCTTCACTTAGCGATGTTAACTCTGCATCTGCTCTCACCCTGTCTCATGAAGAGGAAGAGAACCTTAAAGCTACATCCTCCACCCATCCACCCCTGGAATAAGGAAATGAGATGGAGACTTCTCAGGCACCTCCTAGAGATCATTTCAGAACTTTAGAGAAAGTCTTATGGAAAAGTCACTTTTGAAACATGAGGCTTTAGTGACATTTGTCCATCTCTTTAGTAAGCTTCATCCTTACATGGTTTTAGAAGGAGGCTCTGTTGAGTCCGGTCATCTCTCTACCCACTGCCCCTTCCTTTAGGCCAGCTGTGCCATCACTGGCAGACAATGATACACATTGTCGGTACAACCTCGGCTCCCTCTCTGCCTCTTCCTTCCTCATTGTGCTCAATTCCCCTGAGTCTTTTCTTTTTCCACAGCCAGTGATGATTGTAGGTTGCTTTTTTCCGTGGACAGTTCTGAAAACAAAGCCCCAAAGAATTTGAATCAAAATGTCACTCTTTGTGGGGGAAAAAAAAATCTTTTTGAATCAGAGACCTAGAGATTTCTTGGAGGTAATGTGTAAGCTTATTTATCCTCCTTTTCAAAAAAAAGATTTTTGTTTTTGCTGTTGATTTATTTATCATGTCTCACAGTCACTTAACAGACCGAGGTTCAGCTTACCTTACTCTATATTTAATTCCTTAAGATTTGTCAACTTTTTAAATTCCATTCTGTTCCTTCCACATCATTTGTGCTGGCATGTTTATCTTTTTCTTATATTCAGTCCCTGATTTGTTAGTCCTCAAGCTCTCTTAGGAGATTTATATAAATATAGATTTTATATTTTAAAAAGATTAGAAGAAATAAATTCTCTGGAAACCACTGCATTGGGAGTTCTTTTTGATTCAGCTAGCTTCTCTTCTTTTTGATTTTATAAAGGATAGAGATGTGGGTAATATCTTAAACTCCTAAATAAGCAAAAAAGAGAACAATTGCTTAGTCAATGATGAAAACAGTGATCTTGGATCCAGATCAGCTCAAATAGGGGTTCACAGCCTCCGACCAGCTACTCCATCATATCTCAAGTCCACCTGAATCATTTTGCCTTCTCCCGTATCCCCAGAGTATCAAAGAGACACTAGAAGTGGTTTTAAATCGTAAGCCAAAGACTTTCTGAGAAGGACCACTGGATAGAAAACATGCCCTGGGGGCATCAGGGGAGGACATTTATAATTAAGAAGCTCGATCAGGGGAGGGGAAGGCAAGTAACATTGATTGGCCACTTGGTGCAAGTTGCATCATTCTTTAATTCTTCTCAGGAGCCCTGTAAGGCACAAGATATTATTATTGCTATTATCATTTTCAAGATGTGGGACTGAAGCTTAGAGTGACTGAGTAACCTGCTCAGGGATGATCAGCTGGTAAGCAGCAGAGCTGAGACTCAGTCCTAAGCCACTCTTTTCCTGAGTCTGTTCCAGACCATCCACGGCTCTTTTCCTTTTACTGTGGCTCCAGTGGGGTCTAGGATACCAACCACCCTTGCGATCCAGCTGCAAGCTATGGGCCCCAAGGAAAAAAATATCCCTATATACTTGGGCGTGCTTCCCTGGTGGATGGTAAAGAATCTGCCTGCAAAGTAGGAGACTCAGCTTCAATCCCTGGGTCAAAAAGTTTCCCTGGAGAACAAATGGTAACCCACTCCAGTATTCTTGCCTGGAAAATCCCATGGACAGAGCAGTCTGGCAGGCTACAGTCAATGGGGCAAAGAGTCGGACATGACTGAGCGACTAACACTTTCATATGCAGTTTCAAGAGTGTCATATTATTTTGCATGAAATGTCGGTTCAGTTCAGTCGCTCAGTCATGTGCAACTCTGTGATCCCATGGACTGCAGCACCCCAGGCTTCCCTGTCCAACACCAACTCCTGGAGCTTACTCAAACTCATGTCCGTTGAGTCAATGATGCCATCCGACCATCTCATCATCTGTCATCCCCTTCTCCTCCACCTTCAATGCCAAGGGTTTCACAAATTCCTCCAGGCCCTATTCACCAGAGAGATATTCCTTCAGGGAGCATTTCTTTAGAGACCTGAAATCATATCAGGAAGTACCTGTCTACTGACGCTGAGACCTGTCACGTTCATTCTGGGTGGTCCTCAAGATACCACGCCAGCCCTGCAGTTGTGCTGGATAGAGAAAAGGAGGAGAAAAGAGGGTAAACCTTTTCTGGAAACTTGCTTTAGTGATTTTCTTGAATTTATTATACAGGTTGTGTGCTAGACAGTGGGCTTCAAGTCTTAGATGCACTATGTCACTGAATAGCATCACAACTCCAGGAGGGAGACTGATTATTACAGCAGGGTATGAAGGAGGATATTGTGGTCCATTAAAGAGGCAAAATGACTCAAGTCACACCCCTAGCAGAGAAAGGACTCAAACCAAGGAAGTTACTCTCTAGGGTGTGTGCCCTTAGTCGCTTACACTTCCAGAAAGCTTTCCCCAGACCTGTAGGTGGAGACAGGTGGAGTTCTCTGTACCCTACGTAAAAACACCTGCAACCTCTGTGGTGAATATTTACAATTTAAAGTGCTGATAGTTTTGCTGTAGACATTGTCATTATTAAAAATGTGAAAGTAAATATTTCTAAACAGCTTGGTAGGGAAGCTAGATGTCTGGGGAGGAATTTTGAATTCAAATTGCTGCTCAGAGGTTTTCTTTTAAAAACGGAAATACGCAGAGTGACTCTAAATAGAAATCTCCCTCCTCTTCAGATTCTTGTCTCTGCTCACCCAGCTAAGGCTCCCCTAAAATTCAACATTGGGTCCTCAGGAAAATGACAGCTTTGAAAAAGTTTAGCTGCAGTGAAATGCTACTGCTTACGCCCTACAATAGTAAAGTGATCAAGACAAGTAATACCAAGGATTGGAAAAGATGTGGAGCAACTGGAACTCTCAAACGCTGCTATAGGGAGTGGTAAATAGATTAACAGCTTCTTCACAAAATTGATGAGTATTTCCTAATAATGTTAAATTCATTTGCCTGCACTATGACCTAGAAATTTCACTTCTGGAAACCTACCTGAGACAAACGGTAACACATGGATAGCCATACAAGGAAATGTACGAGAAGATTCATTGCAACTTTTATCAGGAGAACCACAAATTGGACACAACCCAAATGTCTATCAACAGATGACTGCTTAAACAAATTATGGCAGAGCCACACAATGGCATGCTGCTCTAGAAACAGAACAAACTGCTATTACTACTGATAATATACTACTACATGGATGGACACCAAAAATATTGTTCTGAGCAAACAAAGCCAGACAAAACAGACTATCATTTCATTTATGTGACACTGGAGAAAATGCAAAGTAATCTATAGTAGCAGAAAGTAAATCTGTCCTTTCCTTTGATGGATGAGAGGTGGAAGCAAAAGGGTATGAGGGGATTTGTTGAAGTGGTGGGTGTTTCTGCACCTTGTTCTGTATTCTGATGGGTGGTGGGAACCACTGAAGTGTGCACTTCTCCATTGATTCATTTTCTTAAAAATCTGTGCATTTTACTCCATGTAAATCATATCCTAATAAAATAAGAATCCTGGAAGGAAAACAGAAAGGCTAGATGATGAATGTCCATCCTTGGTGGGCTCAGCTGATGACCCAGCTTCCTAAGGCACAGGACTCCCCAGAAGTTTATCACCGTTGCAGGTTGCTCTGACACTTTGAAGGGTCTGGGGGGGAAAAAAAAAGAAAAGATGTACAGTCCCACTTTTCTAACTCTCCAAATGGATCTACAAAAACGGGCAATGTTTATATGCTTCCAAATTAGCAGTGGATGGAAACCATCTGTCTTGACTTTCCCCGGTGTTTGGTTCCTGGAGTCCCAGTCCTGAGGAATGACTGTGAAATTCTTACTGTGGCACTTTGTTCTGATGGAATGAATCTCCTTCTTGGTTGATCTGGTACTGGTTGGGTCTATATTTGGGGATTCAACCTACCTGGCGCTGGAGTTGAAAGGGGCATGCCACAAGAAGGGGTTTCAGGGGACGCTGACTCTTTCGGATTCTGAGATGCGCCCTCCTCAGTAGCAGCCCCGATCTCTAAGGAAATGTGATGAGCAGAGAGCAGGGCTGGAGGTAGAGGTCAGCCCCCACAGTCTTCATCGTGGAAATGCCTCTGCCAATTTCAAGTATCCTTCTGAGGTGACTAACCCTCTAACACTCTTGATGAATTTAGAGACACATTAGCTTGATTTACATAATAATATTTTAAAATACACAATTGCTTCGGAGAGTTAAACTTTCTGTTTTCCTTTCCTCGACTGAACTGTGGCGTTCCAAATACCCTCCCAGGGAGCCCAAGAGGAGGCAGATGTGGCTGAGAGGAGAACATAGAACAACCCACACCTTGCAAATGCCAACAGGAAGGGCAATCTGGAATTTGCTGGCAAATCAATCCTTAAAGCGAGATTGGCGAACGGGGCAAGCATCTCAAAAATCATTTTGCGTGGGCGAAAATGCATGCCCAGTTCCGGAATACAGTGGCGGTGTGCGGGTCCATCTCGGCTTCCCAGGGGGCCCCTCGTCCTCAAGAGGGCGGAGCTGCTCCAAGGGACAGAGAGCCTGGCGGCGGCTGTTGCCAGGCGCCCGGCGGGCGGCGCGGCTCTGCCGAGAGGCAGGCTGCCAGGATCCGGAGCCTGCAGGCTTCCTCGGAGCACCTGTCATCCTTCCTTTTGCACGAAGGCGCCACCTTTCCCCGCCTCTCTCTGCTTTCCCCCGCGGGGCTCCCTATTGCCTTTCCCACTAGCAGATGCAGACTGCCTTCCTCCCAGCAGTTGGGGGCGCTGGAGGAGGGGAGGGCCTTGGCAAACGCATCCTCCGCCCTAGCGGGCTCCGGCATCCCAGGAATCAGTCTGTTGCAGGTGCTGTGACATGATGACAAGCAGTCAGGCCCTGGGTGGCTGCATGCACGTCACTTGCCGTGCCTGACAGTCTCTGACGCCCCATCCGTCACGGTCTCGATTAGGCCACTTAGAGTCTCCTGTCTCAACTTTGGGCTCTAAACCGAATTTATTGCGAACTGAACAGCCTTATTTCCAACGTGGGCGTCAGCGCCTTGTTTACAAGATCATCATCGAGCTGGAAGTTCACACTTGCACACTCGAATGAGCCAGTCTTTTCTCTTGTCAATACAGCAGTTAGATGCATGTCAGGCACACGAATTTGCTGGGAAGTTTTGCTTTCCTTGGTTCCTCTTTCATTTTTGGCAAAGATGCATTTTGTTGGCCCTCTGGTGCTGTATTTAGGGAAGGTGGTGACTGTCCATGTATTCACGAGCAGTGGGTCTCATCATGGAAAGGGAAGAGAGGAAAGGACTCAGAGTTACTCCAGTGATGATTAAAAGTTTTGGATGAGCTGGAAGGTTGGAATTGACAGATATACGTCACCATGCGTAAAATAGGTAACTAACCAGAACCTGTGTAAAGCTCAAGGGACCCTACTCAATGTGCTGCAGTGACCTAAATGGGAAGGAAATCCAGAAAAGTGGGGCTGATTCACTGTGCTGTACAGCAGAAAATAATACAACATTGTAAAACAACTATACTCCAATTAAAAAAAAAAAATCTTGGTACTAACCAGCTGCCTACATCAAAGAGGTTATTTATCCACTAACATTGAGTAAGATTAATATCTGTGTCCAGCCCAGTCTGAGACTCTTGGAGGGCCCTCAGGTAAGATAAACATGATTGTTGCCCAGGAGAACCTCAAAATATAGTTAGGGAGATAATTAAACAAATATTTCTGTGGCAAAATGTAGATCAAACTTCTCTGCCTGAAACCGAAGGCATCTGAGAGCCTGACCACAGCAGACAGGTCCTCACAGGCCTATCCTGGACATTTCGGGAATATCCATCATGCTTTCTTCCTGTAGAGAAGTTCATGGCTGTGTCCTTATCTGTGACTCCATTTTTCACGTATTTCTCTAAATTACAGGTCAGCAAAGTTTTTCTGTAAATGGTAAAATAATAAATATTTTAGGCCTCATGAACCAAGAGGAAAAATGCAGCAACTGTTCTTGCTGAAAGGTTAATAGTCTTGTTTACATTCTACATTTAAGAATGTAAAAACCATTATTAGCTAATAGACCATACAGAAATAGGTGGTAGGTTGAATTTGGCCTGAGGGCTGTAGTTTGCTGACATCAATATAAATCCCATTTATCTTTCAAGATCCAGGTCAAACTCCAATTGCTATGTAAAACATATCTGATACCTCTCACTCAAAATTTTCCTCTCTCTTAAGAATGTCTAATTTATACAATTTGTCAAGTATTTTTATATTTACAAATGCATCTATCAGGAGTATGGTTAGAGGAGAAAATGGAAATTTTTAAATCAAACAGAACAACGTTCAAATTCTGATTTCTCAGCTTAATTGAGTGGCACTGTGAAAACAACTTACATTCTCTGAGAAGTTTGTTTTTGAAAAAAAAAAATCAAAATATGTTTATATCTGTGTAGGAGGTATTTTTTTCCATTTCCTTACCTAGATTTTCAAAATTATTTGCATCAAATATGTATCCCTTCTATAGTAGAGATATATCAAATACCTTATTTGTATTTAAAAAATGATATCTCTGAAATGATATAAAGGGTTAGTAAATATTTTCTTGCANTATTTTTTTCCATTTCCTTACCTAGATTTTCAAAATTATTTGCATCAAATATGTATCCCTTCTATAGTAGAGATATATCAAATACCTTATTTGTATTTAAAAAATGATATCTCTGAAATGATATAAAGGGTTAGTAAATATTTTCTTGCATCTCTTCATGAATTCTTTCTATATTCTCATCAAAGATATATGTCTTATGTTCAATACTAAATTGCATTAATTTTAGGACCAGATGCCATCTTAAATTTTATGCCCTCAACAATACTGAATTGAGACCTTGCACTTGGCTGGTGGTCAGCATCATTTGCTGTTAATCTAAATGTTTCCTTACACTAAACTCTTACACTAAAACCCTTCAAAAGAATGTTCTCTATTCATTTCTCTTTGCCTGCCCTACTACTCAGTCTAATTCAATCTGCCTTCTCTCTCTATCATTCACCCACCTCCGTGTCTCTAAATCCAGTGAACATATTTCAGAGCTCATCTTATCTGACTCTTCATGAGCATTAGAGTCAAACACGTCCTTCTTTATGACACCTCAGTACTTTTAACTCCATGATATCAGGATTTCCTGGACCTGCTCCTTATTCCTCTCTCTCCATTTCTGTCTCATTTGCAGGATCTGTATCAGGCAGAGACCATTAAGCATTGGCATTTCTGAAGACAGCCCTCGCTATTATCTCTCTGCATTTCTAACCATATCCCAGGTTTCAGAAAGCATCTATATACAGATGTGGCACTAGATTTAATCTTTCAGCAAGGCCTCTAAGGCCTACCTCAGTCATCTCACTTACAGACCCCTCGGAGTCAACAGGACCAAGACTAAATCTATGAGCTATGCTTATCCCTCAAGCTTCCGACCCAAAGCTAGTCTTCCTTCTCAGTTTTCTAATCTCAGAGAAAGATATTGCCATCTTTCCCATCAACAAGCCAGAAACCTAGGAATTTATTCTGGAAACCTATCTCTTTCTTACTATACAGATAATTTATTACCAGCCTCTGCAGATTTTCTCTCTTTTATAAATTTCGAATCCTACTCTTTTTTTGTGGTCTACGCCACCACTGTAGGCCAACAAGAGTCATCTGTGGAATAGGATGCTGATAGTAGGGGAGTCTGTATGTGCTTAGGTGTAGGGATTATATAGTAACTCTCTGTAGTTTCTACTTAATTTTGGTGTAAACCTAGAACTGCTCTAAAAAAATAAAGTCTATTAAACACAAAAGCAAAAACACTCTAGTACCATTTATTATGGGTAGAATCTGGGCAAAGTTAGGCTTCCCTTAAACCTACATCTTCCATTTACCTTCTTTTCTGGCCTGATTTTATTCCCCAACCTCCTTTCTTCTGACATCATTCCTTCAATAAATCACTTAAACAAAATCCCCGTTGGAGGCTCTGCTTCCAGGACACCAGCCTCAGGCAGAGCTGTAGGTGTGGCATACATGATCGCTGACCTGTCCAGCCTTTTTATTCTGCTTAGAAAGTGGGACATGGCAGAGTAATTTTTGATGGAACAAAGAGACGTAAGAGATGTCTTAAATATATAAATAAGTGCTGATAGAAAACATGGGCCTGGAGCGAGTTGAAAAGAAATCTTATCTCACCACACCTAGAAAAATGGAAATGCACCAAAGACAAATTTCACCAACTTTAAAGATTTGTCTGGATGCCAGCTCTTCATTCTATCAGAAGGAAACAATTGCTGTCAACTCCTTTCACCCACTGTATTTGCTTTCTGTGGCTGCTGTGATAAACTACCACAAACTGTGTGGCTTACAACAACAGAAATGTATTCTCTCATAATCCTGGAGACCTGAAGTCCAAAATCAAAGCATTGCTGAAACCATGCTCTCTCTGGAGGCTCCAGGGGAGAATCCATCCTTGCCTTTTCCAGTGCTGCATGCTCACTGGCAATCCACAGCTTTCCTAGCTTCTGGCCACACTACTCTGCTTCTGTTAGAATGTCACCTTCTCTGTGTCCACCTTCTCTTCGGTATGTCTCTTACAAAGATACTTTTCACTGAATTTGGAGTCCACCCAAATAAGCCAGGATTATCTCAAAGTCCCTAACTTAATGAAGTCTGCAAAGGCCTTTGTTCCAAATAAGAAAACAGTCACAGATTCCATGGATGGGCTGACATGTCTTTTAAGGGAGAAGGCACCATTTGGCCCACTATATTCAGTAACTTTTCCCCTAATTCTATATAATAATACTTCTTATGCTTATATATCTGTTTACAGTCTGCCCAGTTCTTTCAATTAAATAGCCTATTAATTATCATAACAAATAAACAAGAAGAATACCTGTTGTGTAACACATTTTTCATATATCCCAAACATACCCTGTTAGGTGCTATTATTCCAATTTTACAGTTAAGGAAACTAGGGCTGGGATGGGCTTTATTTTTTTCCCTTTAGTATTTCAAACTTGGTATCTTCACTTGGTGACTCCCGTAAGAGCTAGAATTAGAAGGGTCTCCAGCAACAGAGGATTCATCTTGCTCCTTGGATTAATGTTCTGAGTATAATGCAAATAATAATATTTTTAGAATCAAAGTGATGGAGCAGTGATCAGCTGGCATCTGTCCTGTGGGGGGATGCAGGAGAAAGAACTAGGGCTCCAGTCTTGCACAGAGAGCTGGAGTCCCCACTCTGTTCTCTGACTAGCCTCCTGAATTTGGCATATCATAACATTTCTCTAAGACTGCCATTAAAGAGGATGTTCCCACATTGCTCATGGGCTTCCCAGGTGGCACCACTGGTAAAGAACCCACCCGCCAATGTAGGATACATAAGAGACCTGCGTTCAATCCCTGGGTGGGGAAGATCCCCTAAAGAAGGGCATGACAATCCACTCCAGAATTCTTGAGAATTCCACAGACAGAAAAGCCTGGTGTGCTATCGTCCTTTAGGTCGTAAAGAGTCAGACTTGACTGAAAAGACTTAACAGGCACACGGGCTGCTCGTATGGCTTTTTAAGGAACAACTGAGTTAAAAACAGTCACCTTTACCAGATTAATTATACGTTAATATATAATTGCAGTGACATACACATTAACACTGGTATCCTTTCTTTTGTATCTGCAGACCACAAGGAGGCACCCAGGATAACTTCACAGTCTCCATTTATTAATCCTTGACCAAGACCTTCCACTGCTGCAAGCTGGCTCCCAGCTCCACAACAAGGCTGGGAGAGAAAACTTGAAAATTTTGAGAATAGAATGTTCCTTTCTCTATATATGATTATGACTGATTCACATTGTAATACAGAAGAAAGCAATACAACAGTGTAAATCTCTTTTCTTCCCATTAAAATATAAATTTTTAAAAAGAAATGTTCCCAGCTCATCTCAATCAAGGCTTTTATAGAAGCATTTATATAAGTCCCTACTTTTGTGTAAGTTCTTTTCTTCATTTACCCACAAAACACCTGTTTCTAAAGGATCTAGCATCTACACTGGCCTACAACAAATTATGGAGCAGTGACTATTTTCTTTCTTGGCACCCCTCCCTCCCACCACCGTCATCACCCAAGTGGTCAAAATTTAATATGTGAACCCCTAACAAAAAAATTCTGAAAGAGATAAGAATACCAGACCACCTGACCTGCCTCTTGAGAAAAATGTATGCAGGTTGGGAAGCAACAGTTAGAACTGGACATGGAACAATAGACTGGTTCCAAATAGGAAAAGGAGTACATCAAGGCTGTATATTGTCACCCTGCTTATTTAACTTGTATGCAGAGTACATCATGAGAAATGCTGGGCTAGAGGAAGCAAAAGCTGAAATCAAGATTGCTGGGAGAAATACCAATAACCTCAGATATGCAGATGACACCACCCTTATGGCAGAAAGTGAAGAGGAGCTAAAAAGCCTCTTGATGAAAGTGAAAGAGGAGAGTGAAAAAGTTGGCTTAAAGCTCAACATTCAGAAAACGAAGATCATGGCATCCGGTCCCATCACTTCATGGGAAATAGATGGGGAAACAGTGGAAACAGTTTCAGACTTTATTTTTCTGGGCTCCACAATCACTGCAGATGGTGATTGCAGCCATGAAATTAAAAGATGCTTACTCTTTGGAAGGAAAGTTATGACCAACCTAGACAGCATATTAAAAAGCAGAAACATTACTTTGTCAACAAAGGTCCATCTAGTCAAGGCTATGGTTTTTCCAGTAGTTATGTATGGATGTGAGAGCTGGACTATAAAGAAAGCTGAGCCCCGAAGAATTGATGCTTTTGAACTGTGATGTTGGAGAATACTGTTTCTTGAGAGTCCCTTGGGCTGCAAGGAGAGCCAACAAGTCCATCCTCAATGAGATCAGTCCTGGGTGTTCACTGGAAGGACTGATGTTGAAGCTGAAACTCCAATACTTTGTCCACCTGATGCAAAGAGCTGACTCATTGGAAAAGACCCTGATGCTGGGAAAGGTTGACAGCAGGAGAAGAGGGGACAACAGAGGATGAGATGGTTGGATAGCATCACCAACTCAATGGATATGGGTTTGGGTGGATGCCAGGAGTCGGTGATGGACAGGGAGGCCTGGCGTGCTGCGATTCATGGGGTTGCAAAGAGTCGGACACGGCTGAGCGACTGAACTGAACTGAACAAAAAAAAGTAAGTTCACTGTTCTGCAGGAAAAGGAAGTCATTCAGCATGTCAAGACTCCTGGGTCTCTGCCATTAGGAGACCCCAGTGGCCTCTTCCGCCTCACCCCTCCAGGTGCACACCCAGGCAAGCAGCATCAGCTCAGGAGGCATGCGTGTCCACACTGCACCCTGGCCCGTGAGTCAGAACCTCCATGCTGGAGTCCATGAGGCTGCTCTTATCAAGCCTCCAGGAGATTCTGATACAGAAGTTTCAGGAGCCCTTTGCTGTATCAGTGGTTCTCAAACTTCCACAGCACCTTTTCTATCTCTGGATGTGAAAAGTTGTATCGCCAAAAAGAAAAACATTCCGATTTGGAAGATTGCTTTTATGCCTGGCTTTCCCATTGCATAAGTTTGGGCTTCTGTTAGCCGGTTCCTCCATTCTCTCTAGACACACAGTCATCACGCCTTTTCTTGTCCTCTTCAAAATATTTCAGGCCTATCCTGAGCCTCCTGAAGTCACTTACTGCTCCAAGCTTGTCCTTTTTGCCTCCCAATCCATTCCATTTCTGTCTTCATACTATCACCAGATATTCTTCCCTAAGCCCCATTTTGGTTGCAAAATTGTGTGAAGTTGTCAAAGACTCTAGTTCCTACTACTGTTCCTTCCATTTTTCATCCAATCTCTCTTTACAATCACTCCTGTAACTCATTAACTCACTCTCTGCTTAAACAGTTGCTTTCCTGGGCCACACACATAGAAATTCATTTTTCTTAGTTGCTACTGTTGTTCTTCACTTAGAATATTATTCTTTTCCAATCTAAACTCCAACACATCTTTCAAGGCCCAGATGAAGTGCCTTTTTAAACCCAGACTTGCACATCAGTGATCACTTCTCCCTGTCCACAGCACATATTGCTGGTCAATTATGAAACTCAAGCTGAGATACCAAATGCCACCTCTGAATCCTACATAACACAACATTCCAGGCCACAACCACTAATCAAAGTGTACCCAGAGGATGAAACCTCAGTATTATAACTCTTGTGACTTTTGTTATTCCCACTATGCCAGAATCCACCATCAGATATGTATTCATTGTTATTCACTACATCATAATCTCATTTAGGAGAGGGAGAAGGCTTAAAATACTTCTGTACGCCTCCAGAATTTCACAGCCCTGAGTATAAGGGAAGACCTGAGGAATACCAGTTTGTTAGATTTTTATTAGACTGACAAGATTGTAACAAAAGTGTTTCTCTGGTGGCTCAACGATAAAGAATCTGCCTGCAATGCAGGAGATGCAAGAGATGCTGGTTCAATCCCTGGTCAAGAAAATCACCTGGAGGAGGGCTTGGCAACTCACTCCAGTATTCTTGCCTGGAAAATCCCTGCCAGAGGAGCCTGGCAGGCTACTGTCCATGGGGTTGCAGAGTCAGACACGACAGAGGCAACTTGGCACATGTGATGCTTACCCTTGCTCGGGCTGACTTCACCACGGAGACCCAGGTTCACCTGAGCTCCTCATTCACCACCTCAAAGAATAATAGCAGACATATTTGCTTCATTAATTCCTTAGGTTTCCACAGAGTAAAATGGGAATTATCTTCATCTCCCCAGTAAGCTCAACTGAGAGTTATGCAATTAAAATCAGCTTAAAAGCAAACTAGCATCAAATAAGTATATAAACCATGCACTGTGTCTCACACAGTGTACTGGGACAAGATGATGGCAAACGTTGACAGCAGCACCATGTAAATACTGAGCCTTACCTTGGTTTGAAGGAACATTTACCAGAGGTAGTTTTTTCATCTGAAATAAAATCGTGACCTCAACTCCGTTTTTTTCTTCTTCATATCTTGACATACAAAAATACTAAAGGAGATGTGGGGGAGGCACCAGAGCTGTGATTAGATCTGCTTTTCACATCTATTATCTTCTCACTTTCCATGAGCTCTAATTTAAACGTCTTATTTATAGTGTAATGTTCTTAAGAGTTTTCTGGGTGTATTTAAATGGGGATAACTAATTGGGACCATTCTAGTAGAAATCAGCTCCAGGCTCATCTTCCTAGGTGGCAGCTGCTCTCTGCTCCTGAAAAATAATGTAATTTCCTCTTTTTCAGTCTAATTTTCATGTTCACTGTTACTGTTCTGAATGTCGTGACTTCAGGCTGCATGAGCTTAGCAATGTTTTTAGTTTCAATATTATCCCTAATATTTGAAATCTTTGCATCATGAATTTGTTATCTTCTTCTAGAACTTTCCACTCTTCTTGACATTAAAAAATAAGTAAAGTCTAAAGCAGGGGACAACTTAAAAATAGTCTGAATTAGGAATATTTTTAAAAAGTGAAAATTGTGTGCTCTGTTTTAAATATATGTTCATTGAATGAGCATAGGAAATGAACATAATCTATTTTCCAGCTCTACAAAATGTTGTTTTGCCCATTTACTCTTGCTTCCTGGTAATATATGCCTCAGGTAACAAGCATAATTCTATTATTTATGACTTAGTGGAATAATCTGATGCCAGTACCTGGAGCCACATGCAAATTTAGATTAATTTATACACCAGCTTCTCTTGTTCACTCCCAATCACCCAGTGTAGGTTGATTTCTCAAGAGTCAGATCCTGAGAGCAGGGTGAGTTGTTGATTAGGATGTGGACCTGGAGAAAATGGTAAGAAGTAGAGAATATGACAGGGAAAGAGAAAATACCATGGGAGGGGGATTTCAGGTGACATTTCAACCACTGCCTGGCCTGGGGGAAGCTCCAAGTGTAAAGAACACTTGGAGTTTATTCCTCCTTGAAAAAAGTGACCTGGGCTCTCACACTTCAGCAGTCCCTTGACTCCTATAAGTCCCAGGATCATGACTTTCCAGGCACTTCCGGCCCTCAGTAAGTCTGGACAACACATCTCCAGTAACCCAAGGGTAGATCTCTGAAGAAGACTGCAGGGGCCAGGTGTTTTCGTGGATGAGCCTTCCCATTGGATCAGCTAAAAAGGTCCTGCACTGCTTCTTCTAGGGATGGGTTTTGGGGAATAGCCTCCAACCATACTCTTTCCAGCCCCTCAGACCTCCACAGCTGCTATTTGCCCATACTTCAACCTTGCTGCTGCTGCCGGTGGTGCTGCTAAGTCGCTTCAGTCATGTCCGACTCTGTGCGACCCCTGAGATGGCAGCCCACCAGGCTCCCCCATCCCTGGGATTCTCCAGGCAAGAACCCTGCTACTGCTACATAAAAAATTAAAGTGCCTTAAAACAATGGTCATTTATTCTGTGTAGGAGTCCGTGTGTTAGCAGGTTGGATTAGGCTTCGCTGGGTGGTTCTTCTGGTCTTGCTATGTTCCCTCATGTACCTGAGCTCAACCATAGGAGCTTGAGCTGATCCTGGCTGAATGTCTTATTCCCATGGCTTCAGCTGGGACAACTGGAATGATTTCTATCTTCTTCAGATGAAATGAGTTCTCTCAGCCTTCAACAGGTCATCTCAAGTGTATTCATGTGACAGGGATGCCGGCAGAACAAGTGGCATTGTGCAAAGTCACTGGAGGGCCAGGCTCAGCCAGGGCCCTCACTGGCCCTGAGCCAGGGCCAGCTCACTGTCACTTCTGCCACATTCTATTAGTCACAGCAAGTCATGAAAACAAGCCAGAGTCAAGAAGTGGAAATCAGGTGCAGATGCAAAGTAAAATCAGATGCAGAGTCAGCAAAGGGCATGGATGGCAATGTAAACAATCACACATATTCTTTTGCAACATTACACAACTTTTCAGCACACACCTCTCCTACTCCCAAAACATCAGCTTAACTTCAGGATGAGCCCAATCTTCCCAACATAATCCCAGGTAGAGGTTTTCTTTATCTTGCTTCCTGATGCCCAAAGATGCTATCCACCCACCAGTGCAAGGTCTGCTTGTTTTTTGTCAAGTTCTCCAGAGAAACAGAACCAATGGGACACATAGACATATACAGAAAGGGATTTATTATGAGGGATTGACTCTTTCAAGAACACCCTCACTCAGAAATAATGTTTACCAGCTATCTGGGCATTCCTTAGCCCAGTTAACCTGACACATAAAATGAACCATCATAGTCATGTAGAGTAGGGGAAGGGGTAGTTCATTTCCTCTTTCTCCTAGCCACTCAGAAATCATTCTCAGCAGATTACCCTTCTAGATATATTCAACAATGCTTCCTTTCTATTCATTTTACACCTGTGTGTGTGATGTGTCTTGTTTATCTTCATGTGACATCTGGTGATTGAGAATCACAAAAGGGAGTTCTGTTTTCAGCTGCTGGGCATGTTTAACGCTTTTCCCAGGTGGTCCTTCCCAGTAGCTCACACTTGTGAATTGGATAATGATAAAGGTTCTCCATGTGTCCTCCTATTCATGGATCCCTTTTAAGTAAGATAATGCACAACAGAAGATATTCAGATGATACCACCCTAATAGCACAAAGCGAAGAAGAACTAAAGAGCCTCTTGATGAAAGTGAAGGAAGAGACTGAAAAAGCTAACTTAAAGCTCAACATTCAAATAATGAAGATCATGCCATCTGGTCCCATCACTTCATGGCAAATAGACGGGGAAACAATGGAAACAGTGACAGACTTTATTTTCCTGGGCTCCAAAATCACTGCAGATGGTGACTACAGCCATGAAATTAAAAGACGCTTGCTCCTTGGAAGAAAAGCTATGACCAACCTAGACAACATGTTAAAAAGCAGAGACATCACTTTGCTGACAAAGGTCCATATAGTCAAAGCTATTGTTATTCTAGTAGTCATGTGCGGATGTCAGAGTTATACCATAAAGGAAGTTGACCAATGAAGAATTGATACATTTGAACTGTATTGATGAGGAAGACACTTGAGAGTCCCTTGGACAACAAGGAGATCAAACCAGTCCATCCTAAAGGAAATCAACCCTGAATATTCACTGGAAGGACTGATGTTGAAGCTGAAGCTCCAACAATTTGGCCACCTGACGTGAAAAGCGACTTATTGGAAAAGACCCTGATGCTGGGAAAGATTGAGGGCAGGAGGAGAAGGGGGAGAAAGAGGAAGAGATGGTTGGATGGCATCATCAGCTCAATGGGCATGAATCTGAGCAAATTCCGTGAGGTAGTGAAGGACAGAGAAGCCTGGTATGCTACAGTCCATGGGGTCACAAAGAGTCGGATGCAACTTAGCGACTGAACGACGACGACAATACTGGAAGGCTGGACATCAAGTGTAAAGTGAGGAAAGATCTGTACAAGCTTCAAATGATCAAATGTTATCCCCACTTTCTTCCCAATGTATAAAACATTTATGCATTTCATCATAAAGTTCTAAAATGATCATTTTTCATATTTTAACCTCTCTGAAATTGGCATGCATCTTAAAATTGTCTCAAAATTATTTGGCAGTGTTTTCTTAATAGCCTCTTAAATTGTGGTGAATCTTACAACTGATGTTGTCTTAGTTTTGATGATATATTATGACTAGAAGAAATAATTGTTTCATCATATAAAATATTAGCTGCAAAGTACACACATGAACTTGTTAAAAGGGTGGCAGGTGAGGCTTTTGATATGACTGTAATTCAACAGTCTTCACTTTTTGAACAACTCAATTAAACTCTAGTTTCAGCCAAGTTGACCGTGTGCATGGGTAGATGACCAGGTTAGCAAGCATGAGAGGAATTCTTCAGAATCATCCTCAAAATATTGTGAAGTTAAAGGGAACATTTTTTTTCTGGATGCCTTTTTAACAGCTTAAATTAGCTATACTGTAGAAAGCAGTATTACTGAGTCACCATCAAAAAGTAGCCCCAGATGCATAAAATTATGGTAATTCTCTTGGCATAAAGGATGGGGTGGGAGGTGGGAGGGAGGTTCAAGATGGGGACAACATATGTATACTTATGGCTGATTCATGTTGATATACAGCAGAAACCAGCACAACATTATAACACAACTATCTTCCAATTAAAAATAAAGAAACTTTTAAAAATCTGAGGAAAGGAAATTTCAGAAGAATCAACTGAGATCTCACATTTTCAACTTCGGCCTCTGAGTTCATGCTTCATAGAGTCTGTTTGAAAATACTTTTCCTCATTACCATGACTAATTCCCGGTCTACAGTCCGCCCAAAATGTGCTTACCTCATTTAGTCCAAAATGTACATGTTAGAGAATTAAGCGTATTTTTAAAATCTATGTCCTGCAGTTTTCCACTTCTTTTCAGTTTTTCCCAGTACATATGTTTTATCTTGAGACTCAGAAAATTTAAGTGAAAAAAAAAAATTATTTGTAGGAGAGCAAAACAGATCACTACAGACACAGTAAGTGAACAAGATAATAATAAAAGCTAGCTCAAGTGTTACACTCACTTTCTGCCAGGCCACTGACCAGCGGGCCCCTCACACCCTTGAATGGTCAGAGCTACTTCCATCTCCCTTTACAGATGAGGAAGCACTGACTCAGAAGGATTTCAGAGCTGAGGACTTGCCTATCAGTGGAGAAGCAGGACTGAAGGCAAGCAATCAGGCTCCAGAGCCCGCACTGCCTGCAACCTGATGAATAAACAGAAAATGAACATAAACAAGCAGGTCAGAGTGTGAAGGAGTCATTCAGTTTTTCATCTCTTTGTAGCTTCATGGTAAATGGATACTTTTCTCTCTAAGCATCAGCTTCTCCCTTTGTAATGTGGGGATTCTGGCATTAATAACTGACCCTTTCCAGGATCAAATGAAACAGCGAATATGAAGATGCCTTGTAAACTGCAAGTGAAGTCTTTCAGTCGTCGTGTCTGACTCTTAGCAACCCCATGGAATGTAGCCTACCAGGCTCCTCAGTCCATGGAATTATCCCAAGAGTACTGGAATGGGTTGCCATTTCCTTCTCCAGGGCATCTTCCTGACCCAGGGACTGAACCGGGGTCTCCCTGGTCTCCCACGTTGCACGCAGACGCTTTACCATCTGAGCCACCAGGGAAGCCCATAAAACTGACAAGTGATGTAAACTTGACAACTGACAAGTTTGCCATGTAAACTGACAAGTGATATGTAAATATCCCCTTAGTAACAATACCACCTTCTTTTCTCTCTCAGGACTTGGTAAGAAAACCGGAGCTGTTTGTCTCTCCGGAACCTGCTCCCCTATCATACTTCTGTCTCCTGTCCTGGCAATAAAGTACTAAACCCTTTCTTCCTACTGAAACCTACTCTCAATAGCTACTATTTGCACTCTGCCATCAGGGTCCTGCCCAGGATTCCACTGGCAAGAAAGTAAATGTGGAACACACACGCCATAGCTTCCCCCTTCCTTGCCTATGACAGATACTGATAATCAAGCACAGATCTCCCACCAGTTTAGCCAAAGCTAAAATGATGCCTCAGAATCCTTAACAGAGATCTAAGCAGCTGCTTGCCACTAGTAATCAAATGTAATCAACAGCTGAAATTAAATCTATTTCCCATTCCTGTTGCAAAGTAGTATAAAATGCACCTATAAGCAGAATTTAGAATTAAAATGTAGGGAGCTCTTTGAAATATGAAGTTAATAATAGTAGCTGGGCTACTGCAGTTGTGTTGTGCAGGTCACTTGACTCACCTTCATTCTCTCATCTCCATTTCCTTATCATTCTAATGAGAGAGTTGGATCCTGACCTCTCACAAAATCAATTTTGATTCCAGCCTACAGATTCTTTCTTTAACTTCTAACATCTTCCAAGTCATTATTAATTTTTGCTTTTCCTCTTACCCACCTGAATTGCCACTCCTACTTCTTTCTCTCCATCCATTTAAGCTGTACTTCAACACCTTCAAATTTCATGTTTCCCACAAAGCTATTTCTTTGCTACTCCAGTTGGTAGTGACCTCACTTTCCACTGATGGGCTTTAACATAAATTGTCCATAGATACAGTTGGCGTCATATGGTCTGATGAACTAGACTACAAACGCCCTGATGAAACAGGTGCAGGGTCTACATTTCTTTCCATTTTAGTGCTTTGCACAGAGTTTTACATAGTAGTCAGTTCAGTTCAGTTCAGTTCAGTCGCTCAGTTGCGTCTGACTCTTTACGACCCCATGGACTACAGCATGCCAGGCTTCCCTTTCCTTTGCCATCTCCCAGAGTTTATTCAAATGCATGTCCATCGAGTTGGTGATACCATCCAACCACATCATTCTCTGTCATCCCCTTCTCCTCCTGCTTTCAATCTTTCCTAGCATCAGGGTCTTTTCCAGTGAGTCAGTTCTTTGCATCACATGGCCAAAGTATCGGAATTTAAGCTTCAGCATCAGTCCTTCCAATGAATATTCAGGAGTGAATTCCTTTAGGATTGACTGGTTTGATCTCCTTGCAGTCCAAGGGACTCGCGAGAGTATTCTCCAACATCACAGTTCAAAAGCATCAATTCTTCAGTATAAGTATATAATAGAGACTCAATGATAAAAACCTGAGTTTATGTTGTTTCTAATTTTCAAAAAATTCCAAATTTGTTTGATCTAAATTGATCTCTCAATTTTCCTGAAAATGTTAACATTAGAAATGTTGATAATGCAAAAATTTAGGAAAAGTACTGAAACTTGTCTCCCAAGTTATCCTTTAAAAGCACTTATTTTTCTCATAAAGACTATATTCTAGATCATTATACAGGAGTATAATCATTATATAGGAGTATAACTCTTACGTGGGAAAAGAGATAAGATTTTTTTTTAAGTCCAATAATAAATACAGGATCACTGCTTAAGACTCAACTTTAACATTCTATGACTGATTTTAAGTATTCCTTTTGTTTGTGTTCAGTTGCTTAATCGTATCAGACTCTGAGATCCCATGGATTGTAGCCTGTCAGTCTCCTGTCCATGGGATTGCCCAAGCAAGAATACTGGAGTGGATTACCGTTTTCTTCTTCAGGGGATCTTTCTGACCTAGGAATCTTAAGGTCTCCTGCATTGGTAAGTGGAATCTTTACCTCTGAGCCACCTGCAAACCCCATTAAGTACTTCTTTTAGTTATTTTATTTAATATTATCACATATCCTTGAATATATTTTATAATATATAATATATTTTATATGATATAAAATATAGCAATATAAATATTACAGTTTATAATATAAATACTTAATAATCAAATATAGTTTATGCTTGATTTGAGTCAGATTTTATAATTATATTTAATGCTTTGTACAATAATTAATTATTATTTATACTATGTTTTCTTTTGCAAATAAAAAAGTTTGAGATATATTTTAGAAAAGAGATATATTTTAGAAAAGAGTTGAAGTAATAAAATGCCCTATGAAAAAGGTTTTATTGTTTTTTCTCCATACCTACTTTACCCTACAGCTTGCTGTTTTTTTTTCATTTTGACCTGAGGCACTTTGTTTTGCTTTGCTCTTTCTAATGCTGGTTTTCCCTGTGTGGGCCTTCAGGCCTAGAGTATAAAGAAAGTAGGAAGGATTAAGACACAGTTGGATTATAGGATGAAGAATCTGAATGAAAAAGAAATTCCATTATCACCACCTGAGAAGCTGTGCTTCTTTCTTCACATCAAAGGGTTGGGAGAGGGAGGGGAAAAAGTCTTCAAAATGGATTTCCTTTCATTTCCACTTCAATTCACTGTGCTTGGGGGTTCAGTACATTCCATCCTCTCAGATCCTGAAAGAACTTGAATTTAACATATTGGGAATTTCAGCTCAAGCAGTTCTGACGAGAGAAGACAGACGCCTGAACAGATGCAGCTTGTATAGAGAGATTATATATATATATTTTTTTTAGCCAAAAGTTGCTGATTTTTCATCTATAAAAACCTTTCCCCTGATAAGTTTTAAAGTGTGAAAATTTTGACATTTTTCTTTGCACATCACAGGTTACTATGCTTAGTTATTGTGTGTATGTGTGTGTGTGTGTGTGTAACATAATCATCCTGTGGTGGATTGAGAAGGCAGTATTCATTTCTGTCAAAATCCTTGGGCTGTTGCCATGTTTTTGAAACTTTGAGCTTCACTGAGCTTACTGGGGGCCTGGTTTCCCTGATGTGTAAATTGCTACAGAAATTAAAACACGGCCAGTGCTGGAATCTCCACTGACAAGTTGATGAGATCCATGTCCCTAGAGTTCCTCTCAACTCTCAGTGATCCTGTCAGAGAAATCACTACATCTGCTCCAAATTGCTACCTGAGGAGAAAACAGGACTTCAGAGGCATCTGAAAAACACTGTGAAAGAGAAGCGAGGACTCTGAGCAAAACAAAAAGGAGTATCTTGTGGCTGAGGGTGAAGTGAGGTTGTGGGAAATCCATAAACGTCCTTGTGTTCCATATCTACGTGGAAAGAGACATGAGAAGAACAGACACCGATGACAGAGACAATGAGGAGAAATGTGTGGAGTGACTACGCTCCCTACTTACTCATCCTAGCATTTCTATAACCACATGACTAAACATACCAGTTACGTTGGTTGAATGACTGACCAATATCAACCCTCAATGTTCTCAAGACAGCAAAACCAAGAGAAAGCTCCTCTATTTTTCTCAGTGACGATATTCCCTTCTTTCTCTAGAGTCGTAGCCTTGGGAGTGCAGTCACTAGACCAGCTGTATCATCATCATTTGCGAACCTATTAAAGATGCAAATTCTAAGGTCACATCCCGGACCTACTGAATCAGAAACTCTGGGATGGAGCTCAGCACTGTGGGTCTTAATAAGCTGGCAGTTTGTTCCTAATGCACGTGAAGATTTGAAAAGCTTATGTCTAGCGCAAAGCATCATCAGTCTTTTGATCACAACTTATTTATTCTCATCAGAGTGCGATACAAACTAGTACCTGCTACATTTAAAAAATACTCTCTTGTCTTCATAGCTTCCAGCTATTTTCCTTCTCTTTCTACTGTCACAGCATTATTTCTTTTAAAAGTTTTTCTGTAGAGCAAGATGACAGTCTAGGAAGTCCCAGACCTTGCTCTCTCACAGAGACACTGACTTAACAATAACATACAGTCCAAAAGCCTTTATGAGAATTCAAGAAACCAGTTGAAAAGTTGCAGCACCTGAGGCATGCTCAAAGCTGTGTTGCAATGAGTTAGAAAATCCATTATTTCTCACCCGTGTGTCACCTTTCCCAGATGAGCACAGCTCAGCACAACTGGGAGTAAATGTCTAATTCATGGTTTCTCTATAGATGGCGGAGGAGGGAAAGAAGTGGAATATATGTCCAACACTGAGTACTGATGCAGATCTTGTATGTTTGGGGATTTTGAGAAAAAAAGAAAGCCCCTTGGTTGTTGCAAAACCAGAGAATCTCCAGTACTTGAAGACAGGCACCAGAGGGAGAAAAATGACAAGCTCTTAAAAAAGAAACACAAGACACAGATTACAATTAAAATGTCAAAAGTTAAAGAAAAAGGAGACACTCTTTAAAAGCAGCAAGAGAGAAACAATTTGTTTTATATATAGAAAACCCCACAGACTATCAGTAGAAACATTGTAGGCCAGAATGGAGAAGCATAATATATTTAATGTTAAAAGAAAACACTTCCAACCAAGAATTCTCTACTTGACAAAGTAATCATTCAGAGTTGAAGACAGAGATGAAGAATTTCCAGATTACCAAAAACTAAAAGAGTTGCTCACCACTAAGTGGGTTACAAGAAAGTTTATGAAGATTTATTTAAGTTGACAAGAAAGGGTACTAATTAAGAAAAAATAAATCTCACTTGAAAGGTAAATATATAGTAAAGGTAGTGGGTTAATTACTTATAAAGTTAATATAAATGTTAAAAGACAAAAGTAGTAAAAATAACTGTAACTACAATACTTAAAAGTTGCAGAGGATAAAAAGGAATAAACTGTGACATCAAAAACATAAAATGTGAAAGAAAGTAAAACTGTTGATCTGTGGAATGGGATCAAACTTAAGTTGTTATGAACTTAAATTAATATAGATGTAAGTTGTTATACATAAGCTGCATTGTTAGGGGAAGCACACACATTGAAACCACCCACCCTGGCCAGGCACCACAGTAACCATTCACATGAGTTGTTTTACAACAGGAGGTCCTGGTAAGGAACACGGAACTAATAACCCATCACCAACTGGAAGAGTTCAGGAAAGGTCAAAAGGAGACACTACATGTCCGATGACTTCCCAGAATCCTTCTCTCTGGCATCCATCTTGGCTAAACAAGATGGGATAAACCACCAAGAAGGACTCAGAACAATTAGCTAAAGACTGCCTGGAAACTAATCCCATCACCATAAAACCAAGACTGAGAGCCATGTGGCAGAGCAGTGCTCCTGGGTTCCCTTATCCTCCCACTCTCCACTCAGGCACCCTTTCCCAATAATGTCTTTTGCTTGGTCAGCACATGTGTCTCCTCAGACAATTCATTTCCGAGTGTTAGACAAGAGCCCAGTTTTTGGGCCCTGGAAGGGGTCCGCCTTCCTGCAACAAATGGCGACACTGGCAGGACTCTTCTTCACTGAGACTGACATCCTGACCACTCGGGGTACTCAGGGACCAACTTGCCCACTGATGGACCAGACCCAGTGGCCACACCTGGAAACTTTTTGTCCTTGGTCTCCTTCTGACACGGACAACTGGCCAGAGTGCCCCGACCAGTAAGGAACAAGAGATTTTATTTACCTCTCTCCCTTGCCCTCTCTCTTTCTTCTCCTTAACTCTTCCTATCTTCCCCCTTTTTTCTAGTCCCCCAGTCCTGGAAGCAGGAATCTGGTCGAAGGGCCTCAGCCTGGGCTGAGGATTGGAGACTGATCACCTCCTTTTGGCAGAGAACTCGAATTCTGGTTCTGGTCTGGTCTGATTTCTGGTAGGACCGAGTGCCAGTCTCCCTTCTCTGGAGGCCCAGGGTAAAGTCCCGTAATGCCTGGGTATCTGCAGATTGCAGGAAATATCTGTAAGGCCACCCCTTTTGTCCCCGTCTCCTGCCTCCTCCCCTTTCTTCTTTCAGCCTGGCTTCCTTTCCTCCCTTTGAAATCTTTGAAGATCTGAGACATTTTCATTTACTCTGCTAGTACATGGATCTGAAGTTCGGTGCCTCTATAGATTTTCTGAGAGATGGTATTCTTGTATTTACAGGACTGTCTGATGAGGACTGCCATGTCTGTGTGTGTTTTAACTTTGTGTTCTGTGCTGTGATTTTTGACGGCCATTTTGCCTTGTCTGGCCACCATTTGGTTTGGACCTGCTGCCATTTTGTTAGAATTGATTTTCTTTCCGTGTGCCTTGAGACCAGGGCTCTGGCTTTGCTCTCAGGAACACTTCTCTAGACCATCTCGAACTCCTGAGACTGAGGAAAAATGGGGGAAAGCCTTTAAAAAATTTATTTATTCCAACTGTTTTTTATAAACTAGTAAATTTTATATTGTAATATCTAATTCATGACTAAGCTTAGAAAATGAAGCTAGATCTGGCTTTGCATCTGTCTAAATATGTCTTGGTATGTCTTTGTCTCTGGGTAATATTTTCTGAGGTTAATTTGTAAATGAACTCTATCTAACTGGCTTAAAGAAAAGTAAGCACTAACAAATCAAATAATTCTAAATTAAACAATAAATTATAGGTTTATATGAACTGGGAAATATTCAGTATTAAATACCTGATATTAATGTTTGTGTGTTGACCTATCTAATATAGACATGCCTTAGAATAATTAACATTAAGTAGAATATTTTCATGATACCTAGGTTTAATATATGTTAAATATTATCATATCTGTTACAAGTTTGTCAACAACAAATTACCTTGAGTGAAGAAACTTCTACAAAAATGTAAATGAGATATGAGCTTTTAGATAAACTCTATTAAGAATAATTATGCTTTAGAAATGTCTGATTAAAATATTCTCTCCAGACTGGGGTAACCTGAATTTCTAAGGGTTATGCTAAACTAAGTGTTGGAAGGCTATTGAATAGTTAGACCATTTCCAAATAAAATAAGATTTTGAAACATTTGTTACCAAACACTAATAGAAAAACTAAAGAGATTTGGGACTATAAATGAACAGAGTTTGGTGCCATCTTAAAATGTTCTAAGAAAACAAGGGTTTTAGAAATTATCACTGGTATTCATGCTCACCAGTCTCTAAAGTGCTAATATAAAACTTAGTTCTTGGTTACCAGAGGAAAGTAGGAAGTGTGTTTTCAGAAAAAGAAAAAAAGAGTACTAAAAAGTGTTATGAATGGTCAGGATTTTCTAAAATTGGATTACAGTTAGTTAGATAAATGGATTTTGTTAGGAATGACACAGCCATAGGAAAACTGGTTAGACCCAACTAGGTCCAAGATAGCGGAGTAGACTTTCACTAGACCTGGAGCCTCAGTATTTACCCCCAGTGTGACATATCTAAAAGCTAAATGATACACCCGTCAACATTGACTAAATCTGACTACATGTTCTAAACCCTTTCAAATGATCTTTTTGACAAAACTTCCTAAATTGAATTCTGTTGAAGTTCCTTTGACCTCTAGCTAACTTTGGGGTGCTTCAGAAGACCCCTAGAAACATCCCAAAGAGAGATATTAAACTAATTGTGTTTATTTGGTTGGTTAAATTACATGAAAAGTATTATCAAATGAGTGATAAATCCTATCATGTTATAATGTATGGTAAATATTACTAATATAGATAGCCTAGAAATTATATGGAGTTCTTAACATTTTGATATGTCCTGGTATTCTAATGGAAATGACATCACAAAAGTTAACAAAAGGACTGAATGAACCGGCAAATATGCTTATAACTTTTATGTTTTCTATCTGAAAAATTACGGGTTTGAATCTTATATTTTCTGGGAGTAGGGAAACCTTCCTCTCAAACTAATTATGACAACAGTCTGGTAAAATTATATGTTATAAACAAAACAATTATATTTTCTCTCTATCTGACTCTTCCAGAAATTGGAAACTCTTAGGTTTCCAGTAAGTTTATCAAATGAGTTAGGAAGGTTATCTCACTAACAGGTACAAAAATCTCAAGGAATTTTTGAGACCTTAAAAAGGGAAGAAGTCACTTAGATTTGTTAGGCGAAATCTGTGATAAGCTGCCTTTGGTGTGAGTTTCCCAGCCCTGTTTTATTTTAAAAGTTCAATCCGAGACTCTATAAATGTTTCAGCACAAAAATCTATGGTCAATTATGGTTATATAAATCATCAGGTCAAGATTAGTAACAACAGAACTATTTTGCAAGTAAACTAGCCTTAATTGGTTATATTTGATAAAAATGAGGGTAATTTTAGGGAGAAAAAGATGTTTCAATAAATGTTAAATCCCAGTTTGTTAATGGAGGTCTGCATCTAGTAAGACTCATTTCTTGGATAGTTCTTTGCTGTTATGCAATATAAATGTAAAATTTAATTGAATTCTCAAAGAACACCCTACATTTGTTTCTGAAGCTTATCTCAGTAATCTGTCTTTGGATGAAGATCAGATGCCTCGTGACCTGCAACCAGAACTGGAAAAAGACGTGATTTAAGGGACTGTATCCAACTTCGATGGAAGGACTTTTTTTTTTAAATCAGGTACTCTTAACTAGCTCATGCACAATGAAACTGAAGGGAAATTGACTCAGATTAATTCCCACTTCCAAAGGCCCCTAAACTGGACTGATCTATAGAGAAGACAGCTGACCTGATCTCACCTTAAAATGATCCTCAGACAACACCAGGATGAGAAGACAATGACATCAGAGGTAGACAGCTTGCTCAAAATGCTGGACCTGATTTGTATGATCATTTATAATGTTTTATTGACTTCTTAGACCTTTGCATATAAATCAAATGCTTTCCTATCATAGGCTTGATCCTATGCTAGTTTTAGAAATCAATCCAATTGTTGGGTACTGGATGGAATTCCCTCGTGGGCCAATTAATACTACTTGCTCTGAATCTGGCCAAAATTTTGAGTTTTCTTCTATTACTCAAGCTCAGTCAGAGCAACAAGCAAAGTTTCAGCAAAGGAGGAAAAAATCTCCCACAATTATGGGATAGATTTATATAGATAACACCAGGCTATGGTAATTTAGGTTTAAAGTCTCCTCTATGTTGGAAACAATTAAATCATAATAAGGATAATCAGTCTAGTAACACAAGAAAACTGGACTATGTGCGTTATAGAAAGTGCCAATATACAATTTCCCTGGAAGATAAAGACTTGTACAGAATAGACTAAGTCAGATGATCTGAGATATCTTGGGCTACATCTAACAGAAGCTCTTAAGTCTTACTTGTGACTTTACTAATACTGCTGGCTAAGGTAATTTGTATTTCACCTGTTTTACAAAATTGCTATTTCTTACACTGCCAAATGTGTAACTGAGGCCTCTGATAAAATAATATATAGTTCCATATGAGATCAATGATGGTAACAGTGTAACTCTAGATATGGGAAGAAGCAATAAGAGGGAATGTTTTTCCTGGGCCAAGAGGCTAGTAAGACAGGTGGTCTAGAGAATTGTGGATACTGTTTTATGGCCTAGTCCAATAACACCATATTAAGTGGCCTGTCAACAAAATTGTTGCCAAACCTGAGAATGGATATTCTCAGCACCATGGGATAAAATGGTCATGAAACACCCCCCTCAAAATCATGGTCAAGTTTATGAGCAAAAAACGGGCTCTGCCAACTGAAAACTGACATTGTCATCTACATCTACAAAGATTAAATCATGGTCACTGCAACTGCTAACATCCAACTTCCCTGAAAGGAGTTCAGGGTGAAAATCAGGAATGAGGCACTCTGTGCTCTGGAAAAAACTGGCAGAATAAGCCTTCAGATAATTAGATCTTTTCAGGAGAAGATTTTATGAGTCCCAATTCTTGCATCTTCTCATACCTAGAGAAACACTGACATCATTAATGGTGACATCTGCTTTGGTTATTAAAGAAAATTTTACAACTAAAAGTCAAAATAGAGTAGCTATGGTTCAGACATCCTGGGAAATAACTAGGTGATACTGTGGTGTAATTTCAGATTAGACCTTGCATTGCTAAACACTTGAGTTTTCTAGGTCATGTCAGGCTTGGATGCTACCATTCTCAAAACAATGTCAGCTGGAAGCTAGTAACTGTAACCTTACTTTTTATAAAACTAGGCAACTGGCTACCTGGCTATAAGTCTCCCCAAAGTGCCAGGTCCAGACTGGGTTTCAGGCCTATTCTTCTAAAAAGAAATGAGATTTATTTTGTCTATTAAACTTCCAGTTATCATTCCTCCAACTACTTCTAATTAGGTCTGTTACACCAAAATGGCAAACCAAGGTATTGAGATTTTTATAATACAAGACTCAAATCTAGGACTTGGAACTCAGGAATACTTCCAATTTAGTGTCTGTTCTCCAAGCTGAGGCAGTCCTATGCCCCACACTTGACAGGAAGTTATCACAGTCATAGTTGCCTAGTTCCCTAAGTTAAAACTGAGCAGGACTCTGTGGAGCTCTAGAGTACAGATCTGTTCTGTGTTCTCCATTTCTTGTCTGCAGGATACAGACTTCATTCAGCCTCCTTCACCTTCCCTGAATTCCAAAGGATGGGTTCAAACAATTTCTAATCAGGGAAGGGAGGGGATACAGAAAATGGAGGGGAAACAATCAAATGATGGTACAGCCTTGAGACAGGGTCCTGGCTCCTACTTAAAAAAAAAAAAAAGGCATAACAATGTCTTTGAGCTCTTCTACTGAACTGGAGCCCCTGCCCAGGTGGAGGATGGTGACTTCAGACTAAACACAAGATTCCTGGAGCACAGCTCTGTTGCCTCACCATGAACCAATCAAAAAAGGTCACAAACCCTGCAGCTCTCACCCCAAATGTTGCCTTCTGTTTCTGAGGACCAGTGATGACCCTCCTGTTAGGTCTCCTGTTTGGCCCCTGTCTATTTCATCTCTGAGAGAGGCCAACAGTTTCAGACTGAATTGCTGTTAATACAAGGGTGAATGTTGGTTTCAGGCAAAAAACACCTCGACTTAGATCAGGTAGAGAGACTTTTACTCTGCTAGGCAGGCCTACACCCATGCACAGCAGAAAGAAGTTACAGAAGAAAGAGACTTTTACCCCAATTCCCAAGAAGTATCTTGAGTATGAAGTCTGTCAGCGTGGAATTGTTAGGGGAAGCACACTGACTGAAACCACCCACCCTGGCCAGGCACCACAGTAACCATTTGCATGAGTTGTTTTACGACAGGAGGTCCTGGTAAGGAACATGGAACTGATAACCCACCACCAACCGGAAGAGTTCAGGAAAGGTCAAAAGGAGACACCACATGTCTGCCACCTCCCAGAATCCTCTCTGGCATCCATCTTGGCTGAACAAGGAGTGCACCAACAGGAAGGACTCTGAGTTAGAATGATTGGCTAAAACTACCCAGAAACTAATCCCATCACCATAAACCTGAGACTGCAAGCCATGTGGCAGAGCAGTTCTCCTGGGTTCCCTTACCCTCCTGCTCTCCACCCAGGTGCCCTTGCTCAATAAAGTCTCTTGCTTTGTCAGCACATGTGTCTCCTCAAACAATTCATTTCCGAGTGTTAGACGAGAACCCAGTTTTGGGCCCTGAAAGGGTCCCCCTTCCTGCAACATCATGGTAACCACAAAGCAAAAACCTACAATAAATCCTGAAAGATATAGAGAAAAGACTATAAATATTCATTTTCACAAAAGAAAGTAATCAAACCACAAAGAGAGAGAGCAAACTTGAAAAAGAACAAAGCTACAAGCATCATGCGCCCTAATTTCAAACTAGACTCTAAAGCTCTAGTAATTAAAACGGTATGTATGTTATTGGCATAAAAAGACACATAGATTAATGGAACAAAATAGAGAATCCAGAAATAAACATATAACTTACAACAAAGGAGCTAAGAATATACAATGGGGAAAGAATATTCTCTTCAATAAACCGGACAGCCATATGCAAAAGAATCAAACTGGACCACTATCATAAAGCATACACAAAAATTAACTCAAAATGAATTGAAGACTTCAACATAAGACCTGAAACCATAAAACTCCTAAAAGAAACCTTAGGTGTAAGGTCCTTGACATAGGTTTTAAGTGATGATTTTTTGCATAATACCAGAAGAGAAAGTAACAAAAACAAAGTTAAACACCTGGGACAACATTAAGCTAAAAAGTTTTTCAACAGCAAAGAAAACTTCCAACAAAGTAAAAAGGCAAGTCCTGAATGGGAGAAAATTTTGTAAATCATATATCTTATAAGGGCTTCCCTGATGCCTCAGAAGGTAAAGAATCTGGCTGTAATGAGAGAGACCTGGGTTTGATTCCTGGGTCAGGAAGATCCCCTGGAGAAGGGGATGGCAACCCACTCCACTATTCTTACCTGGAGAATTCCATAAACAGAAGAGCTCAGTGGGATACAGGCCATGGGGTCACAAAGAGTTGACACAACTGAGTGACTTTCATTTCACTTTCATAAGGGGTTAATATCCAAAATATATAAAGAACTCACACAACATGACAGCAAACAATCTAATCTAAAAATGGGCAGAAGATCTGAACAATTTTCCAAAGAACACATACAGATGGCCTACAAGTGCATGAAAATTTTTTCAATATAATTAATCATCAGGGATATGTAAATCAAAGCCACAGTGAAATATCATCCCACATCTGTTAGAGTGGCTGTTATTGAAAAGACAAGAAACAGTAACTGCTGCAAGAATGCAGAGAAAAGGGAACCTTCATGCACTAGTGGTGGGTAGATGGGTGCAGCCACTCTGGAAAGCAATATGTAGATTCCTCCCCAAATTAAAACTGGAACTACTATATGATCCAGCAATTCTATATTTGGGCATTTATCTGAAGAAAATGAAAAGCTAATTAAAAATGATATATTAACCCTCATGTTCATTTTAACATTATTTACAATTGTCAAGATATGGAAATGATGAAGTGTGTATTGAGAAAGGAATGGATAACGAAAACTGTGTGTATATACAAGGCAATATTATTCAGTCATAAGACAGAATAAAATCTTGCCTTTGCAACAATGTGAATGGACTTAAGGGTATTATGCTAAGTGAAATAAGTTAGAGAAAGACAAATACCCTATGATCTCTCTTATACCTGGAATCTAAATACACATACACACATACCAAATAAAAGAAAAAACAAATAAAGCTGATAGATACAGAGAACTGATTGGTGATAGCCAGAGGCAAAGGACCGGAGGTGGAAAATAATGGATAAACTCTTTAACTGTTTTGTTTGTTGTGTTAGTAAAATAAAGAAAACAGAAACCAGCAAGTCAAGCCTCTCTTATTGGAAAATTATACTCACAAGCCTGTGGAAGATGATGCAACCCAAGAAAAAGCTTTGGAGAGACCCAGAATCTCTGGCTGGTCTGATTAGTGAAGAAGGTCTTTTCCTACACAAAGTCAGTCCATGAAGAATGGCCAAAGTGTTGCTCTTTTCAAATGTGCAAGTCACAGCAAAACATAACAAGATAGGAGGAAACAGGGAAACAGGGCCCAGTCAAATAAAAAAATCCAAGTCTTCAGAAACTCACCATGAAGAAATGGAGATGCAAGGTGAAAGAGAATATGTGAAACTAACACAATACTGTAGAGATTACACTCCAATACAAATTAATTTTCAAAAAGAAACAAAAGTACCCCAAACACTAAGATATATTTCTTTAAAATTATCATATTTTATGTTTCCAGGGGCTTGTTTTATCTTTCAGCATAGTCTCTAGGAAAGGTGCAAAGTCTGACACAGAAATCCTATACAAGTGAATGGTGAATTGCTTTTTGAACTGAGACTCAGGGAAACAGGTGTGCCAGCCATCTGTCAGTGTGCAGGGGATGCTCTTCCCCAAAATATGTCAGTCCAGACATTGATTCACATACGATTCCAGAACCACCAGCCTCTGAGGGAAATGTGATGGAAGAAGCGGCCTCATTTCCCTTCGTAAACCAGGGCAGGAAAATCTGGTCAGATGCCGAGGCCGCTTTAGAAAATGTCACTTGGGAGCAAGCTGTGCTTTTCCACTCAAGAGTCCTCTCACTTTATCCCCAAGTAGGAGATGATGCAGGCAGTCAGCACAGGCACCCAAGCTCCCAAAGTCATCAGAGCCACCCCCCTTCCAGGCTCCTGCAGGGGTGCCTGACCTGTCACCTCAACCTGCTCATTGTTTGATAAATGCCAGGGCTTCTGTGAGGACACCTGTCTCCTGTGGTTCATGGAACAGTGTCCAGACAAGAGAAAATACACCCCAGGAAGGGAACAAGAGGAACAAATGGAAGAGTTCTGTGCTGGTCAGATGCAGACTCTGGGAACATGAAACAGAGGCACCAACACGTCTCAGCTAAACATTCAGGGTCTTTTGTTTGGAGGATTATTTCTTTCTTTATGGAGAACTCACTGTTTGGAGGCATTTCAGACATTTATTAGGTGGAAATCACCTGAATTTGCTGATATTTCATAAAGATAAAAGGCTTCCCTGATAGCTCTGTTGGTAAAGAATCTACCTACAATGCAGGAGACCCCGGTTAAATTCCTGGATTGGGAAGATTTGCTGGAGAAGGGATAAGCTACCCACCCTAGTAATTTTGGGCCTCTCTTGGTAAAGAATCCGCCTGCAATGAAGGAGACCTGGCTTCTATTCCCAGGTTGGGAAGATCCCCTGGAGAAGGGACAGGCTACCCACTGCAGTATTCTGGCCTGGAGAATTCCATGGACTGTATAGTCCATGGGGTCATGAGGAGTCAGACACTATTGAGTGACTTTCACTTTCACTTCACTTCATAGATAAAAAGGAGAGGGAAAGATGCTGTGGTTGAACCTAAAATAGAATTCTCAGAAACTCACAAAATCTCCCCTAAGTAACCTAAGAGTAATTAACCTGATATCCTGTGTGGAACAAAGACCTCCTCTTTCTTTCACATTATCTCCTTGCTAATTGGAAACTAGTTATTGGCATTTGTTAAATAAATTCTGGTTCATTTAGGTAATAAAACATGACACACAGTGATTTACAGAAAGGAGACAGATAATATGTTTTGATACAAAATGTTCTCTAAGATAAAGTATTTAACGAAAAAAAAAAAAAAGAAGATCCAAAACAATGTGCAAAATATTTATGGCAAAACAATGAAGATTCACATTATATATGTGCATGTGTATAAATGTGTATATATATAGGTGTGCAGAATAATATATAATATATAACATACACAAACACACTTACATGCATATTAGAAAGGAGATTGGGCAAGGGACACTTTTCTCTGCTTACCGTTTTGCTTAGGACTATTTTCCCATGTGCATCTAACTGCATACATGTGTGCTAAGTTGCTTCAGTCGGATCTGACTCTTTGGGATCCTGTGGACTGTAGCCCACCAGGCTCCTCTCTCCATGGGATTCTCCAGGCAAGAATCCTGGAGTGGGTTGCCATGCCCTCCTCCAGGGGATCTTATGTCTCTTCCGTTCAGGCTAGTTCTTTACCACTAGTGCCACCTGGGAAGCCCTCGCATCTAACTAAGCCTATTTTAAAACATTTCAAAAGCATATAACCCACAGAAGTAAAACAGGTAATAGCGTGGTAAACAATGTGGTTTTTGTTACGGAAAGTCAGCAGTTGAGCACGGCTATTCACATATGCTAAGCCAAACTCTTATCATGTAAACATTATTTCTTGAAATTCCCAAAGATGCTTTGAAAATATTGTGATGCTTGTAGCTTCCTGGGGTACCATGGTGTGGTCTTAAGCTATAATTGCTATGTCCTAGCACTGTGGTCTTACCAAAGCCTTCGTTTACTGATTTCAGATTTGATCCCTTAGAGAAAATGGCATGCAGTGGGACAGCCCAGACACGCCCTTCCCAGGGGAGTTAGTTCTCAAGGTCGCCTTGGAGAAAGACCATTGGGAACCCTGGGTCAAAGTGACTGCTGACTCACGTGAGGAAAAGACCAAGAAGCTTTGCGTAAGCAGACTATTTAGCCCTTCGTAAGAAAGAAGGATTACAAGGTAGAAAAGCTTCAAAGCTGAGATTAATTCTTTAGGCACCTGTATTAGGGACCAGCATGCTTCATCTTCTCTAATCATAGGGAATGAAAATCCGAATCTCTAAAATGTTTATTTTAGAGCAAAGTGCAGCATCCACCTAGAAATTCTCAAGGATGTAGCAACTAAGAGCTAAAAATATCTTTCACGGGGAGGGGTGTGCAGATGGGGCGTGGAGAGCAGGGGGCGGGGACACAGAGAACCCAGAAGAGCGGCCATCTGAGCAGATTTCACACAATTAATAGGGAGTTTGTTGGCTGGTAGACTTTAAAAATAGAACCTCACTTCTGAGGGGTGGGTGCCCGGCTCCAGAGCCCTAGAATGAGCCTGCTGAGAGGGATGATTAAAATGAAAGATTGTGCGGCTTTAAGGAAATGTTGGCATAAGAAATGGCAGCGATTACTGATGCTCCAGCCACCTTCTAAAAGGTTTCTGCAAATTGCTTTCCTTGGATGAAATACCAAATATCTGTTCCCAAATGTTATGAAGCAAAATAAATCACGTTCCATTGACACATCCAATATGTCGTATCAGAGACCCTGAATCCAGACAAAGCAGAGCAGCCGTTACCTTGGTGCTATTACATTTCTTTCTCTTGCTTTTGTATTAAGGCTGCAGGATGAAAACGTGTTCCTTGTAAACAAAAAAATTATTTCTGCCTCCTCGTTGCATGAAATGAGAAATCAAATCCGCCGCTGACAAATATTGAGAGTTCAAGAGTAACTCAGAATTCATCTACTCTGACCCCTGACTTTGATCAATGAAGAAGGTACAACTCAGATGGGTAAATCATTTTTGCAAGGTCATGTTGCTGTGGTGCACACAGGCAGAACACCGGCCACTCAGCTAGTTATCAGCAGCCAGCCTTGCTGCTCAGTAGGGGTGCTCAGATGCTCAAGGTAGGATTCCTCTGCAAGACCTTGCATTTTCCCTAAAATCAAAGTTTTCAGAGACAGCTGCTTTCTCAGACAGTAACCAGTACATGGCTAAGCACCGCAGAATTGATGCCTTCGAACTGTGGTGTTGAAGAAGACTCTTGAGAGTTCCTTAAACAGCAAGGAGATCAAAACAGTCAATCCCAAAGGAAATAAACCCTGAATATACATTGGAAGGACTGATGCTAAAGCTGAAGCTCCAATACTTTGGCCACCTAGTGTGAGGAACCGACACACACATTAGAAAAGACCCTGATGCTGGGAAAGATTGAAGGTGAGAGGAGAAGGAGATGGCAGAGGATGGGATGTTTGTATGGCATTACTGACTCAATGGACATGAGTTTGAGCTAACTCTGGGAGATGGTGATGGACAGGAAGGCCTGGTGTGCTGCAGTCCATGGGATCACAAAGAGTCAGACATGATCGAGTGACTGAACAACAATAAAACCAGTGCATAAAGGAGGCATATTTTGAGGTATGCAAAGAAAGAAGTAAAAATATCTGGTACTACAAAATAATTTAGTGTTAAAGTTATATGCACGTTGGGACTATTTATTGCATTCCCTCATAGTTTAGTCAGTAAAGAATCTGCCTGCAATACAGGAGACCCGGGTTTGATTCCTGGGTCAGAAGGATCCCCTGGAGAAGGAAATGGCAACACTTCCAGTATCACTGCACGAAGAATCCCATGGACAGACGGGCCTGGTGGACTACAGTCCACGGGGTCGCAAATGTCAGACACAACTTAGTGACTATACCACCAGCACCACTACAAAGTATATACCAAAGCACAGTGCCACCAGCTGTGCTCATCCAGGTGCAGAAGCTGCTGTTGGATCACCTGGACTAGCAGGTGCCCCTGCCTCCTAGCTACTGTGAGTGTTGGCTGCTAAGAACTCCCTGCTCCAGAGCATTCACCTGCTCTTCTGGAAATGCTTGAAAATCGCAAATGACTCTTCTATATGAGGTTTCAAAAGGCCAGCCCCCTGTGCCTGAACTCAGTGGTTTTACTCACAGTCCAGAGTTCCCCAAGAGATCAGGCTGAGGCCCAACTCCAGCTGTGACAACATGGTTGTTCAGCTCCTTCCCCTGCCCTGTTTTGCTTCCTTCACCTTCCTATTGTCTTGAAAGTGAAGTCTCTCAGTCGTGTCCGACTCTTTGCAACCCCATGGACTGTAGCCTACTGGCTCCTCTGTCCATGAGATTTTCCAGGCAAAGGTATTGGAGTGGGTTGCCATTTCCTTCTCCATTGTCTTGAAACCCACCTTCAATAAATCAAGTGCTTCCAGGGACCCTGACCTTAAATACCAAGTCCATATGCAAGAGATGTAAGTGTCAGAGAGCAATTTGTAACATCCTACATCTTCATTCATCCCACTTTAGTCTCCATGCAAATGTGTGTTTGAGACAAGAGAATTTTGTGTGTTTCTGTTGGAAGTAGATGACTGTGCTCTCCTTGTCTGCTAGTATAGAAGGTTCCTCAATTTTTCTGCTTAGTCGCATGCTTTATGATTTGTCCTTCAAATTATGCAGTGTCTTTTCTTTATATTTTTCCTAAAATCAAATAAAACCCAGATTTCTGGTGTGGTCATAATTAATGGAACAAAGACCTGAAGGTACAAATGTGAATTTTAAGTCACATTTAATAGGAGTTTGGGTAGTTCTCCTGCCTTCTGTCTTCAGTTTTCCTGATGTGCAGTAAAAAGCCCACTACCAGCTGCTGAGACCATAATCAACATGGCAGATTAAGGGCCTCAGCAGGTACACAGTGACAGAAAGCTCATGGATTCCCTTGTTTTAGATTCTTTGGCTGTCAGCAACAGAAANGCAGTAAAAAGCCCACTACCAGCTGCTGAGACCATAATCAACATGGCAGATTAAGGGCCTCAGCAGGTACACAGTGACAGAAAGCTCATGGATTCCCTTGTTTTAGATTCTTTGGCTGTCAGCAACAGAAATGACTCTGCCTTGCTTAATCAAGGAGGTTTCCATTGATAAGGAAGGGGTGTGCAAAGGACTGTATGGCAGATGCACAGAATCAGAGCAGGGGATGCCGCCTGGTCTGGCTTAAGTGCATGGAGCAATACTTCCCTCTGCTGTCAAGAATCAGGGATCTGAGAGAGAATCCAGCTAGCCAAACTGAGGTTATGGTCCCACTGTTTGACTGTTCTCGGTCAATGAGAGTAGAGATCTTGGGACAGGGTTGTCTGACCTTAACTGTACATTAAAATCACAGGTGGGGAGCTTATAAAAACCTGATCCTTAGGTCGTGCCACAGACTAATTACATCAGAATACCCAGAGGTAGGACCAAGATGTTTGATATTTTTGAAACTCTCTAAGAGACTTCATTGCATAACTTCTGTAATCAAGATTGTAAAATATTGATCTAGAGGGGAAGCTTCCAGAGAACACTTCAGATTCTTTTGTAGGAGGGCAGGCTACAATCCTTACCATCCTAGCATGACTCTTCCAAACTGGACAGAAGTCAACTTCCCCAAACAGAACGGGGTTACACTAAGAAGAAGGCAGATGGACACCGAGTGGCCAGTCAATCCATCAGTAAACACAAAGATCCATTGCATTTGCAATCTAATCAAACATGGTTCCACAGATTAGAGCAAGCTCTGNTCACTTTCCCCAAACAGAACGGGGTTACACTAAGAAGAAGGCAAATGGACACCAAGTGGCCAGTCAATCCATCAGTAAACACAAAGATCCATTGCATTCGCAATCTAATCAAACATGGTTCCACAGATTAGAGCAAGCTCTGGCATACAATAAATGTTTTATAAATATCTGCTGAATAAGTGAATAAATAAACAGCAAGAGGTTCTTAAAATGTCATATATAATCCCACCAATAAAATTACTGATTTTTCTTATTTGAGCAGAGAAAATCTCTATTACAGATTAAAAGGAGTAAACCTTTTCAAGAGAGAATGAAACAAAGACATGTGGGGGAATTAAGTGCTGCATCCATGAGAAATGGTTAGGAAATGTATGGGATCTATTAAGCCATATACTTTTCTACTAGACATAGTCTTTGTTTACCATCATCTTCGAAGAATAGTTTCTGTTTGTGTCAGCTTGTAATACTACAATTTTTTTGTTTACATTTTCAATACATCCATCTGCTTTGATTGGTCAAATAAAAGCCATTTGTTTCAAGACTCTAACACCTTGGTGCTCAGAGTGTGGTTGGAGGACCATCACTGTCTCTCATAGAAGTGTGTTAGAAATACAGAAGTTGGAGCCCCATCCCTAATCTATTGAATCAGTGCCTGCATTTTAATAAGACCCACAGGAAAATCATAAACATATTAAAGCATGAAAATAACCAGCCTAGCCCACATGGCTCCATATGCCTAAATTATCCAACCTTACCCATCATTCAGACCAGGTGGGAAGAAGTTTGGGAACCCTGAACATGGCACCCTTGCTCACTGCTCTCAACTCAAACCCCTTTGATTTTCTCAAGACAAAGGGCAAATGAATGCAGAGAGGCTCTGGCTTCTGTTGAGGTCCTAGACATGAGTGATGTTGTGAAACTTTTGATCTCATAATCTGAGCAAATAAGTGGAGAACAGCATCAAAAACTAGTCAAGGACGTAAAACAGATTCTGGGGAGGAAACTTGGCATGTAGAAACCTGTAGCCCTGAAGGGACTGTTGATGTCAATTCTGGAAAAATGTGCTGGATTTCCAAAAGTCCAAGTAGGAAATGAGCAAATAAGCTGGGTATTTCCTTCCTTGAGATGGGAGAGGTGGAGAATGCCAGTCTGCCTAGTTCTATCCATGTAGTCCCTCAAGGTAGAGATCTCTCTGCTTTCCACTGCCTGTAAGTTCAAAATATTAAGATTCAAGCTGAATCCAAAAAACGCATCCATAGGTATACCATGGGGAAAAATCTTGATCTCTAAGGAAAAAGAGCAAGTACACAAACACTCTTAAAGGTGAGAAAAGTAATCTCCTATGAAAGAATGTCTTATCACCAACATTAGATGGAAGAGGCTGGTTAGCAGCATCTACTTATACCCAGCTAAACTATCATTAATCTCTCCACGTGAACAAAAGTTATAAAAGAAGAGGAAAGAATGTGGAGAGTGCATCACTTAAGAAGCTCATCTGAGAAAAGCACTGAAAAGTCTCTATTCCAACAACAAATGAGAAAATTCAGAAACTGGAAGACATAAAAATGTGATCAATAATTATATATAATATGCATGGTACATGTACATATGTGCACATATGTATATATATATACATGATAAATACAAGTTCATATACAGTATTAAGCTATGTAGATAGATATTCAAAAATAATAGAAGTTTATATAGCAGCATGTAATATCAGAAATTAATGACACCAAGTCAGAAGGACATATTTAAGAAAAAATTAACATTTAACAATTTAGTAAGTACTACAGTTTATCTCTCAAGCCTATGAGAAATGGTTACCAAAGAGGCAGCAAAAAGATTTCAACATCTTTCTAGAGAAAGAAAAAAATGAAGGGGAGGAGAATAGAAATGGGCTTGTAAAATCTCATTTTGGGGGAGTAAATTGAGGCAGGAAGAAAACAGTGATTTTTCTTCCCAAGAGAGAGAGGGAATCTCTTTTTTTAAGAGTACTAGACATTGTTATATAATCATTTAGATCAAGAAAATAGCTAATAATTATCAATGACAAGGACAAATACAGCAGACTTTTCAATTAGAAAAGAGGAAAAGCAAATAAATGGGAATAATAATACAAAGAAGAAACAACATTCTATCTAATAGTAAACATAAAATAAGATCAAAGCAATACACCCAGCATATCAGTCACTGTATAAAACATAAAAGAAGAGGAATCTATCATGAAAAGACAGAGGAAACACATTTCTTTATAATAGACGACAGCCAGAAGTTATATATAAGGAAACTTCTCAAAATAATTCTGAAATAGTACAAAGATACATGGAGTGAGCAAAGAGATATCAGAAAACTGAAACAAAATGGAAGCAAAAGTGGCAATATTAATATCAGGAAAGTGTATTTTAAAGGTAAAAGGACCAAACAGGATCAAAAGAGATAATATAGAATGATAAATGGCCAACTGTAGAAGCAGTAGCAGTTATAAGTGAGATGAGCCGATCACTGCAGCTGCTCAATACTTATTTATTTTAAAAGAAAGAAAAACTTGCTAGAAATATAATGGTGGCAACCCTAATGTGCCTCTCTTACAACCAAAAGATCTAGTTTTAAAAAAGGTCAAAAACTAAAAAATACAAATAATAAGAAAGTCAGTATGTCACTACGTTGTTGAATGTACTTTTAAAAATAGTCATTGAACATTTTAAAAGTTGGTCGGTCACATATATGGCCACTGAGGGGGAAAATAGAAAAATGTGTAAGTAGACAGTTTTTAGGGCATCCCTGGTGGCTCAGAGAGTATAGCGTCTGCCTGCAATGCAGGAGACCTGGGTTCGATCCCTGGGTGAGAAAGATCCCTTGGAGAAGGAAATGGCAACCCACTCCAGTATTCTTGCCTGGAGAATCTCATGGACAGAGGAGCCTGGTGGGCTACAGTCCACAGGGTTGCAAAGAGTCGGCCACGACTGAGCAACTTCACTTTCACTTTCACTTTCAGACAGTTTTTATACACGGCATTCTCTGTCAGAAGCAAATAAAAAGAAAAAAGAAATGGTATCCAATAAGATTTTAATGACTTGACAATGAAGCAGCCTGCTTCTAGATAATCTTTGATCAAAAAGGAAATTAAAACCTGCCTAGAAAGTAATGAAAAAGAACACTCCAAGCAACAAAACCTACAGAACACATCAAAAGCTATATTCAGAGGAAAATGTATAGCTTTAATTCCCTTCAATATTAAAAAAGAANTTTGATCAAAAAGGAAATTAAAACCTGCCTAGAAAGTAATGAAAAAGAACACTCCAAGCAACAAAACCTACAGAACACATCAAAAGCTATATTCAGAGGAAAATGTATAGCTTTAATTCCCTTCAATATTAAAAAAGAAAGCTGGTGATAAAAGTAATTTTTCACCTGAAAACTGAAATACAAAGGCAAATCAAGCAACACTTAAGAAAAGGAAATTTTATATTGTTTTAACATGGGAAAAAGTAGTGAAAAGGACACATTAAAATATGATTCTGATGAAGGAAAAGAGCAAAATCAAAGTAAAGGGAACCAAGGAAAGAGTGAGCCACAGCCACAGTACAAAGGAGATGAGCAGCATCCTAAAAATACCACATACAAGTTCATGACTACAAAAGAAAATGAATCATTTTTAAGCAAAATATTCCTAGCCCACCAACTTTTCATGATTTCTACTGTATCTTACCAGTTTACTGTCCTTTTAAAGTATCACATTTTGATCAACCATCTCTTTCCTGCCCAACTCCCCACACTTGATGGACTTTTTCCTTCAATCAAGGATCATTTCAGGTTCACTGGTGGAATGTAGGTAGAGGACACTTTGTTTATTCCAGCTCAGATTCAATAGGGGTAGATTTTGTACTTTAACTCTCACACCGTCCTTCTAGGTTCTTAGAGCATTTCTCTCTTGTACCCCATTTAGCCTATACATGGCATCACTCTCTTTTAATATCTCAAAGTTCTTTCACATTCAATATAGTAATAATTTTTGAAATTTTAGATTGTAGAGAAAATCTTTATATGAAAAGTAAAATAAATAGTTCTGATAAACTGAAAGGAAGTTTTCCACTAGTTTTTTGTTCTTTTTTGTTGTTGTTGTTTTCTTTTTTTAAAATTTTTGGCTATGCTGTGTGGTATGTGGGATCTTAGTTTCCTGATCAGGGATGGACCCTGTGCCCCCTACAGTGGAAGCACAGAGTCTTAAACACTGGAACACCAGGGAATTCCTTCCACTAGTTTTTATTTTTTATTTTTTGGTTTATTTTTTTTNTTTAAAAATAATTATTAAGTTTTATATTTGTTTTGAAAGCAAGCAATCCTGAGAATAAAATATGCTATTGCATTTCTTTAGAGATTATTTCTATAGTTACTATGGAAATGTCAGTGTTTACATCAAAAGCAAGGACTGGGAAGTTCTGAATTTGCCCTGAATTTGTCACTGATGATAAAACTTTGTAAAAATTTCTTAAATTCTCATTCAGAGTTTCTACTTTTGAAAATGAAAAAAAATAAAATGAAAGATATAAGGTAACTTCCAGCCTCTTACTATGTTTGCTTTGTAAAGCAGGTTAATTTGTTTGTAACATGATTTTCTTAAGAGTATGAAATATTTTAATCTGAATTGCTTTTATTACTTATTTCTATCATTACAGAAAAATCACTAATAAACTATAGTGAAAAATGAAGATCTCTATTAATATGTCTCAGAAATAAATGTTGGTAGCAAAATGATCACTAAACCTCAAGATTTCTTGAAAATTTGCATGCATGTACATGAAATAGAATCAGCAAATACATAATGTTTTATATTATTTCTGCACTTAACATTTTGTGAACTTTTTTTGATGCTATCTAAATTTTTTTCTGTAACAAAATATCCAGTGGCCATATANCTCAAGATTTCTTGAAAATTTGCATGCATGTACATGAAATAGAATCAGCAAATACATAATGTTTTATATTATTTCTGCACTTAACATTTTGTGAACTTTTTTTGATGCTATCTAAATTTTTTTCTGTAACAAAATATCCAGTGGCCATATAGAATTTCATTGTATGGCAACACCGTATTTATTAAATCAGTCCTCTGTTGATGGACATTGTCATTAAGGCTTCCCTGGTGGCCCAGTCGGTAAAGAATCCACCTGCAGTGCAGGAGATCTGGGTTTGATTCCTGAGTTGGGAAGACCGCCTGGAGGAGGGCATAGCAACTCACTCCAGTATTCTTGCCTGGAGAATCTCCATGGATAGAGGAGCTGGTGGGCAACATGGGATCACAAAGTCAAATATGTCTGAGCGACTGAGCACACGCTATTTTAACTAAGCTGTATTAAAATATCCTGTGTATTCATATTTGATGCAACTGTAACACTTTTTCACTACAGTACTATAAGTAGGATTGCTGGAACCCAAAGCGGGATTGATACATATTTTAGATATTGATATATTTTATATATTTATATGTATAGATTTTGATACAGAGCTGTGTTGTGCTGTGCTTAGTCTCTCATTCATGTCTGATTCTTTGGGACTGCATGGAATCTAGCCTGTCAGTCTCCTCTGCCACTGGGATTCTCTGGGCAAGAATACTGCAGTGAGTTGCCATGCCCTCCTCCAGGGGATCTTCCAAACCCAGGGACTGAACCCAGCTCTCCCACATTGCAGGTGGATTTTTTACCATCTGGGCCACCAGGAAGCCATGAATACTGAAGTGGGTAGCCTATCCCTTCTCCAGAGGATCTTCCCAACCCAGGAATTGAACTGCAGTCTCCTGCATTGCAGGTGGATTCTTTAACAGTTGAAATACCAGGGAAGCCTGGTACAGAGATATGCTTCCTTAAAAAATATTAATTAATGTTCACACCACAAGTAAATGTGAGTTCCATTTGCACATACCCAGACCAGTCCTGGATATCTCCCTCAGGATATTCTTACTTGCCACCTTTGTTAATCTCTAAGGTGAAATTAGTAATTCCCTTTATCACTTAAAATTTTTATTGCCAAGTAACTATTGTAAATGGGCTTTCTGAGGTGGCTCAGTGGTAAAGAATCTGCCTGCCTTGCAGGAGACCCAGGGTCAGGGACAGGAAGATCTCTTTGAGAAGAAAAAATGGCAACCCACTCCAGAATTCTTGCCTGGGAAATCCAATGAACAGTGGAGCCTGGCAGGGTATAGTCCATGGGATCAAAAAAGAGTTGGACATGACTTAGCTACTAAAAAACAATAATAACAACATATCTCAAATACCTTTTTGTATTTATAGGCCATTTGCATTCTTCTCTCTGAATTACCTTTAAAAAATATTTATTTATTTTAATTGGAGGCTAATTACAATATTGTGGTGTTTTTTGCCATACATTGACATGAATCAGCCACAGGTGTACATGTGTTCCCCCATCCTGAACCCCCCTCCCGTCTCCCTCCCCACTCCATTCCTTTAGGTTGTCCCAGAGCACCGATTTTGAGTGCCCTGCTTCATGCGTTGAACTTGCACTGGTCATCTGTTTTACATATGGTAATATACTTGTTTCAGTGCTTTTCTGAACTTTTTATGTCATTTATTGATTTTTTTTCTCTTTAGAAAAATTATTTTGTTAGTGATTTGTTGGAACTTTCTATATATTAAGGTTATGACCCTCTGTCATATATTATAAACATACTTCCTTATGTAATAACTTTGTGAATACTATCTTTTGATGTACTAAAGAGTATTATGGATTTTGATCTTAGTTTTTAGAGTTTGAAAAGTCTTGTGTCCCATAAGATTAAAAAAAATGTTCAAATCATATTTTATTATTTTAGTTACTTTCTTATAAATATCAAATCTCATTTGAAATGTGGTTTAGAGTAAGTTTTGAAGCAGGAATATACATAAATAATGTAGATAGGTGTCACAATAATATTTAATGCAATCTATTATTTTCCTAATGGTTTGAAATGTTGTCTTTATCATATGAGAAATCTCATGTGTCCTTAGGTCTTTGCTTTTATTTTTGTTATTTACTGCATTGATGTTTTCCTATATTGCCTTGTACCAACAACTGCTGCTTCTGCTGCCGCTAAGTCGCTTCAGTCGTGTCCACCTCTGTGCGACCCCATAGATGGCAGGCCACCAGGCTCCCCTGTCCCTGGGATTCTCCAGGCCAGAACACTGGAGTGGGTTGCCATTCCCCTCTCCAATGCATGAAAGTGAAAAGTGAAAGGAAAGCCGCTCAGTCGTGTCCGACTCTAAGTGACCCCTTGGACTGCAGCCCACCAGGTTCCTCCCATGGGATTTTCCAGGCAAGAGTACTGGAGTGGGTTGCCATTGCCTTCTCCATGTACCAACACTAGATGGTTTTAATTATTCTGATTTTAAATATCAAGATAAATTCCAACAATGAAATATTATCTCACACCTGTTAGAATGACTGTCTTCAAAAAGGCAAGAAATAATAAGTACTGATAAGGGTGTGGAGAAGAGGGAACTCTTGTGCTGAGTGGGTGGTAATGCAAATTGATTCAGCCACTATGGAAAACAGTATGGAGTGTCCTCAAAAAAAAAAAAAAAAATAGAACTATCATATGATTCAGCAGTCCCCCTTCAAAGTATTTAATCCAAAGGAAATGAACAACCAACTTAGAAAGATACTTTATCTATTTCTCTCTCTACCTACCTACCTGTGTATATATCCTCATATTCATTGAAGCATTATTTACAGTAGCCAAGATATGGAAAAAATCTATTNATATTTTCCTCTCAGATTAGTCTGGAGAGAATTTCAAGTTGCAGGTCTTCATATAATAGGGCACATGGAAATGGAGTCTGAAGTGTCTGACATTTTTAATGATATGACTTCATCCACAATGGCATTACTTGTGAATATAATTTAAATGAAAATGTAGGTGAACCAAATCCCCACATGACTTCAGCAGCTCTCAAATTATATTCTTATAATGGGCTTTATACCTCCTATATCCTATATACAGCTGGTAATCTCTAAATGTCAGCATTTGTGGATAGAAACCTATTTCTGAGCACAATATGTCATCTGTTCCTAGGATATAACAATTCTTCAGGGACAAAATCCATGTTTAACAATATTTATGATTTAAAGGTAGAACTAGCAAAATGCATGAAATTCAAAGTTTCAGTTGGACAATCCAACTATTCACCACCTATTCAGTTTTCTTGATTTTTCTAAATATAATAGCACTCACTGAGGAAGGAGGGTGAGTTGGTTTCAGGTCTCTAACTTAAAAGCTGAACAGCCACTGCATGATTATTGAACTGATAGTATCTCTAAGAAAAGTCTTCAAGATAAAACATGTCCTCTTTTCAAAGAATAACCAAAATTAGACATTTTTATGCTAGTAGGAATTCTTTTTCACATAGGGAAAAGATCTAGAGAAAAATCAGAATATAGATAGATAAAAATAATTCTCAAATGATCTGTAATGAAGGGCCAGTTTATTTTACTTTTAATTTCCAATCTGTCAAGGATATATATACATATACATATGTGTGCATTTGTAGAATTTTAAGAATGGTTATTAGAAAGTTAAATAAAAAATAAGCCAAGCCACACAAACTACAAGCCCAGACTTCCACAAAAAGAATAATAGGAAAATTGGTTAGAATCTTCTAAATATTTAATCACAATCTACACACTTTACACCACCACTGGACTCTATTTTGGGAAACATTGAGATAGAACAAATATTTTTGCCTTGTCCTTCTCCCTATTTCATATTTGGTATATGTCTCAGCATCTCTAAACAGTGTGTTAGCTGCAGTATTTTAGTGAAATAAGTAATTCTTCTCTTCTGTGTCTGCTTATCCTTATCCCCTGGTAGCTGAGGATGATGCCAAGAGCCTGGGAAAGGTGCCATGCTACAGAAAAATGTTAGACATGTTTCCTACCCTGAAGAAATATAACTCACTAAGAAGGGAAAGCATCGTAAACTTCTTAATGAAGTGGTTCTCACTGTGGTCATGGACAAGTAGAGTGTCATAGACTTCTTCCAAGGTGGAATTCCTATGTGTACCAAATAACATCAGAAGCCTGAATAAATGCTTTATGGATGTGAATGCTCCTGCATTTCTAACCAATAGGTGATTAATAAAATATTTTTTCATTTTAAAATGCTACCAGAATTGATAGTAACTATATGCCAATATGTATACCCTCTGTTGGTAAATCCAGAGATACTAGAGTCATGAAGGAAGGGTGTGGCACTCAGAAAATGGGAGATATCAATCAGCGAACATTTTTAAAGGACACCATATAGGGATGGAGAAGGCAGTGGGGGAATAGAAATTTGAGTTTGTGTTGGAGGAGTAGGTGTGACTGTATTCATAGAAATCATTATAAATGGAGGGAGTAATATGAGTAAGAATATAAAGCCACAACAGGCTCTCCTATGGAAAATGAAATAGATTGTGGGGATGAGTTGCTTGAGAAGGACTCAGTTCAGTTCAATTAGTTGCTCAGTTGTGTCCGACTTTTTGCGACCCCATGGACTGCAGCATCAGGCTTCCCTGTCCGTCATTAACTCTGAGAGCTTGCTCAAACTCATGTCCATCGAGTTGGTGATGCCGTCCAACCATCTCATTCTCTGTTGTCCCCTTTTCTTCCCGTCTTCAATCTTTCCTATCATCAGGGTCTCACATCAGGTTGCCAAATTATTGGAGCTTCAGCTTTAGCATCAGTCCTTCCAGTTAATAATGGTCCAATGAGAAGGACTAGAACACTGCTAAAGGTGGATGCTTAACCACAACACCGGGGAAACAAAAGCATTTCAGTGAAAGTCTAATTCTCTGATTTACAAGTGGTAATGTCCTAAAGCTCGGTGTTGACAATGCCCCTAAGTTGTACCTTCACTCATATATTGCATTTGATTACTGATGTTGGTCACAGGGATGGGCTAGGAAAGCAATGGCAGACATTATCACTTCTGCCTCTGAGATGTGGTTTCCAGACCTTTCTGAAAGTTGAAAAAGCTTATGGGTTTTAAACATTCAGCTCTACAAGGTCCACAGCATCTAGCGACTGGTCTATACACTAGAAAGGAATTAAAGACTTTTGAGGACCTCAAGGTGAGATCTAAGAAGAAAAGGCCTGAACTGGGAGCAGAAAGGGCAAGGGTCCAGAACATGAGCTGATGGAAGGCCATGACAACATAAGCGCACAACAGAGCAAAACAGAGATTCCTGCTTGAAAACATTCTAAAAGATCACAGAGTATTCCAGCTGAAGACTGATTTTTAAATATCATGGCTCAACTTTAATTTTTAAAAATATTGAAACAGAGACAGAGAATATTATGTCTCTTGCCCCCCAAAAAATTTTTAGAAACTTAAACAACAAGAATTAGCACCGTAGTCTTGCCCAGTCTCTGTTTATGCTATCAAGAGCATTTAGTAAATCATTAAATGGAAGAATCACAGATAATTCCAGAGTTTTGAGACTGAATTACTGGGGGAATCATAGCTCACTGTCAGTAGAGGGCTTTTCATTTTAATTCTGATAATAAAATTCTTGTGATGAAATATAATATCTTTACTAGTAGAGGCATTTCTCCCTTAAGTAACTAGATGTATATTACATTATTCAGGGCAGGTTAAGTTAGGTTGCAGCAACAAATATCTCTAAAACCTCAGCATTTTAACACATCAAATATTTATCTCTTGCTTTCAAATTGTATACTTGCTGGGTACAGGTGACTGTCACGGGCAGCAATCCTATAGCCACAGGTGTTAATTCAGCATTGCTGCTGCTGCTAAGTCGCTTCAGTCGTGTCCGACTGTGTGCAACCCATTAGACAGCAGCCCACCAGGCTCTGCCGTCCTTGGGATTCTCCAGGCAAGAACACTGGAGTGGGTTGCCATTTCCTTCTCCAATGCATGAAAGTGAAAAGTGAAAGTGAAATTGCTCAGTCGTGTCCAACTCTTTGCAACCCCATGGACTGTAGCCTACCAGGCTCCTCCGTCCATGCGATTTTCCAGGCAAGAGTACTGGAGTGGGGTGCCATTGCATTCAGGGTCTTTATCCTAACAATTCAATGCTGCTATCCAGAAATGACACACATTACTTCACTTCCATTTCTCTGGCTAAAGCAAGTCACATGGCAATGTCAGCTCCTGGAAAAGGAGATGCTGGTGAACAGTCATAATGCTACCAACAATAACAGGTACAATAAAATTTAAAAGAAGGCAGAGATGAATGTATCCCAAATGAGGAATATCTCATATATAACAGAGTTTGTTTTGGTGATTTTGGGGGGCCAAAAGTCTTGTGGGGTTTTTATGCAATCCCTGAAGGGATTCTAGTCCACAAAAATGTAAATAATCAGTAAAGCTGTGTTTTTCTCCATCTCCATATGGTATGTAGCTCAAAGGGAAATACTGTAAAGGAAAAATGAATTCCAGATCAAGAGTAGGATACGTTTTATGACAACATTATGCCAAGTGAACAACCATAAATTTAAAAAACCTCCATTTTAACAAAATAAAATTCTAATTTACCTATGAAATAGAAGCATAAAAATTTACTGATTTTTCTAACTCTGATACCTAGGTAAATATGTGTCTGTTAGAATGTTGGTGTTTGCAAGTTAACTTCCTGAAGAATTTTTAAAAGGATCACTTAAACAGTCAGGAGTATTACGCCTATACCAGCTCCATTGTGTCTAAGCTATAAACTCACTTAGAGACATTTTTTGGGAAAAAAAAATTAGAAAGGCTCAATAAACTTTCATAAACTAAACATATCTGTACAGTCAGCAAAACTATGAAAGTTCAAAAAAACAAATATCACAACTGCTTAGAAGTAGATGCCTACCACAGGTCTTGCACTATAGAGCTTATAGTTTTGAATTCAGCAGATACCCTCCAGGTCTCCAGTATGGGTGTAGCCCTCCTTTCCTAGAGTTTGGCTCTGCTTCTTACTTGTCAGGATCCCGGGTTTTGTCTCTTGTCTCCCTGTGAGTGACCAGTTTAAACTCAAGTTTCAGGTATTTAGGGATGTGCACTATCCCCAGGAAAAACACTGTTCTTACTACTTTAATATTCTCCAGATTTGAGCTNAGAAAGTTAAGGGAGTGTAGTAGTACATTCAAATTTTTTATTTTGATTTCTCAAAGATGTTAGAAACCATAATGTCAAAATGAAAAGTGTTGCCTGGTTATTTACACTAACTCTATATGAAACTGACATTTGTGAATTTCATGCTCTAATGTTGGTTCTCTAGGAGCCTTTGTAAGGAGCAATAAAGTGGCCCTTCCCAGATTCCATTTGTCTGTGAGCACTGCTCTTCTGCAAGCAGACAATGGTATGGTTTTATGTGTTGCAACCTCACTGGCTTACAAAATGGCAGGGGAAGGACACTCCTGCGTACCTGTGTGCATGTTTCTCTGGAGTGGAAGTTCTTAAGTGCGGGTGGTGTGAATATACAACTGGATTGCAAATGCCAGTTTATTTTCCAAACCCGTGTCCTCTGCATTGGCAGGTGGATTCTTAACCACTGGACCACCAGGGAAGTCCTATCTGAAGGTTTCTAAGAATCGCTACTGAAGAAGCAAGAGGGCCTCCCCTTACATGATGAGAGGTTCCAGCACGATGTAAAACAGGATGCGGCAGCCTCGGCCGCAGCCCTCTCCGGTCAGCTCCGTGTTGATAGCCGCTGCCCCTCTCCTGGCAGGATTCATGCAAGGGCTGCAGTCCAAGCCTCCAACTGACATCTTAAGTGCTAAACTGCAGCCAGTTTCCATGGAGCTTTGAAGGAGGCAGATTCCCTTCTGGAAGACCATTCTTCAGGGGACCTGTTGTTGGACAAATTAACCCTTCCCTTGCTTTCCACATCCCTTCCTTTCTGGAATAACTTCGGTATTAATTTCTAACTTAATTATGTTGAAGTTAGAGTATGTAGTATTAAGATTATAAATCTTGGAAAGTTAAAAGATTTTCTTTCTGGCCTGCTGCTGCTGCTGCTAAGTCACTTCAGTCATGTCTGACTTCGTGTGACCCCACAGACGGCAGCACACCAGGCTCCTCTATCCCTAGGATTCTCCAGGCAAGAATACTGGAGTGGGTTGCCATTTACTTCTCCAATACATGCATGCATGCTAAGTCGCTTCAGTCGTGTCCAACTCTGTGTGGCCCTATGGACAGCAGCCCACCAGACTCCTCCATCCACAGGATTCTCCAAGCAAGAATACTGGAGTGGGCTGCCATTACCTTCTCCTAGTGTATCATTAATCTTCATAAATTTTCTATGCATTGACAGGAACAATATTTTAAATGTATCTATTATGTCAAACTTGTTAGTTACATTGTTCAAAACATCTATAGTCTTATTTTTGCTTGATTAACCCATCAATCACTTAGAGAGACAGATATATTGAAAATTTCTGACATACACATGAATTTTTTGGCTTCCCTTCAAGGCTATATGCTGTCACTCTGCTTTTTAAACTTATATGCAGAGTACATCATGAGAAACTTTGGGTTGGATGAAGCACAAGCTGGAATCAAGATTGCCAGGAGAAATAGCAATAACCTCAGATATACAGATGGCACCACCCTTATGGCAGAAAGTGAAGAAGAACTAAAGAGCGTCTTGATTAAAGTGAAAGAGGAGAGTAAAAAAGTTGGCTTAAAACTCAACATTCAGAAAACGAAGATCATGGCATCTGGTCCCATCACTTCATGGTAAATAGATGGGGAAACAGTGGAAACAGTGTAGACTTTATTTTCTTGGACTCCAAAATCACTGAAGATGGTGACTGCAGCCATGAAATTAAAAGACGCTTGCTCCTTAGAAGAAAAGCTGTGATCAGCCTACACAGCATACTAAAAAGCAAAGACATTACTTTGTCAACAAAGGTTCATACAGTCAAAGCTAGGGTTTTTCCAATAATCATGTATGGATGTGAGAGTTGGATCATAAAGAAAGCTAATCACCGAAGAATTGATGCTTTTGAACTGTGGTGTTGGAGAAGACTTTTGAGAGTCCCTTGGACTGCAAGGAGACCAAACCAGTCAGTCCTAAAGAAAATCAATCCTGAATATTCATTGGAGGGACTGATGCTGAAGCTGAAGCTCCAGTACTTTGACCACCTGATGTGAAGAACCAACTCATTAGAAAAGACTGATGCTGGGAAAGGTTGAAGGCAGGGGGAGAAGGAAAAACAGAGGATGAGGTGGTTGGATGGCATCACCGTCTCAATGGACATTAATTTGAGCGAGCTCCCAGAGATGGTGAAGGACAGGGAAGCCTGGTGTGCTGCAGACCATAGAGTTGAAGAGTTGGAAACGACTGAGAGACTAAACAATGACAAATGTACTTTTACACATTTTCAGTTTATTTATTTAACATCTATTTTGCAAGATACATACAAATTTATAACACATTTTTCAGATGAATAAAAACTTTCATTGTTATGTAAACGATCCTCTTTCCCTCTTATATTGCTTTCTGCTCAAACTTGATTTAATTTTTTATTATCCTCCTAAAAACTTTCTTTTAATTAGTATATGACAGACGCTTGTTCTATACCTTTAATTTTCAATTTTCCTGTTGCCTCTGTCCTTGAAAAGCATTCACTTTTTTTTGTTGTTAATCGGAACAGAAAAAAAAATCATTGAATTTTACTAGGGAGTTTAGTTCTTTACTGTATGGATGATAAGTGTTGATACATTTATTTCTATTTTTCTCAGCTTATTTTCTACCTACCTGTTTTATTTTTTTATGTGTTGGTTTACCCTTTCTGTATGCCACTTTAACTGAGGTTTATTTTCCCCTAACATCTTACTAGCTTGAAAGTTCTGCATTCAATTGCTACTTTTTAGGGAATCCTATGGAAATTTTAACATGCACTGTTAGCTTAAGACATTTAAAGTTCATCTGTATCTTCAGTCTTCTCTACATAAGAGATGAACTTTAAAACAGTCAACTTCAGTCACTCCTATTAAATAAGATTTGGTGGTTGTCCAGAATTCAGGTCCATCTTGATTTTTTTAAGCTTCTAAATTAGATATTATCATTGTTTCATTTAATCAATATTTTTTAGGTTTAACAACATATTCATTATTTTAGTTTTGATTTATTTCATTTCATTCAGGAATNCTATTAAATAAGATTTGGTGGTTGTCCAGAATTCAGGTCCATCTTGATTTTTTTAAGCTTCTAAATTAGATATTATCATTGTTTCATTTAATCAATATTTTTTAGGTTTAACAACATATTCATTATTTTAGTTTTGATTTATTTCATTTCATTCAGGAATACCTTCTGGAATTATTTTCTTTCTACCTGAATAAATTCCTGATGCTCTTCCTTTGTGAAGTCTACCACTCATGAAAGTTCCCAGGGTTTGTCTGAAAACATTTTTATTTCCCCTTGCTCTTGCTCAAGTTATACATTTACAAACTGACAGGTATTTCCAACACTTGCACTTTATCAATCTTATGCCCTGACTCCTGCCTTCCAATATTGCTTCCAGAAGCCAGTTGTTACTCTCATAGCTATTCCTTTGTACATGCTATTTGTCTTCTTTTTGAAATAACTGATTGTGAGAGCCTCTGTGTACTCTGAGTTCACTATCATATATAGAGATGAGCGTCTTTTAATTTATTTCTCTTGGGCTTCACTGGGGCCTTTTAATCGGAGGACTGGTGTCTTTGACTTATTCTGTAGACATCTTGGGCATCACATTTAAGAACACTCCTTTTAGGACTTCCCTGGTGGTTCAGAGGTTAGGATTCTGAGTTTCCACTGCAGGGGGCATTGGTTCAATCCTTGGTCAGAAACTAAGATCTCACAATATGTGTTGTAAGGCCAGAACAAAACCACTCTCTTTCCTCACTTCTTCTTTTCTTTTTGTCTCTGTTTAGGTATATATGCATCTGAAGTGCCTTTTCATATTTTCATTCCCTTTTCTCTATACACTGCATTCTGGGTAGTTTCTTCAGATCTTTTTTCCAGATCACTAACTAGTTGTTAGGAAAGATATAACCATCTGAATGCAGAGTTCCAAAGAATAGCAAGAAGATATAAGAAAGCCTTTCTCAGCAATCAATGCAAAGTAATATAGGAAAACAACAGAATGGGAAAGATTAGAGATCTCTTCAAGAAAATTAGAGATACCAAGGGAACATTTCATGCAAAGATGGGCTCAATAAAGGACAGAAATGGTCTGGACTTAACAGAAGCAGAATATATTAATGAGAGGTGGCAAGAATACACAGAAGAACTGNAACCCAGGTCTCCAGGGCTACTATGAACATTGGGGTGCGTGTATCTTTATGAATTAGAGATTTTATCTTTTCTGGATATAGGCCTAGGAATAGGACTGTTGAATCATATAATAACTCTATTTTTAGTTTTTAAGGACACTCTGTACTGTTTTCCATCATGGCTGTACCAACTTACATTCCAACCACAATGCAGGAGGGTTCCCTTTTCTCCATACCCTCTCCTGCATTTATTAGTTGTAGACTTTTTGATGATGGCCATTCTGACTGGTGACTCATTGTGGTTTTGATTTGCATTTCTCTAATAATTAGTGATGGTGAGCATCTTTTCCTGTTCCTGTTGGCCATATGTATGCAAATAGACTTCATTCTTAATAGTAGCTTTACATTTACAGAAAAATTGAACACAAAATACAGACTTCCCATGTCTGTACTTGGGAAGTACATGACTTCCCTCCCCACACACTATTTTTTTTAATTATTTTTCACAGCATCCTTAGAAAATAGATGAACCTCTAAATCCCTGTACTATTTTTAGGAAATCATGGCAGAGTTTTACTGCTTTAGACTGAAGGTATCCCAAAAATCAAGTTGGTATTTCCTAAGCTTCAGCCAATCAAGTTCCACCACACAGATTCAGTGATATTCATATTTCATGCCTACTTTATCATTGTAGTGNTAAAATATAAACTAAATTATATTTTACTTAATTTTGAATACACAGTTGATTATATCTTGAACTTAAGTGAAATGACTATGTGTCATGGTGCTGTGTACCTAGATCGTTTTAATATAATTACATAGAAATATAGCAAAACATCAATCATTTCTGCACCTTCCAAATTTATCAGCCAAGTCCTCTCATTAATTTGAGCACACATGTCTTGCCCCTGGGAATTAAACCATGAAATAGATTAACCAGATTGCTGGTAAAATTATTCCTGAAGGTTTGTGTTTCTTTTTTGGTCATTTAAAAAAAATGATTACACCCCCTGTAAGGGGAGAGCATAAATTCAAGTCTGTTTTGTATTCTGACAACTGAGAGGCACTACCTACACATTCAAGGTAGTTAGTGTTTCCCTCTGACAAAAATGCAAATTATAATGAAAATTGCAAAAACATATGCATACAGTAGTATGTAATAGTGATTTGGTATAATCAAATTTTAAGTAATTCAAAAATTTGGTCAATGCCTTTTCATATGTGTTAACCTGATGATTCATGTAAATCCAATAGATTATCCTAGAAAAGTCACTTATTACATTCAGGAATATTTCCCTCTTAATTCCACACTTTATATTTTGCAAACCTGTTCTCAGACCCAAAAAGGAAGCCTTTTGGAACTCTCCCTTTCAAGGGGGTTTGACTGGCTTTGGATCTTGGATTCGAATTGGACTATAGTCCTCCTCCTGGCAATTCGCAATTGGGACACAATGGCATTAAGCTGCCTGAAACCAGAATGTCAGGCAAATTCCAAGACCAAATCTCCTCTATGTAGGAAAGGTATGTAGGCTACTGAGCAATTAGAGAAAGGCAGTCTGCAAGAAGGAGGCAAAGAGAATACAGGATAGACACAGGGGGACCAAGGAGCTCTTGTGGGGAGACGGAAAAGAAAAAGAGAAAGTGTGTAAGAGCAACATGGCATTCTTGGTTCCTGATGCTCTCATTTCCAAGTCTAAGCCTGGAAAACCCTGGCTGTGTTTTCTGTCATACATTTTGAGAGAATTCCTTAAACCATGTAATAAATTCCCTGACTTATTCAGTGAATTTCTATTTCTTACAAGAAAATAATTTGTGGTCAAGACAGAAGAGAAGAGGCTGGTAAATACCTTCAAGCCTCAGAGAACATAGTCCTTTAGGGAGTTTCTAGGTCCTTTCATTCGTGAACTGTCATCATGGGATTCTGACTGTATCTGGACATTTGCTTCTTATGGTGAATCACAACCCTAAAATGGGGCCTCCTACAGGAGAATCATTACTTTTAATGCCATAAAAATCCTTACAGGAGTTTTTTTTTTTCTTTCACAAGTGCATCAGAGCTATTTGTGAATTTTACAGGAGCATGGAATTTGAGGCCCAGCCAAAGCTAGTGGTTCTGAATCACTAGATTGACATCATAGGTGATTATTGTTTTTATGTATTATTGTACTATTATTTTGTATTACTATTATTAATATTGTATTATATTATTGTTGTGTTGTATTATTGGGGACATCAGCCCAGCAATCCTTTCTTCAAAGGTAAGATCATTGAGTCCAGTATCAAATAGCTATTACTATGTATTAATAACAAATAATCTCCAACTTCATGGTTTGAAATAACAAGAACGATTGCTTATGAGTCTGTGGGCCATAAATGGGTGGCTTTTCTGGTCTTTGCCAGATCCACACATTCATATTGGTTCACAGAAGTGCTCAGCTCTCATATAACTGGGCCCTCTTGCATGTTTGGGGGAGACAGGCTCAAGAAGGTCCTGAGCTGGGACAACTAGGCTTTCTGCCCTGTGGTTTCTTGTTCCAGCAGGGATCTCATGGTTCCAAGATAGAAGAGCAGAAGAGTGTAAGGCCACCTGAGAGGCAGTTCAGAACTGACACGACGTCAGAGCCTCTGGATTCCATTGGTCATTGCAGGTAACACGGCCCACCTCAATTCAAGGGGTCAAGAAATCAACTGCATTTCTGGGCGAGAGGAGCTACTTAGTCTTGCAAGTGGTGTGGATCCAGGGAGGGGTGAATTGCTTCAACAAGTTTCTGCAATCAATCTCCTGGAGGCCCATAAAGGGGNACCCACTCCAGTATTCTTGCCTGGGAAATCCCATGGACAGAGGAGCCTGGTGAGCTACAGTCCATGGGGCCCGAAAGAGTCAGACACGACTGAGCAACTAAAAAACAGTCTTCACTGTGTAGGACTCCAAATCTTAATTTTGTTTCAACTCCCCATTGAGTTTGAATATATTCTCGATTTGAGGGCTTAAAGAGATGTCTGGGTAACTTAAGTCATGCAAACAGCCTATTGTTTTAGGCTTCTGTTAGGTACAGAGCCTTCTGCCAGAAGCTGTGACGGAGAGGAAGTAGACAGCTTGGTCCAAAGAAGAAGAACGACACTTCTGCCGTTGAAGTCAGCACAAGCTGACCCGGAGCAGACGAATCTGCGAGGATGGCAGGTGGCATGCTAGGCTGCACAAAGGAGGGGCCAGCCCCCAGGGCTACCACTGCCCCAGCCTGCTCAGAATCACCTACGGACTTCCGCTGAGCCACAGGCTGGAAGAAAGAACCACTCAGGACTCAGAGCCAAAACCCAGACGTGAATGCTCCTTCAACCCATGCCCTGTGAGTGGCCCTGGACAAATGACAGAAGTCCCTCAAGTCTCCATTTCGTCAGTCATAAAACAAATAATACTTGTTTCTCACCTCAGCGATGTTATGAGGCTTAAATGAGATAGTTTAAGTAAAACAAGAAGCACAATGCCTGATCTGATGCACAGTAACTGTCCAATATATGTTAATAAGTAGTTATTAACTTGGGCTTCCCTGGTGGCTCAGCTGGTAAAGAATCCGCCTGCAGTGTGGGAGACCTGGATTCGATCTCTGCGTTGGGAAGATCCCCTGGAAAAGGGAACCACTACCCACTCCAGTATTCTGGCCTGGAGAACTCCATGGAGTGTATAGTTCATGGGGTCACAAAGAGTCTGACATGACTGAGTAACTTTCACTTCCACTTCCATTATTAACTTATCAATTCTGTTAAGAATAGAATAACAACAACAATAATACTTGATCTTCAGATTCTGTCTTGAGGGCATTTTCATTGACCAGAGGATAGAAAAAAATAAACTAAATTCTGAAAGTTAGTGAAAGTGAGAGTCAAGGTGAAATCAGGAGGTAGAAGAGACAAGTGAACACAGAATTAGACTAAAGATGGTGGCAGACATAATTTGAACAATTTAAGACATGCTGCAAGAAAGCTAAGTCCACCTCTCCCTGTCTCAATACTATATCCCGCAGGATTGAGGAGACCCCACAAATCCTCCTCAAAGCCCAGCAAGAAAGTCTTCTCGCTCCACCTAAACCACCTGATAGCCCAGGCCCCTAAGAACATCAGAAACAATTCCATCACACCTTTCTCCTCTTTCCTTCAGTCACAAAAGGTTATCCCAGGCTCTTAACCTTAATGAGCCCTGTTTATCCTCTTATCTAACCCAGTCTAATGCCTTCCTGTCCATCTCCTTTAACCCACACAGTGTTGTTCTTGTTTCTGTTGTTCAGTCACCAAGCCATGTCCAATTCTTTCTGATCCCACGGACTGCAGCACGCCAGGCTCCTCTGCCATTCACTGTCTCCTAGAGTTTGCTCAAATTCATGTCCATTGAGTCGGTGATGCTATCTAACCATCTTAACCTCTGTTGCCCCCTTCTCCTTTTGCCATCAATCTTTCCCAGCATCAGGGTCTTTTCCAATGAGTCGGCTCTTCATATCAAGTGGCCAAAGTATTGGAGCTTCAGTTTCAGGATCGTTCCTTCCATCATCATGAGAAATGCTGAGNCTCTGTTGCCCCCTTCTCCTTTTGCCATCAATCTTTCCCAGCATCAGGGTCTTTTCCAGTGAGTCGGCTCTTCATATCAAGTGGCCAAAGTATTGGAGCTTCAGTTTCAGGATCGTTCCTTCCATCATCATGAGAAATGCTGAGCTGGAAGAAGCATAAGCTGGAATCAAGATTGCAGGGAGAAATATCAATAACCTCAGATATGCAGATGACATCATGCCTATGGCAGAAAGTAAAGAGGAACTAAAGAGCCTCTTTTTTTTTTCTTTTCTTAAAATTTATTTTAATTGGAAGATAATTACTTTACAATATTGTGATGGCTTTTTCTGTTCAACAATGTGAATTTGCCACAGGTATACATGTGTACCCCCCCATCCTGAACCACCTTCCCCTTCCTTCCCCACCTATCCCTTTGGGTTGTCCCAGAGCACTGGCTTTGGGTGCCCTGCTTCATGCATCAGACTTGCACTGGCCATCTATTTTACATATGGTGTATACAATTTCAATGCTATTTTCTCAAATCATCCCACCCTCACCTTCTCCCACTGAGTCCAAAAGTCTATTATTTACATCTGCCTCCTTTGCTGCCCTGCATGTAGGATGTCTTTACCATCTTTCTGAACTCCATAAACATGTGTCAATATACAGTATTTGTCTTTCTCTTTCTGACTTACTTCACTCTGTATAATAGGCTCCAGGTTCATCCACCTCATTAGAACAGACTTAAATGTGTTCCTTTTTACAGCTGAATAATATTCCATTGTATATATGTACCACAACTTTTTGAATCTGTCAATGGACATTTAGGTTGCTTTCATGTCCTAGCTATTGTAAACAGTGCTGTAGTGAACACTGGGGTATATGTGTCTCTTTCAGTTCTGGCTTCCTATGGGTGTATACCCAGCAGCAGGATTGCTGGGTCATATGGAAATTCTACTCTCAGTTTTTTAAGGAATCTCCACACGGTTCTCATAGTGGCTGCTGTGGTTTGGTCTCCCACCAACAGTGTAAGAGAGTTCCCTTTTCTCCACGCCCTCTCCAGTATTTATTTTTTGTAGACTTTTTGATGATTGTCATCTGACCTGTGTAAGATGATACCTTATTGTGGTTTTGATTTGCATTTCTCTAATGAGTGACATTGAGCATATTTTCATGTGTTTATTAGCCATCTGTATGTCTTCTTTGGAGAAATGTCTGTTTAGGTCTTTGGCCCACTTTTTAATCGGGTTGTTCATTTTTCTGGTATTCAGCTGCATAAGCTGTTTATATATTTTGGAGATTGTCAGTTGTTTCATTTGCTATTATTTTCCCCCATTCTGAGAGCTGTCATTATGCCTTGCTTATAGTTTCCTTTGCTGTGCGAAAGCTTTTAAACTTAGTTAGGTTCCACTTCTTTATTTTTGTTTTTATTTCCGTTACTCTATGAGGTTAGGCATAAAGGATCTTGCTGTGATTTATTTTGAAGAGTGTTCTGCCTATAGTTTTCTCTAAGAATTTTGTAGTTTCTAGTCTTACATTTAGGTCTTTAATCCATTTTGAGTTTATTTTTGTGTATAGTGTTAGAAAGTGTTCTAGTTTCAATCCTTTACATGTAATCGACCAGTTTTCCCAGCACCACTTGAAGAGACTATCTTTTCTCCATTGTATTTTTTGCCTCCTTTGTCAAAGATAAGGTGTCCATAGGTGCATAGATTTACCTCTGGACTTTCTATTTTGTTCCACTGATCTATATTTCTGTCTTTGTGCCAGTACCATATTGTCCTGATGACTGTAGCTTTGCAGTATAGTCTGAAGTCAGACAGGCTGATTTTGCCAGTCCCATTCTTCCTTCTCAAGATTGCTTTGGCTATTCAGGATCTTTTTCTGTTTCCATACAAATTTTGAAATTTTTTATTCTACTTCTGTGAAAAATAACATTGGTAGTTTGATAGGGATTGCATTTAATCTACTCATTTTCACTATATTGATTCTTCCAACCCAAGAACGTGGTATGTTTCTCCATCTATTTGTGTCATCTTTGATTTTTTTCATTAGTGTTTTATACTTTTCTGTATACAAGTCTTTTGTTTCTTTAAGTAAATTTATTCCTAAGTATTTTATTCTTTACATTGCAGTGGAGAATGGGATTGTTTCCTTCATTTTCTGTTTCTGATTTTTCATTGTTAGTGTATAGGAATGCAGGGGATCTCTGAATATCAGTTTTATATCCTGCAACTTTACCATATCCATTGATTAGCTCCAGTAATTTTCTGGTGGCATAGTGAGGGTTTTCTATGTAGAGGATCATGTCATCTGCAAACAGTGACAGCTTTACTTTTCTCTTCCAATCTGCAATCCTTTCATTTCTTTTTCTTCTCTGATTGCTGTGGCCAGGACTCCCAAAACCATGCTGAACAATGGTGGCACTCTCACCACTTCTATTCTACATAGCACTGTAAGTTCTAGTAACAGCAATCAGATGAGAAAAGTACAAGATATTCAAATTTCATAGAATGAAGCAATGCTGTCACTGTTTGCAGATGACATGATCCTAATACATACAAAATGCTAAGTGAAAGTATTAGTTGCTCAGTCGTGCCAGACACTTTGTGACCCCATGGACTGCAGCTAACCAGGTTTCACTTCCATGGGATTTTCCAGGCAATGAGACTGGAGTGGTTTGCCATTTCCTTCTCCGTTAAGAGCCTCTTGATGAAGATAAAAGAAGAGAGTGGAAAAGCTGGCTTAAAAATCAACATTCAAAAAACAAAGACCATGGCATCTGGTCACATCACTTCATGGCAAATAGATGGGGAAACAATGGAAACAGTGACAAACTTTATTTGGGGGCCTTTAAAATCACTGCAGATGGTGACTGCAGCCACAAAATTAAAGATGCTGTTCCTTGGAATAAAAACTATGAAAAACCTAGACAGCATGTTAAAAAGCCAGAGACATTACTTTGCCTATAAAGGTCCATCTAGTCAAAGCTATGATTTTTCCAGTAGTCACATATGGATGTGAGAGTTGGACTGTAAAGAAGACTGAACACCAAAGAACTGCTGCTTTAGAGCTGTGATGTTGGAGAAGACTCTTGAGAGATCGAGAAGATCAAACAGGACATCACAAAGGAGATCAATCCTGAATATTTATTAGAAGGACTGATGCTGAAGCTGAAATCCCAATACTTTGGCCATCTGGTAAGAACTGACTCATTGGAAAAGACCGTGACGCTGGGAAAGATTGAAGGCAGGAGGAGAAGGGGACGACAGTGGATGAGATGGTTGGATGGTATCACCGACTCGATGGACCTGAGTTTGAGCAAACCATGGGAGATGGTGAAGGACAAAAAGCCTGGAGTGTTGCAGTCCATGGGGCTGCAAATAGTTGAACACGACTGAGTGACTGAACAACAACAATAAAGAAAGCAAGTATACGATTTTTTTCCTTTAAAAAGAAAACCTACAAAGTAGGTTGCCAGGGGCAGCAAGAAAGTGGAAATGGGGATGACAGCTAAAGTATACAGAGTTTCTGTGATGATAAAAATAAAAAACGTGTCTGGAATTAGGTGGTGGTGAGTCTGAGTGAACTCCGGGAGTTGGTGATGGACAGGGAGGCTTGGCGTGCTGTGATTTATGGGGTCGCAAAGAGTCGGACATGACTGAGCAACTGAACTGGAACTGGATGGTTATAAAACTATGTGCGTACACTAAAAACCACTGATTTTACACTTTATATAACTCTTTATATAGGATAATTTGTGGTATTTAAATTTCTTTTGTAGAATACCTGAAGTGTATTTTACACTTATCAGTTCAGCTCAGTTCAGTCACTCAGTCGTGTCCAACTCTTTGCCACCCAACGGACTGCAGCACACCAGGCTTCCACGTTCATCACCAACTTGCAGAGCTCACTCAAACTCATATCCATGGAGTCAGTGATGCCATCCAACCATCTCATCCTCTGTCATCCCCTTCTCCTCCTGTCTTCAATCTTTCCCAGCATCAGGGTCTTTTCCAATGAGTCAGCTCTTCTCATCAGGTGACCAAAGTATTGGAGCTTCAGCTTCAGCATCAGTTCTTCCAATGAATATTCAGGACTGATTTCCTTTAGGATTGGCTGGTTTGATCTCCTTGCAGTCCAAAGGACTCTCATGAGTCTTCTCCAAGGGCATACCTTGAAAGCATCAATTCTTCAGTGCTCAGCTTTCTTCATAGTCCAACTCTTACATCCATACATGACTATTGGAAAAACTATAGCTTCGACTATACGTATCTTTGTCAGCCAAGTAATGTCTCTGCTTTTTAAAATGCTGTTTATGTTGATCAGAGCTTTCCTACAAAGGAGCAAGAGTCTTTTAATTTCATGGCTGCAGTCACCATCTGCAGTGATTTTGGAGCTCAAGAAAATAAAGTCTGTCACTGTTTCCACTGTTTCCCCATCTATTTGCCATTAAGTGTTATGACCGGATGCCATGATCTTTGTTTTCTGAATGTTGAGTTTTAAGCCAACTTTTTCACTCTCCTCTTTCACTTTCATCGAGAGGCTATTCAGTTCCTCTTTGCTTTCTGCCATAAGGGTNCCATTAAGTGTTATGACCGGATGCCATGATCTTTGTTTTCTGAATGTTGAGTTTTAAGCCAACTTTTTCACTCTCCTCTTTCACTTTCATCGAGAGGCTATTCAGTTCCTCTTTGCTTTCTGCCATAAGGGTGGTGTCATCTGCATACCTGAGGTTATTGATATTTCTCCTGGCAATCTTGATTCCAGCTTGTGTTTCTTCCAGTCCAGCGTTTCTCATGATGTACTCTGCAAATAAGTTAAATAAGCAGGGTGACAATATACAGGCTTGACGTACTCCTTTCCTGATTTGGAACCAGACAGTTGTTCCATGTCTGGTTCTGTATCTTCTTGACTGGCATACAGATATATTTCTCAAGAGGCAGGTAAGATGGCCTGGTACTTCCATTTCCTTAAGAATTTTCCACAATTTGTTGTGATCCACACAGTCAAAGGCTTTGGTGTAGGCAATAAAGCAGTAGATGTTTTTCTGGAGCTCTCTTGCTTTTCCTATAATCCAACAGATGTTGGCAATTTGATCCCTGGTTCCTCTGCCTTTCTAAATCCAGCTTGACTATCTGGAAATTCTCAGTTTATATACTGTTGGAGCTTCTCTTGGAGAATTTTGAGCATCTCTTTGCTACCATGACATAAGTGATTGTGTAGTAGTTTGAACATTCTTTGGCATTGCATTTCTTTGGGATTGAAGTGAAAACTGACCTCTTCCAGTCCTGTGGCCATTGCTGAGTTTTCCAAATTTGCTGGCATATTGAGTGCAACACTTTCACAGCATCACCTTTTAGGATTTGAAACCATTCAACTGGAATTCCATCACCTCCACTAGCTTTGTTCATAGTGATGTTTCCTAAGGCCCACTTGGCTTCCCATTCCAGGATGTCTGGCTCTAGGTGAGTGATTATACCATCATGGTTATCTGGGTCCTGAAGAACTTTTTTGTATAGTTCTTTTGTATTCTTGCCACCTCTTCTTAATCTTCTGTTTCTGTTAGGTCCATACCTTTCTTGTCCTTTATTGTGCCCTTCTTTGCATGAAATGTTCCTTTGGTGTCTCTAATTTTCTTAAAGAAATCTCTAGTCTTTCACATTCTATTGCTTTCCTCTATTTATTTGCATTGATCACTGAGGAAAGCTTTCTTATCTCTCCTTGCTCTTCTTTGGAACTCTGCATTCAGATCGGTATATGTTTCCTTTTCTCCTTTGCCTTTTACTTCTTTTCTTTTCTCAGCTATTTGTGAGGCCTCCACAGACAATTATTTTGCCTTTTTGCATTCCTTTTTCGTAACGATGGTCTTGATCACTGCCTCCTGTACCACATCATGAACCTCTGTCCGCACTTCTTCAGGCACTCTGTCTATCAGATCTAATCCCTTGAATCTATTTCTCACTTCCACTGTATCATCATGAGTGATTTGATTTAGGTCATCCCTGAATGGTCTAGTGGTTTTCCCTACTTTCTTCAATTTCAGTCTGAAGTTGGTAATAAGGAGTTCATGATCTGATCCACAGTCAGCTCCCAGTCTTATTTTTGCTGACTGTACAGAGCTTCTCCATCTTCAGCTGCAAAGAAGATAATCAATCTGATTTAGGTGTTGACCATCTGGCGATGTCCATGTGTAGAGTCTTCTCTTGCGTTGTTGGAAGAGGGTGTTTGATATGACCAGTGCATTCTCTTGGCAAAACTCTGTTGGCCTTTGCCCTGCTTCATTCTGTTCTCCAAGGCCAAACTTGCCTGTTACTCCAGATATCTCATGACTTCCTACTTTTGCATTCCAATCCCCTACAATGACAAGTTCATCTTTTTTTGGTGTGAAGGTCTGGTAGGTCATCATAGAACCCTTCAACTTCAGCTCCTTCAACATTAGTGGTTGGGGCATAGACTTGGATTGCTGTGATATTGAATGGTTTGCCTTTGAAATGAACAGAGATCATTCTATCATTTTCAAGATTGCACCCAAGTACTGCCTTTCAGATTCTTTTGTTGACTATGAGGGCTGCTCTATTTNGGTTGGGGCATAGACTTGGATTGCTGTGATATTGAATGGTTTGCCTTTGAAATGAACAGAGATCATTCTATCATTTTCAAGATTGCACCCAAGTACTGCCTTTCAGATTCTTTTGTTGACTATGAGGGCTGCTCTATTTCTTTTAAGGGATCCTTGCCACCCAAGATGGATCTGTAGGGCCACCAAACAAGGACAGGTCATGATGGAGAATTCTGAGAAAACATGGTTCACTGGAGAAGGGAATGGCAAACCAGTTCAGTCTTCTTGCCTTGAGAACCCCATGAACAGTGTGAAAAGACAAGAAGATATCACAGTGAAAGATGAACTCCCCAGCTCAGTAGGTACGCAATATGCTACTGGAGAAGTGTTGAATGAAATAGGACATCTCAATTCAGGGTTCAGTATCCACATGTATCAAATGCTGTATAGACAGTGAAAATGTAGATCTTTGTTATTCTGATTAGAGTGTTTTAAGGACCAGTAGCATCAGCATTACTTGAGAGCCAGTTAAAATGTGGAATCTCAGAAAAACTAGTGATTACAAGATGAGACAGAGGATGAAGGGCAGACAGGTGAAGGGGTTCAAGAGATATAAACTACCGGGTATAAAATAACTAAGTTACAAAGATGTAATGTACAGCACAAGGGAAATAGTCAATATTTTATCATTACTGTGTATGCAGTATGCAGTATAGTCTATAAAAATATGAAATCACTACATTGTACACCTGAAACTAATATAATATTGTAACTCAACTATTCTTCAGTTTTAAAAGGGAGAGATAGGCAGTGAACATTATCAATATATAAACTGTAAATTTATCCAAATAATTTGTCAAAATAACTCCAATAAATTGGAACTTATAGGACTAAAGATATCCAAAATTTATAGTTTAAATCCAAACTAGATTTCCCTACTATACAGATAAGACCTCATCAATCTTGTTCCCTAGTGTTTATGTGAGTCTGTTTCCTAAAACTGTACAAATGTTAGATAGTTGATCTTTGGTAATATGATATTATAAATAAATTCCTTTTCTTCTGTTATTGTTCGGCTCAGTCATTTTCATATATGCTTAATCCTTGCTAATCACTTGTGCTATTACATTTTCTTCTCTCTTTTTTTTTAATTTGACTTGGTATATCAGTGTTTTTGTTACTGGTTTATAAGAATGCATTTATGATTAAGGATGTTAACCATTTGTCATGCGATGCAAATGAAATAACATATTTTATTGCCATCAATTTAATTTTGGTTGTGTGTTAAAATATAGTCATGTTGCATTTTAATTAATTGTTATTTAATTAAAAAGAAAGAGAGAAATTTGAAAAGCAAAGAGAAAAAAGAGAAATGTGGAACCTCAGACTGCAGCCCAGAAGTGCCGCCTCAGAATCTGCATTCTAACAAGATCCTGTGGTGATTTTTACACTCCCCCAAGTTCCAGAAGGCTGATTGTGTTAATATTGCCAGCAGCTGACCCTGCTGAGTAATTGCAGGACTGCCAGCAAAGAAGAAATAATTCTTTAGTGGAATCTAAATTACCTAACATTACCGAATCAGTACTTCAATTCTCTTCCATTCACCTTTTACCCTGTGTTACGGAACCTAATTTTGTTATTTGCTCCTAATTGCTCCTGAGACTTTTGCCCACTCCTGGCTGAGAGCGTAAGTTTGAAATGATTCCAAGCTCAGGGTCATGACAAAATTTAATGACAATCTCTTTATATCTGTAAATCTACTAAAGATGGCAGTTTTGAAAACCATACGGCTTTGCTTACCCAGAGTTTTTTGGTAAGCCCAGAAGGCTGTGGAAGCATAGGTACTTATATCCATAGTATAGCCACAGCAGTGAACAGACTGGGGCAACTGTGGGCCAGATATTTTCCATGTTAATGGGAGGAATGTGTGCTAATTTTATAAATAATTCCCAACATTCCACATCTCCCTTTCTCCTCAGGACAGAAGGGGAAAAAAAAAGAAAACAAAAAAACAAAAACACACAGAGGTACAGAGTATACAATGCATTTGTTTTTATTTATATTTTAGCTGTGCTTAAGACAAACTGCAGCGTATTCTTTCAAGGGCATTCATTATTCATTAGAAATGATTCCAAAGAAGTCGAGAGCACATTTTCATATTTACTGGGTAGTGATTCTATCTCTAAAGGACTCAGTTCTAGTTCTTTTCCTGTTACTATGGATATAGGATGTAGTCATGTATGGATGTGAAAGTAAAACATAAAGAAGGCTGAGTGCTGAAGAACTGACGCTTTTGAGCTGTGGTGTTGGAGAAGATTCTTGAGAGTCCCTTGGACTGCAAGGAGGTCAAACCAGTCAATTCTAAAGGAAATCAGTCCTGAATATTCACTGAAAGGACTGATGGTGAAGCTCAAGCTCCTATACTTTGGCCACCTGGTGAAAAGAACTGACTCACTGGAAAAGACCCTGATGCTGGAAAAGATTGAAGGCAGGAAGAGAAGGGGACGACAGAGGATGAGATGGTTGGACGGCACCACTGACTCAATGGACATGAGTCTGAGCAAGCTCCTGGAGTTGGTGATGGACAGGGAGGCTTGGCGTGCTGCAGTCCATGGGGTCGCAAAGATTCAGACACAACTGAGTGACTGAACTCACTAACTGAACTGGTGGATGTAAAAAACTTCAAAAAAAAAAAAAAGACTTATATTTACAACACTGAGGAGATTTCTTTTTTCCCTCTGTGTAATCTGAACTTCCTTTCTGTATGTCACCATAACTTTTGTATCTCAACCTGAAAAAATACAGAATATAGAGGCTTTGTTAAATATTATCATTTTTATTGAAAAGCTTGACATCTAACTTGCCCTTCCCCCTAATGTGTTGGTATTTGTAAAATAAAAATGTCATGAGTGGTATAAATATGTTCATTCTTCATCACCACATGACTGGAGGACTCCCTTTACACCATGAATTTTGCTGAATGGAATGACGAGTACAAAAAGAATGAATCCTGTGTTCTGCTTTCCAAAAGTATACAACACATTGAAAACACAGCATAATGAAATAGAGCTAAAAATTGCAGGAGAAAATTAGAGGTATGCAAAAAACATGTTTAAAGTTCTGTACTATAACAGTGAAGGTGAGGGAGGTCATTTCACTGTGAGGTCAGGAATGGATGGCCGAGAGCAGCTGCTGGGAGAAAGTGGCTTTGAGCTAAAACTGGAGGACAAGNAGAAAATTAGAGGTATGCAAAAAACATGTTTAAAGTTCTGTACTATAACAGTGAAGGTGAGGGAGGTCATTTCACTGTGAGGTCAGGAATGGATGGCCGAGAGCAGCTGCTGGGAGAAAGTGGCTTTGAGCTAAAACTGGAGGACAAGAAGCATGTGTAAATACGGCAATATTGGGATACAGCATTCTATGAAAAGGGAAGATTTTCAAGAACCATTTTGTTTTCATTATCGTTCAGCCAGTAAGTCATGTCCAGGTTTTTCGACCCATGGACTTCAGCACTCCATGGAAGAAGGTAAATTAAAAACCAGTCAATTTCTGGGGCCTCTCTGGTGGTCCAGTGGCTGAGACTTCATGCTCCCACTTCACGGGGCGTGGGTTTGATCCCTGGTCCATGTTGGGAAACTAAGATCCTGCAAGCCATGCGGGACAGCCAAAAAGTGAAAGAAAAAAAAATCCACAAAAACAAATCACTTTCTGCTCTAGGAACAATTTTAGTAGTGCTGTCCTGCAGATGTGACAGATCAATCCCATGTCCTGAGGACAAAGAAGAGGAAAATCAAGTTGAACTGTAAGGAATAATTCTCTGCCATCGAAACAGTTGGGAAAGAAGACAGAATTATCAGGGGTTTTTGAAGTGAAATAATCTCCTGGCATTGAACAGCCTGCTGACTGGTTAATTATAAATGAATGACTTTTTCAAGGTTTTATTCTTATTTTGTGGTAGAGTCCTGTACCAATCAGTATAATTAATGCAATCAATATACTTAATAAATGAATGTAATCAATATTAAGTAGCCATAGCTCTAATATATACAAGGCAATGGCACCCAACTCCAGTACTCTTGCCTGGAAAATCCCATGGATGGAGGAGCCTGGTGGGCTGCAGTCCATGGGGTCCTAACAGTCAGACACGACTGAGCGACTTCACTTTCACTTTTCACTTTCATGCACTGGAGAAGGCAATGGCAACCCACTCCAGTGTTCTTGCCTGGAGAATCCCAGGGACGGGGCAGCCTGGTGGGCTGCCGTCTATAGGGTTACACAGAGTCGGACACGACTGAAGCGACTTAGCAGCAGCAGCAGCAGCAGCAGCATGTTCTAATAAATTTCAAAATTGTTCTTTGCTCCTTAGTTAAGTTACAAAAAAAGAGGAAGTTGTTGATCAAGAATCTGAAGGTATATCTTTTTAATGAATAAACTATGGTCTTACTAAAGCACAAATAGTAATTTAGGGAAGTAGTCATAATCTTGAGACAAACATCAGAAACTTATTAAGGGCAGTGACACATTCAACTGAAGAGTTTTCTAGAAACCCAAGGGTCATCACACATCTTTTAAGAGAAATTAAATTTTGGGTAAGGCAGAGCTCAGGATCTGAGATAAACAAGGCTTGTATATTTTAATATGTGTGGTTGTGATTTGCACACGTAATACAAAAGGTTCATTCACTTTTTTTCCTCACAAAAATAATGTAATGCTAAAATGAATTGATTTTTCTCAAATGTCCAAGTGTATTTATCTTTTTCTTCTCATAATGTCAAACATTACTTTTGGCAGATGATGTTGAAAACAGAAAGTGTTTAGTTAACCACTTGGGCAGCTGTGGATTTTTCTTTTTCTTTCCAAGTAATGAATAAGCACTTCCTTGCAGCAAAGAATGCAAGTAAAGTTAGCATTTAATTGACAATGGAACAATCTTGAATAAAAACAAGTATCTGAGAGGGAAAAAAATGCCCTCAAGAAATATATTATGTTTATGCATCGCACGTAGACAGCGCCATCCCTGCACCTGTTTTCAGATGGGAAGAACTCCAGGTCACAGAGGAGGAATAAACTTCTCTTTTTAAGCTGATTGCTTCTAAATGTAGCTCAACATAATGGGTCCTCACAGTTTTGTGTTCTGCTTTCAGCAAAACACAAAAACCTGGACTGGTTTTGATTTGCAAGGACAGTTACAGCCATTTCAGAATACATCTTTCTTCTTAAAACTTGGATTATTAATGGTGACAGTTGAATCCTCTCTTCCCCTTCTGTGATTAACATTTCTTACTGAAGCCATTGGTTATTTTCTCAGAGTATTGGGGGTGGCAGATGGAGGGATCCTTTCTGCTCAAGTAAATAGCAAGGTCGGCAGGATTTCTAAGGTTACTGACACTGTGTTTCTGTGGGATCTATGGGATATATATGGAAGACTCTGAATTTGCAAAATGCTGCCTCCACAAAAAGAAGTGATGTCAAAAAGGAATCTTTTTGCCTTAAACTTTGATTAGTTTGAAAGTCCTGCCATTGGCAGTTTGAAAGATGTCACCAACTGGGAAGTTCCAGGCTCTACTTTGACACATGCCTGCAGCCCAGGACTTTTAATATTTATGGGAAATGACCTCTAACTGCCAATGATCACTTATTTTCCACAAGCTGTTTGTGGGCAGATACTGATTGCCCGAAGAGCCAGGAACATGTTAAGCTCCAGATTCAATATCGTACTTGCAGTAGATGGAGATTTCGTCTTCATGGGGATAGTCATCACTGTCCTTCACCAATAAGCTACTCGGAATTTGTCACAGAGTGTTGAGGATACCAAGACTTTATAACCCTCCAACAATCAGATCAGATCAGAACTTGAACCACCAAAAAGAACAGTCAGTTCAGTTCAGTCGCTCAGTCGTGTCCTACTCTTTGCCACCGCATGGACAGCAGCACGCCAGGCTTCCCTGTCCATCACCAACTCCTGGAGCTTGCTCAAAATCATGTCCATCGAGTCAGTGATGCCATCCAACCATCTCATCCTCTGTTGTCTCCTTCTCCTCCTGCCTTTAATCTTTTCCAGCATCAGGGTCTTTTCCAATGAGACAGTTCTTCACATCAGGTGGCCAAAGTATAGGAGCTTCAGCTTCAGCATCAGTCCTTTCAATGAATATTCAGGACTGAATATAAGAACATAAGATAAGAACAATATAATATAATATATATAATAATATACATAAAATAATATAATAAGGACTGAATATAAGAATAATAGTGTCCCTTGTAAAACATGGCCTTCTGAAAATGGATAAAAGGCCAAACTTCACAGCTATAAAAGTGGTTGAAAAAAATATAACTGAAGGAGAATGAGTATCAAGAAGGAATATTTTTAAAATATTTGGGTAGGTAGTAACTTCCTTCTTTAAGATGATAGAATATTAGAGTATGGATGCAGATCCTAATTTTACAATTTGAGGAAGGGGCTTGGAACTTTTGTTCAACCACACACAAAATAGTCTAGAAATATTTTGAAATATGTTTCAAATATATGTTAGAACACGTCAGAAGAGGTGTGCACAGGAAATGGACATCAATTCCCCAGAGTCCTGCCCCTTAGTGTTTAGAGATGGCTCTCTATTCTCTTAGGAGATATGAAAATGTTTGTAATAATTCCTTCCTTTGCAATTTGGGACTAAACGTATGAGCAAGCAGAGTGTAAGCAGAATAAGGACATTTTAATCCTGTGGGAATATGGATTTTGTAGCACTCTATGAACCCATGAAGTGTCCCCATTTGGGGTAGGATGGCTAATGAGTCCTTTGACAGGGTGGAAAATGTTAACATAGAAAAAAGAAAAAGAAATAACCGAATAGTTAACTCATTTCCCAATAGATTACCTGAAGTGTTCCACTTGAAATTGCATAAATATTTGACATTTTACTCAACTCTTGTTTAGTTGCTACTGAAATGAAAGAGAATTTGCCAAAGTCCTTGATTGACAAGGGAGGCAGTTCTTCAATGTCTCAGTGGTTAAGTGTGTGCCTTGAAGAGAAATTCTTGTATAAAAGGACAGAAAAAACAACCTGATAACAGGAACCAAAGTCACGTGTGTGCGTGTTGATGTTGCATTTGTGCAGTCTCCATGGCCTTTCTTTCTCGGGCTATACCAGCATTTTGTTGCTCTGCAGGTTTTTTTCTCCATGGCAGAGAGTGAGGGCTACTCTAGCTGTGGGGTGCAGGCTTCTCAATCAAGAGCATGGACTCTAGGGGCGGCCTTTAGTACTTGTGGCACGTGGGCTCAGCAGCTGCGGCCTGTGGTGCACAGGCTCAGTTCCTCTGCCACACGTGGGATCTTCCTGGACCAGGGATCAAACCCATGTCTCCTGAATTGGCAGGCAGATTCTTTGCCACTGAACCACCAGGGAAGCCCCACTAATGAATTCGATCAAACTCAGAAAAAATGTATGTGTTACTCCATTAGTCATTTGACTCCAAAATATCCTTGTGTACAGCTCCCATTTAAATTAAAAGACAGATGCTCAAACTGAAACAGTTAAGTCTCATGCATTTATTCATTCATTTGTCCACTTATCATGCAATGATTGAGTGCCACTGTGTGCCAGTCTGTCCTGGGCACACGGGACATATCAGGGCCCGAAACAAAGGCCTCTCCCCTCAGCGGACTACATACTAATGGGGACGGAGGGAGGGAGAAGAAGACAATAAATCGACAATCAGTATCATTGTATATTGGAAAAAGGTAAGTGTGATACATGTTTAAAGTAAGATAAGGGAAATCAATTGTTGTTAGGGTTGGGGTACAGTTTTTAAATAAAAGGTGATATTTCAGCAAACACTCCAAGAAGGTAAGAGAGGGAGCCAGGTAAACATCTTGGCAAATAGTGTCCCAAGCAGAAGGGACAGCCAGTGAAAAGATCCTACATGGCAGGAACTTGGCTAGTTTGTGTTTGAGGAGCAACGAGGTGGCCAGTGTGCCAGGGGAGGGTTGCAGAGGGGAGAGAGGAATAAAGAGATATCGGCAGGGGCGGGGGAGGACTGGCACAGCAAAGGACACCAGATCTCATAGATCTGCTTTTACCGTGAAGGAAATGAGAGTTCTTTTCAATTAGCTGTATAGAGACAAGACTAGGGCGAGGCCAGTTAACAGGCTTTTGCACCAACTTAGACAAGAGATTGGAGAAGGCAATGGCACCCCACTCCAGTACTCTCGCCTGGAAAATCCCATGGATGGAGGAGCCTGGTGGGCTCCAGTTCATGGCGTCCTAACAGTCGGACACGACTGAGCGACTTCACTTTCACTTTTCACTTTCGTGCATTGGAGGAGGAAATGGCAACCCACTCCAGTATTCTTGCCTGAAGAATGCCAGGGATGGGGGAGCCTGGTGGGCTGCTGTCTTTGGGGTCGCATAGAGTAGGACACGGCTGAAGCGACTTAGTAGCTGCAGCAGCAGACAAGAGATAACAGCAGTTCAGATGATGGTGGTAATGGTGAAGGTTTAGAGAAANAAGAATGCCAGGGATGGGGGAGCCTGGTGGGCTGCTGTCTTTGGGGTCGCATAGAGTAGGACACGGCTGAAGCGACTTAGTAGCTGCAGCAGCAGACAAGAGATAACAGCAGTTCAGATGATGGTGGTAATGGTGAAGGTTTAGAGAAATGAGTTGGATTTTTACTATATTTTGAATGTCAATAAAACGAGATTGATTCTCCGACTGATTAGAAGGAAGGATGAGAGAAAAACAGCAAAGAATTTTGGTCTGCACAACCTGAAGAATGGAGTTTCCCTGCATCCTGGAATTTCTTTGGAAGGACTGATGCTGAAGCTGAAAGTCCAGTACTTTGGCCACCTCATGCGAAGAGTTGACTCATTGGGACTCATTGGGAAAGACTCTGATGCTGGGAGGGACTGGGGGCAGGAGGAGAAGGGGATGACAGGATGAGATGGCTGGATGGCATCACTGACTCNGACTGTTGTTCAGAGTACATCATTTGAGTAATTAGTTGAACATACATTATACGTATCATATACCCAATGAGATTCCATATCCCTTGTAGTTTTCAATATTGAATTATATATATTTTTCCACACTGTGAATGTGTCTATCAAATTGTTGAATTGCATACATTTGTGGAGAGCATGTTCAGACTTAGTGTTGTGTTCTTGGGAGAACAAAGAAACCCTCCAAGGCATAGGAAGTTTGTGGATTTTATACTGACTTCTCAACAGTTCAAATGAATGTGGAGAAAGCTTGACTGCATCTAAGTTAACATATTGAAACTGTTTTGTATTCTGGCTTCCAATGTAGACCGGTAACAAGTTAATGATTTGTGTTTCAAACACTGTAGGAAGTTGATTCCCATAACATCTGCACAGGCTCATTGCCTTGGGGAAGACATAAACTTTAAACCGCGTGTGGGTAAATCGATATTACAAATGATTTTAGAGGCTTCTACCCATTTTTTCTTATTCTTATGGCCTGTATATATCACATGCATGCACAGGCATACATGCACACACGGCTACACACACACACTCGTGCACACTGGAAGACGAAGAGAGCCTGGCTAGGGAAAGAGACTTGCAGTTCATCCCTTGAGCATAACTTTGAATGACTTTTTTCATGTTTTTCACAGAATAAGTGTAGCAGTATAGTATAAGTAATAGTTTTTCTTTTAACCAGTTAAAACAATTTCCTATATAATTATACATAGCTAGATAATTCTATAAGATACCAAGTATTTTCAGCATTTATTATCTGAAATAAATGTCACTAAAGTTATGGATACTGAGATGTATACACAATTATACCAGAGTGAAACTGTAGGAAATATGTTGCTATCCCATATAGAGAATAATTATTCAATGGATTTTCAAGATTAAAAAAAAACCCTCATTCTAGTATACATTCAGAAATTTAGAAGTGAGTGTGCACTATACAGAGTTGAAAATATTTTCAGAAATAATAAAAACACTTTGTATTTTCAAATTTATGAGCCACTGTTTTAAAATATAAGTCAATTTTGAGTTTTTTTTAATCACTGAACTTCTTTCAAAAATGAGCCTTTATAACAAAAAGTGTTCTTTTTCTCAAGCAATACTTAATTTGCCTTGTGATTTATAAAACAACTAATTAATTAAAAAGTCTTTGGGAAGATTATTGGTTAGTGACATCAAACATTTACTACGGTAATANATCCACGGGATTCTCCAGGCAAGAATAGTGGAGTGGGTTGCCGTTTGCTTCTCCAGTGCATGAAAGTGAAAAGTGAAAGTGAAGTTGTGTCCGACTCCCCGCGACCCCATGCCCTGTAGCCCACCAGGCTCCTCTGTCCATGGGATTTGCCAGGCAAGAGTACAGGAGGGGGTTGCCATTGCCTTCCCCACAGGAGTACTGGAGTGCGTTGCTAATACCATTGAGAGAAGGATTTTCTCCTTGCTCTGTAACAGCTAAGCCAACAAAAGACTATCACGACTCAGCCAATGAACAGCCACTGTACTTTGAACTCCTAATTTCCTCCCATGGGACTTTTGTTTACAACAGTCTCTCCCAACTTCCCCTTCTCCTCTCAAGAGTTTTCTCTCCCATGTTTTACCCACACATGCATGCCATCCACCATAATCACACAAAGAATTGAGTTGCAATTCTTGCTGCTCCCATATAAACCTGTTTCACTGGTAAAATAATGAGTCACTGATTTTTTTAGGTTAATTAATTTAAATTTTAAATTATATATACGTATATACACTAATGATAAAGGATTTGATTGAGGTCATACCTGAATGCTCTAGTGATTTTCCCTACTTTCTTTAACTTAAGTCTGAATTTGGCAATAAGGAGTTTATGATCTGAGCCACAGTCAGCTCCTGGTCTTGTTTTTGTTGNTAGTTTATCAGGCACTCTGTCTATCAGATCTATACCCTTAAATCTATTTCTCACATCCTCTGTATAATCATAAGGGATTTGATTTAGGTCATACGTGAATGGTCTAGTGGTTTTCCCTACTTTCTTCAATTTAAGTCTGAATTTGGTAATAAGGAGCGTATGATCTGAGCCACAGTCTGCTCCTGGTCTTGTTTTTGCTGACTGTATAGAGCTTCTCCATCTTTGGCTGCATATAATACAATCAATCTGATTTCGGTGTTGACCATCTGGTGATGTCCATGTGTAGAGTCTTCTCTTGTGTTGTTGGAAGAGGGTGTTTGCTATGATCAGTGCATTTTCTTGGCAAAACTCTATTAGTCTTTGCCCTGCTTCATTCCACATTCCAAGGCCAAATTTGCCTGTTACTCCAAGTGTTTCTTGACTTCCTACTTTAGCATTCCAGTTCTCTATAATGAAAAGGACATCTTTTTCGGGTGTTAGTTCTAAAAGGTCTTGTAGGTCTTCATAAACCGTTCAACATCAGCTTCTTCAGCATTACTGGTTGGGGCATAGACTTGGATAATTGTGATATTGAATGGTTTGCCTTGGAGACGAACAGAGATCATTCTGTCGTTTTTGAGACTGCATCCAAGTACTGCATTCCGGACCCTTCTGTCCACTGCAAAAAGCCTCTGATGCTTCACCCTCCTCTGAACCATGTTCTTTGTAACGTGGCCCTGCGATGTCTTCCTTTAAGATGCAGAGCCAATGTCTCACTCCTTGCACTTAGGCTGCCTTGAAAGTGAAGTGAAAATGTTAGTCGCTGAGTCATGTCCAACTCTCTGGGACCATGGACTCTCGCCTGCCAGGCTCCTCTGTCCATGGGATTCTTCAGGCAAGAATACCAGAGTGGATAGCCCTTCTCCAGGGGATCTCCCTGATCCAGGGATCAAACTCACGTCTCCTGCATTGCAGGCAGATTCTTCACCACTTGAGACCCCAGGGAAGCCCCCCTGACAGTTACTTTAATAGAATCCAGCAGGAGGGCCCATGTCAGTCCTGGCCCACTTGTCTCGGCCGAGGCTCCCCTGGACCAACAGCAGCCTGCTGAGCCCAAGCCTGTAAAGAGCCAGCAGTGAAGGACAGAGCTACCTCCCAGTTTAGAGCTGACCACAGACACGCCTGTGATCTCGGCCGAGGCTAGGACAGCCCTGCTAATTCAGAGTCTTGTGATCGATAACACATATTTTACTATTTTAAGCTACTGAGTTTGGGGGGAGTTAGTTACGCAGTAATAGCTAATTGAAATTTATACATTTACAGTCCAAGAGGGCGCTCGATGGCCGTTGAAGAGGGCCAGAGCTAAATATTATGAAGGAGGAAGAAGGGCTGGCTTCTGATCAGAAACATAGGCCCTCAGTTCCCTGCTCACAGAGGAAGTGATCTTCTGAGTTAGCTTTGAAGATTAAACAGAGCTTCCGCAGGTAAAGATAAAAGGAGAGCATAACATCTTTATTTTTAATAAGACTAATTCTTCATTTAAAGTTTGCAGTGGGTTTCTAATATATCTAATATCTTAAATAAAGTCTTACTCCTTTCCTCTGTGACTGAGAAGAACTTGTATAGGTACATAAATTTCTCTTCTTCACATGGCAAGAATCAAGAATTGAATATTACAGTTTTGGAAGGACAATTATATTTCCAGTGAACAGAATAACACTCTACAGCAAAGCACCTCTCATCAGCCCAGCACCTGTTGACTGAAACGTGCATATTTTATTCATAAATGTCAACTAATTAGCAAGAGTGAGTTTTTATAAAACAGAATTTAAAAGGTAATTATTCTGTAACAGAAGCCTAACTGTTATACATTTAACATGTTGAATTATCCAGCCAAGAAAGAAAGAAAGAGACAGAAAGGAAGGAGGGAGGGAAGGAGGGACAAAGGAAGGGAGAAAAAGAAAGATACTTAATTAAATTGTTCAAGTGATCCCGAGCAGGACACCAGTGAGAGCTGGTCACTTCTCTCACCAGTGATCAATTACTAAAGTTCTAAATCTAATAACATTGTGAAATAATGAACTATAGAATCAGAATACTGTTCAAACAAAGTACAAGGAAATGAGAAGTAATTACTGCTGCAAGAAACATGATAAAACCATTATCAGAAAACAATTAAATGAAGGGGAAAATTCTGGAACTCAATTATAATGAACTAATAAACATAGAGAAAACTCCCTTTCCAGTTTCCCAGATGCAGTCACATAATCACATTCTTCTCACAGAAGTAGCATCACACAAAGGATGGGCATCAGGAAGTTATATTAGAACGGTGCTTAAAAGCAGCATACATTAAAAATAAACAAAAGGAATTATTCTCAAAGTCACATTCACAGTTCATGAGACATTGTAACTTTGTGAGCATGCTTGCTAAGGCAATTCAGTCATGTCTCTTTGTGACCTCGTGGGCTGTAGCCCACCAGGCTCCCCTGTCCAGGGGATTCTCCAGGCAAGAATACTGGAGTGGGTTGCCTTGCTCTGCTCCAGGGGATCTTCCCCACTCAGGGATGGAACCGGCATCTCTTACACTTTCTGCATTGGCAGGCGGGTTCTTTACCACTGGCACCACCTGGAATGTACTGTATTGTTCAGTAGCTCAGCCGGGTCTGACTCTTTGTGACCCCATGGACTGCAGTACCTCAGGCTTCCCCGTCCTTCACCATCTCCTGGAGCTTGCTCAAATGCATGTCTGTTGAGGTGGTGATGCCACCCAACCATCTTGTCCTCTGTCGTCCCCTGGGAAGCCCACTGCTGCTGCTGCTGCTGCTGCTACTCTACAAAATCCGGTTCTGACTGCGCCACTCCACCGACTGAAAATGTTCACTGGCTTCCTATTAATAATAGTTACAGAATTGAAGTCCAAGGCCTAGGTAGGTCAGACTCCCCACAAGGTGAGTCAGGAATGCTTATGCCTATCATTGGTGAGGTGTGTTCCCAGGGGGATGGGGTGGGGAACTAGACAGGACGCGCGCAGGGGGCCGTGCAGGGGTGTGCCTGCGCCGGAGCCTGGTTCTCTGCAGCCCACAGGGGCTCGGGCGTGCACAGCCCCGCAGAGCTGCCTGCTTGCGGGGTGAGCCGCGGCCTCTCGCAGCCTCGGGTCTCTAGCAGCAGCAGGCTTCCCTGGGGAGATCTGTAACCTCGCAGGCACTCCGGATGAGGTGGCTCCTACCGACAGAGGGAAATTCCCTGGAGAAGGGGCAGAAATGAGCCCGCACTCACAGCAGCGGGAGGAAGCAGACACTAGCCAGGCCAAGGGGTCTGGGCGGGACACCAGCAGTATCTTGGGTGGCACTGAGACCCTCCGGGAGCGCCTTGCTGTCCTCAGCTGCCGGGTCCGCGCCCTGCTCCCTCCAAGCTCGGCACGCAAGAGCACGGTGAGAGTGCCGACCTCAGACTGTCCCCTCACAGTGGGTCCCCCTTCCCCCTCTGCCCTCCTCCTAAGCTCCGCCTGATTCTCTACAATCAAGTGCAACCGTTACCCTCTCAACAAAGTCCCCTTTGATCCCTAGAAAGGATACGCCATTTATTTCCTGTTTCAAGGCCCTCTATAATTCACTCCTGTGATAGAGCCCATCACTCAAGCTATTTGTTAAATGCATTATTCCCTGGTTAGATCATTAGTTCCATGAGGACAGGGACTGCGTTTGACTTTCCCCCTGTTCCCAGTATTTAAATATGGGGCCTGGAGTAGGATAGAGGCTCTGTGACTGACTGGTGAATAAATCAATGCCTAGGCGAGAACAATGGTCGTCTCTGGAGAACAAAGTCATTCATTCAGATTCCGCTTTCTATTCCAGCCTGACCATCCGCTGAGCTGCGTCACCGCGGTGTCCTATCTGAGCAGCCTGTTTACTCACAACCTGGGAGGCTTTTAGCCAAAATTAGTATTGTTCATTCCACTGAGGTGCAGGACGCCAACAATTAAAAACGGATAATAAAAGGACTGTGTTGGAACAAGTGCTGGTTCAATCACTGCATAACCTACTGGATTCAATTATCTCCAAAAAGAAAAGTTGAAAACCACAGGGTAAAAAGAATGTGCTGACGTCGAAGCAGAGAGGTCAGATTCATCTTTGCCTCATAGACCTTTTTAGGTACAAGGATCATAATGAACTTGCTGATCTCATAGATTTTTTGACCAGCTTTCCCCAGTTCCACTTGTTACGAAAGAGACCTAACTTTAGGGCGGGGGAGTTTTTGTAGACGTGTGACATATATACTGAGAAGTGCGTGGACATTAATTCATAATTAATCACAAATTACTGTTTACTCAGTGAGCACATGGATAAAACCAGCGCCCAGATCAAGCAGGACGTCACAAGCAGTCCAGAAGCTCCTTGTGTTTCCCGTCACTGCAAGGGTCACTAGTATCCTGGTCTCTAACACCCTACTCGTTAGTCCAGCCTGCTTAGGAAGAAAGAGAGGCATACATGGGAACCTTGTCTCTCTGGCTTCTTTCACTCAGAATTGTGTTCAGGAGCTTCAGGTGGGATGCTGAGTGCAGCTGCAGATTGCTCACTGCCACTGCTTGCCACAGCCATCGCCTGAACTATTCCACCGGTGATGGCCACTCTGCCATTTATTGATGAGCAGTTGGGTTGCTTTTAGTTTGGGGCTATTAAAAAAGTGGTGCCATAAGAATTCCTATACATATTACCTGGTAAACATTGTATGCATTCCTGTTGAATTCATTATGTTAATAAAGCATAAATGTATTTGATAATAGTCATCTTTCTTTGTCAAATTATTAGACTACTAATTAAGTAGGAAATAAAGCCATCCACATTAAAAAAGTAACTTACATTATGAAAAAGTAAAGAAAAGAAAGATTGGAATCATAAATCAAATGCAACCAAAATTAAAAAAAAAATTGTTTCAGAATAATTAGGCATACAGGATTAATTATACCATTCATTCTACTTTTTCACACATCTGATTTATTTTTCCAAATTAAAGTTAAAATTTATGTACTTCAATGTGGTCAACCAACCTAGATAGTATATTCAAAAGCAGAGACATTACTTTGCCGACTAAGGTCCGTCTAGTCAAGGCTATGTTTTTTCCTGTGGTCATGTATGGATGTGAGAGTTGGACTGTGAAGAAGGCTGAGTGCCTAACAATTGATGCTTTTGAACTGTGGTGTTGGAGAAGACTCTTGAGAGTCCCTTGGACTGCAAGGAGATCCAACTAGTCTATTCTGAAGGAGATCAGCCCTGGGATTTCTTTGGAAGGAATGATGCTAAAGCTGAAAGTCCAGTACTTTGGCCACCTCATGCGAAGAGTTGACTCATTGGAAAAGACTCTGTTGCTGGGAGGGATTGGGGGCAGGAGGAGAAGGTGACGACAGAGGTTGAGATGGCTGGATGGCATCACGGACTCAATGAACGTGAGTCTGAGTGAACTCCGGGAGTTGGTGATGGACAGGGAGGCCTGGCGTGCTGCGATTCATGGGGTCACAAGGAGTCGGACACGACTGAGCGACTGAACTGAACTGAACTGAACACTCCTCAAGTAGATATAAAATCCATGCACATCTGGGATGGGAGGAAGTAATTTAACTAGTATCAAAGGTGGGAAATCGAAAAATAAGAAAAAAGAAACAAAATAGTGTGTACTTCTGTTGAATTCACGTCTAGGAATAGAATAACCAAATCAGAGAATACACACCTAGTAGCTTTGTTAATATTGCTAAGAGTTTTCAAAGCCTGACTTTTTCTAGTTTCATCGAGAAATAATCAACATATATCCTGTATAAGTTTAAGGTGCACAGCATGCTGATTTGATTTACATGTATTGTGAAATGATTAGCAAAAGGTTAGTCAACATCCATCATGTCATAAAGACATAGTAAAAAGAAAGGAAAAATTCTTGAGATGTGAACTCTTAGAATCTACTTTCTTATCAAGTTTCCTCTATAAAATATAGTAGCAATAATTACAGCCATCTTGCTGTACCTTACATTGTAATATTTCCTTATCTTACAACTAGAAGGTTGTACCTTTTGATCACCTGTCTCTGAGTCCTTTTCTCCAATCCCCCACCTCTGATACACCACATTTGATTTCTTTTTGAACCCAAATTTTCAAAGTCCGGACTTTCATTGGACAGATGGACCAGTGCATTCCTGCTAATAGACCCAGCCTAGGTGACCAAGTATATAAGATACATAATGGCTATGGCTAGGCTCATTCCTTCTCTATTATTAAAAGCAAATAAATCAATAGGAAGAATGAGAACACATTTTATGGCAGATTATTTACTACATACACTTAACCTGGGTTGCCCAGACCAGGGGACACCAATTTCTATTCCCCTTTACTTTTTCTTCTTTGCTCAGAAGTCTTTACTCCAGATATTGAACTATTTTTTGGCAAGAGAGCACTACACATTAATATAAATATATGGTCTGGTGCCTGACTGCCTTAGCAGGAAATAGCCAGTGTCTCATAATTGAGAACTGGGTTCTGAGGAAATTGACTGTTAAATTTTCATGGGATTGTAAGTGGAGAAAAAATCTGTTGAAAAGGGGCTTACAAGTAATTTTAAATGTCTGTTTTCTCTCTAATACCATGAAGTTCATGATTGTGACCATCCTGTTCATAACTGCTACCTAGATATCTTGTAACGCGCCTGACACAGTGGTTTTCAGTTAACATTTGTGTACCTAAATGCTCATGATATTCATCATGACTCTTGTGCACTTAGGGGAGACTTCATAAAGGTTGAAAAGTTGCTGAAAGAAGCAGTGTATTTCTGTGTTTGCCACTATTTTAGTAATGGACACCATGGCTTGTGATATGTGATATCATGGCTTTCACTGATTCTGAACTAGCATAAAGGCAACACGTCTAGTGCTATTTTTCACTTGACCTCATCCAAACTAGTTTGGATTCACACAAGTAAATTGGTCACAACTCAATCTGGACTGAAACTGAGAAACTACAGCTGGATGACAAATTGGTCAATTCCACATACAAACTGAATAATGGTAAATGTGCCCACTGGGTACTAGACTCAGTATCTAGAATAGATGCACTGTCTGTAACTTGTATAACAATGCCATGAGCAGGCATCAACATTCCCAATACTCAACTAAAAATAAGAGTGCTGCGGTGGCTGACCAAGACAACATACTTCGTAAATGGCAGAGTTGATTCCACATCTGACTATGTTTGACTGCAAACCTCTTGCCATTTTTGATATAGCTCAATGCCCAGGAATTATTTATTTAGTGTCAGGATAGAAAATTAGGGAAAAAGCAAAGCATAACAAACTGCTGAGACTCCTAATACTGTGTGGGTATGGAGAATGCAATTCCAGGCTTCTCCCAGGTGGACAAGTCAGCTAGCAACCACGTTGTGGTGCCATGGCAACATACAGCATCTTTAGCAGAGGCACCATAGATGATGGATGTTTATTTTTTGGTTTGTAGTGTGTGCGTTTTTTAAAATCAGATATTAAGAAAACAACTTTTCTTTTTTTTTTAACTATCAGTGTCTTTATTTGAAAATCACTCTGTAGACAGACCTCTGAGGAAATGCTGCTCCATCTTTCCAAGGCAAATTTGCATTTTTACATATGGAAGAGCTCTTCTTTGTGATATGCTTTTCAGTGGGAGCTCTCCAAGGCCCCTTCCTTATTTTAAGTTTTAAAATGGTATGATTTTACATCTCATCAAATGTAATAGAAAAGTTCAAGTTTAATATATCTTACAAAAATTGCCTTCCTGTAGATTATGCCCTTCAGCTATCATTTTAAATTGTAATTTGAAGTTTTGAAATTCTTCCATAAAAGATGTTTTCTTTAGTCAAAATAGAAGTAACTTAATTTTTATTGTCTGGCTAAATGGATCCACTTTTCTCTTCTTTTGTTGAAGGAGTTGTCATGAGTTTGTACAGTTGCCCTGTTTCCCAGGGAAATATTTGTACTCTTTGGGTCTCAGAGAATGGGAAAAAAAAAGTGACTTTAAAACACACTTAGGATAAAATAGCTTATTATAAATCTATTGTAGCTTTATTATTGAATCCAGTTTTTAAAGGACAAAAGATAGTAATTAGTTCAGGTAACCCTCAATACAATTCAATATTTTGTAATAAATACGAGTCTCTCGAGACACTGAAATAAGGTAAAAAGGGTTTCTTTCCTTAAAGAGTTCACAGAAGAACAAGGCTATTTTTGAAAACTAGTTAGAAAAAGTAAAGGGTCATAGAGGAGTTGGCTTAGAGCTGATTAAATGAGTGCTTTGCATAAAGCCTACTGTGTCTCTGTCAACTTAGTTCAACGTTAGTGCTCAAAAAGTATGCTGAAAGAATGAATGGCCCATATGATAAAAACCTGGAGACAACTTTATTTCATCCACACCTTTCATGAGCTCTAAAAATTATGTATGTCTCATCTGCATTTTCCTTAGATCACCTCTTCTTCCTGAATGAATGTCAAGCATTACAGAATTAAAAGACCAGTGCTTTTCCTGTGGTATTGCAAAGTCCTTGTAAAAATACTTTTTAAGTGGTATTTAAATGACAACTCCAAAGGTAACAAAATTATTTACTGTTGAAAGAGAAACCAGGCACATACAAAATTTACATAGATACACGTAAATGATATGCAGTGAAAATAAACTGAGAGACAAAGGAGATCTGCCCGGCTTAATTCATGTCACTTATTTTAAAATTCACACAAAGGTAGTAAAAATCACTCACTTATCTTGAAACCTTCTCTATGGACTGACAGAAGAATGCTAAATGATGTTGACATATGATAAGGCACATGAAATAGCCACACTCAAATTTGAGGATGTTGCTGTGCACCATTAGTCTGGTCAGATTGCTGTATGGAAATAGCCTGTGTGGCTTACACAACAGACATGTATTTTATCACAGTTCTAGAGGCTAGAAGTCCAAGATCAATGTGCCAGCAGCACAGGTGTCTTGCAGGGACCTTTTCTGCCATGAAGACGGCTTCTCACTGTGCCATCACCTTGCCCTTGATTATGGACTGTGGTGCCGCTCCCTTTCTTATAAGGGCACCAGCCCTACTGGGTTAGGGCTCCACGCTTATGGCCTCATTTGAACGTCATTTAAGTAAGACCCTATCTGCAACCAGAGTCACATGGGTAGTCAGGGCTCCAACATTCAGACTGGAGGTGGAGGAGTACAATTCAGTCCATACAAGTGGGACTCACTTGCAGTCTCAGCATTGATGGCTCTAACATCTTAAAAATCAAATACATCAACTGGCCAAGATCTTCAGGCCCAGATCCTTAAGAAAGAAAACTTTTAATAAAAATTATTTATCCAAAAGGGTAGCCTCTCGCATGTAACAGCATGATTTCTACTGGGATAGTAACAACCTGCTGACTAATTTGTAGAGTAATTTAGTACTACTGGATCCCTTGAGAATTGGTTAATTTATGTTTAGACATAATTGGTTTTCTTCTTCATCATTCAATTCTTAAAATTCACTCAAATTGTTCTAATATTGACTACTCTTCCCCTGGATTGATGCCAGCTTCAGTATTGCTTTTTGCTTTAAAGTGGAAGCTCACATATGCAATTATCAGCATCTCAGCTTTTGACAGTAACTTTCTTTTCCCAACTTGGTTAAATGAATAGAAAGCAACTGTTGCTTTGGCTACTGGACACTAACTTATCACAGTGATAGCCTGTGAGTCAGGTTTCTTTTACATTGTTTGGAGCACTTTTCCTGCAGGGGGAAAATTTCCATCCTCCCAGTTTTCACATTGTGATTTTGTAGGACCCAAAAACACACTAACAGAAGTTCTTTTTTAACTTCTTTGCCTTATTCCTCTGATGTTTGCAGTTGTTGATGTTTATGGGCCTTCTTTGCTTACTCTACGTTGGTATTCAGACATTCTGAAGGTGCAAGTAAGAAGTGTACTTCTACAGGTGTATGAGATGGTGTCCTAAAATGATAATAACATTTGGGATGAAGAAGATTTGAGCTGGTTCTGCCAAACACTAGATGTGCACCCTTGGGAAAGCTGCTTATCTTATTGTGCCTTCCTTTCCTCATTTACTAACTGTAAATAAAAGCAGCCTTAAAGAATTGGGGTAGGGACTTCCCTGGTGGTCCAATGGTTAAGACTCTTCACTTCCACTGCAAGAGGCACAGGTTCAATCTCTGGATGGGGAACTAAGATCCAGCATCCTATGTAGCATGAAGCCCCCATCCCACCCCCTGAAAAAAAATTCCTATAAACAGCACAGATTTGGAAATATACTATACTACTTTGTTGGGCATAGAGGAGGGGTGTCTTAAATTCTCACTGGTATGTAGGTAATGTGCTGTGTGGTGCTTAGTTGCTCAGTCATGTCCTACTCTTTGTGACTCCTTGGACTGTAGCCCACCAGGCTCCTCTGTCCATGGGGATTTCTCCAGGCAAGATTACTGGAGTGGGTTGCCATGCCCTCCTCCAGGGGATCTTCCCAACTCAGGGATTGAACCCAGATCTCCCACATTGCAAGTGGATTCTTTACCATCTGAGCCACCAGGGAAGCCCGTGTAAATACTAAAGCAGCCGTATTCATAGCAATCATTCAGATTTCCCTGATTGGAGCATGATGGTAGGTCAAGGTTCCTCCTCTGAGCCTCAAATAGTTTTTCCCAGGACTTCCCTAGGAGAGCATCTCACTTGAATTCACACACCACAGCTTGCCATCTTCCCTGCTAATTGCCCTAAGAGGCAGCTGCCACCATTCTCTGCAGCGCAGTGACTACTGCACAGCTGAGCTGCCTCCTTGAGTTTCCAAGGCTTCCAACCTAGGAGTCATGCAGCCTTCCCTGGAGCAGAGGGAAGGGGCACCTATACAGGGAGCCCGGTGTCAAGAGAACGCCTTGGCCTGTCCCCTTTCGTCTATATGTCCTTAAAACAAACAAACAAAACAACAACAATAAAAATCACATAGATTTTGCTTCTCTCCAAACAAAACTAAAATGAAAACCCGCTATGCAAATCTGGCTCCTGGCATCATATTCTTAGATTGGTCACTTCCTGACTAAATTCCAGGGTCATCAAAAAGCAGGACTTTCCTTTTTCTTTTTTTTTTTTCCCACTAATAAATAAATACAAATACCCAGCCTCGTCTTATTACATGTTTAAGACTACTGATTCTACTGCCCATAGATTTGAGGTCAACATGTCATGAATTATCTAAAGCTTTTGTAATTTCATGTAACTTTTTATTCTTTTAAAAATCAACGCATTTTGTTTCTGTATTTTGATATATTACCTCAAAAGGACATTTTTATTCACCTTCACACAGGTGTTTTCCCTTGTGGGATTATGCTACCCAGATCAAATGTTCTATATCGCATGGGCCCCCAACCTCTGGGATCCAGTGCCTGATGATCTGAGGTGTAGCTGGTTTAATAATCGTAGAAATAAAGTGCACAATAAATGTGATGTGCTTGAATCATCCCAATACCAACCCCCAAACCTGATTAATGGAAAAACTGTCTCCCAAAAACCAGTCCCTGTAGCCAAAAAGACTGGGGACCACTGCTATATAGAATGGTGAGTTGTTTTCCATTTATAAGGTGTATGTAAAATAACCTAATTCAAGAGGCCTCTAATTTCTAATTTCCTTCTATTTGTCTCACTGTAATCAACATAAGATCCCGTTAGCAACTTGGCCATGGCCAGCCTTGATCCTTAGAAACAGGTTTTAAAAAGAAAAAGAGAAACAGTGCTTTTCTATTCAATTAGGTTTCTTGAAGTGAGATCACTTATTTGTGTGTGTGTGTGTAATAAAGTTTTATTAAAATATAAAGGAGACAGAGAAAGCTTCTGACATAGGTATCAGAAGGGGGCAGAAAGAGTACCCCTCTGCTAGTCTTCAGCTGGATGTTATATAGTCACTGCTGCTGCTGCTGCTAAGTCGCTTCAGTCGTGTCCGACTCTGTGCAACCCCAGAGACGGCAGCCCATCAGGCTCCCCTGTCCCTGNTCCAGGCTGTTCCCCGAGACCACTGTGCCTGAGCTCTTTAGGCCAGATAAGTTGTTCCACTGCTTGTGTGTGGTTAATGATCTTTCTGCAGGCCTTCCTCAAGGAGAGGAATAGTGCTTAAAATTACACCTTAGTAACTTAAAGGAGGAGTCTCCATATGGTTTCCTAACTCTTAAGAGATGACGATGTCACATCTTCTGGAAATTCAGTAAGTTATCTATGGTATAAAATATCCAAGATTTTGATATGTACATATTATGGTTAAATAAATATGTGAAGGATTTTTTTTAAAAATTGGTCTGTGAACAGTAGTAGTAATAGTGGTTTCCTTTTTTGCTTCAGGGAAATAATTATTGAGGTCTACTGTGTACCTGTTTAAAATTTTTTAAAAAAATATTTATGTATTTATGCACCAGGTCTTACTGCAGGATGCAGAATCTGTTTTAGTTGTAGTGTGTGGGATCTAGTTCCCTGACCAGGGATGGAACCCAGAGTCCCTGCATTGGGAGCACAGAGTCTTAGCCACTGAACCACCAGGGAAGTCCCACATACTGTGTGCATGTTTTCAAAGCTGTTCCCTTATGCATGATGTGATTGTTCAGTCCCTCCATTGTGTCCGACTCTTTGTGACCCCATGGACTGCAGCAGACCAGGCTTCCCTCTCCTTCATTATCTCCTGGAGCTTCCTCAAACTCCTGTCCATTGAGTCAGTGATGCCATCCAACCATCTCATCCTCTGGTGTCCCCTTCTCCTCATGCTCTCAATCTTTCCCAGGATTGGGGTGTTTTCCAATGAGTCAGCCACCAGTACTTTAGGTGTCCAAAATATTGGAGCTTCAGCCTTAGCATCAGTCCTTCCAATGAATATTCAGGGTCGATTTCCTTTAGGATTGACTGGTCTGATCTCCTTGCTATTTAAGGGACTCTCAAGAGTCTTCTCCAGCACCACAGTTTGAGAGCATCAGTTCTTTGGTGCTCAGTCTTCTTTATTGTCAAACTCTCACATCCGTACATGACTACTGGAAAAACCATAGCTTTGACTATATGGACCTTTGCTGGCAAAGTGATCTCTCTGCTTTTTAATAGACTATCTANCAGGAGTGTTTTATATGTTATTTAAAAAGTACACAAGTAGATAGTGGCCAATACCAAAGCAGTGTATTTCCCAAGATAAGGAAGGTCTAAAAGTAGATAGAAACGTGATATTACCAGGGCATAAACATAGAAACAGAACCGTCATATAGGAAGTGTCCTATAGAACTATACAGGTAGCTGGAATATAGAATTACTTCAAGAAGTAACAGATGTACCTCTACAGCATTTGGGCCAAAGTGCATGGCCAGTATCATTAGAGAACCTGAGGCCCTCCAGAAATCTACTGAATAATAATATAAAAATTTTAAGAAGACACTCTGTACAGCCTAAAGTTTGAGAAGCATTGCCTTAGAGCCCCTTCTTATACTGTTCAATATGGTAGCTGCTAGCCACGTGTGGTTACTGAGCATTTGAAATGTAACTAGCCTAAATAAAAATACATGGTAAGTGAAAAATATGCACCCAATTTCCTAGATGTGTAGTAGTACAAGAAAAATAATGTAATAAATATGTTTCAATAATCTTTATATTGATTACATATTGACATGATAATATTCTGAATATATCAGGTCAAATTAAATATATTTTATACAAATCATTTTACCTGTTTATTATTATCTGTTTAATGTGGTTACTCGAGGATTTGTAATTACATATGTTGGCTGGCCAAGACATATAAACTTACTATAGCCCGTCTCTCCTACTGATTACAAGTAAAAACCCTGGATAGAATATGAAAAAGAAATTACTTGAGATCTTTGCAAAGGAACAATATCAAATGGATTAGGGATTGGAGTCAAATCTAATTCCAAAGAAAGGCAAAGAATGTTCAAACTACCACACAATTGCACTCATTTCACGTGCTAGCAAAGTAATGCTCAAAATTCTCCAAGCTAGGCTTCAACAGTACATGAACTGAAAAATTCCAGATGTTCAAGTTGGATTTGGAAAAGGAAAAGGAACCAGAGATCGAATTGCCAATTTCCTTTGGATTACAGAAAAAGCAAGAAAATTCCCATTAAACATCTAATTCTGCCTCATTGACTACACTAAAGCCTTTGACTGTGTACATCACAACAATCTTGGAAAATTCTTACAGAGATGGGAATACCAGACCACCTTACTTGCCTTTGAGAAACCTGTATGCAGGTCAAGAAGCAATAGTTAGAACCAGACACAGAACAACCGATTGGTTCCAAATTGGGAAAGGAATACGTTAAGGCTGTATATTGTCACCCTGCTTATTTAACATATATGCAGAGTACATCATGTGAAATGCTGGGCTGAATGAAGCACAAGCTGGAATCAAGATGACAGGGGGAAGTATCAATAACCTCAGATATGCAGATGACACCACCCATATGGCAGAAAGTGAAGAGGAACTAAAGAGCCTCCTGGTGAAAGGGAAAGAGAAGAGTGAAAAAGTTGGCTTAAAACTTAACGTTCAAAAAACTAGGATTATGGCATCTGGTCCCATCTGTTCATGAGAAATATATGGGGAAACAGTGAAAACAGTGTCAGACTTTATTTTGGGGGGCTCCAAAAATCACTGCAGGTGGTGATTGTAGCCATGAAATTAAAAGACGCTTACTCCTTGGAAGAAAAGCTATGACAAACCTGGACAGTATATTAAAAAGCAGAGACATTACTTTGCCAACAAAGGCCTGTAAAGTCAAAGCTATGGTTTTTCCAGTAGTCATGTACAGATTTGAGAGTTGGACTATAAAGAAGGCTGAGTGTCAAAGAATTGAGGCTTTTGAGCTGTGGTGTTGGAGAAGACTCGAGAGTCCCTTGAACTGCAAGGAGATCAAATGAATCAATCCTAAAGGAAAAGAATCCTGAATGCTCATTGGAAGGACTGATGGTGAAGCTCTAATGCTTCGGCCACCTGATGCAAAGAACTGACTCATTAGAAAAGACCCTGATGCTGGAAACTTTAAAAGCAGGAGGAGAAGGAGATGACAGAGGACGAGATGGTTGGATGGCATCACAGATATGATGGACATGAGTTTGAGCAAGCTCCAGGAGATAGTGAAGGACAAGGAAGCCTGGCATACTGTAGTCCTTGGGGTTGCAAAGAATGGAACGTGACTTACCCAATTAGATGCATTAATAAAATGATATAGCTAGGCTAAAAGAATAGAAAAAGATATATCATGCAAACCCATTTAAAAGAGAACTGGAAAAGTTATGGAGGATCACCATAAATAAGCAAATGTCTTCATCAAGAAGACATAAGAAGAATCCTAAATGCGACCCTAACCTAGCAGAAAAGGGCCAAAATACATGAAGCAAAACATGATAAAGCTGAAAAAAGAAGTAGACAAATTCACAATGGTTCTTACCAACTATAAACTTAATTCTCAGGATTTGATAGAACATTTAGACAAAAACTCAGCAAAGATAAATTGAAAAATTCTATCCATCAACATCATCCTTTATTGAAACATACAGAACCCTCCAGCTGACCACATAAGAGTGCACATTCTTTCTATGTGCTTTTGAAACATTCACCAAGGTAAATTCTGGGCCATAAAACAAACCTTAACAATTTTTTAAAAAGTGAAATAATGTGTAATAGTATTATATCACTATTGAGAATTAAATTAGAAATCAATATAAAAGAGCTATGAGAGAACTCTGAAACATTTTAAAATTAAAGCATTTATTTCTCCATCTATTTGTGTCTTCTTTGATTTCTTTCATCAGTATTTTATAGTTTTCTATATATAGGTCTTTTGTTTCTTTAGGTAGATTCATTCCTAAGTATTTTATTCTTTTCACTGCAATGGTGAATGAAAGTGAGTATATTACCCAAAACCATCTATAGAATCAATGCAATCCCTATCAAGCTACCAATGGTATTTATCAGAGAACTAGAACAAATGATTTCACAATTTGTATGGAAATACAAAAAACCACGAATAGCCAAACCAATCTTGAGAAAGAAGAATGGACCTGTAGGAATCAACCTGCCTGACTTCAGGCTCTACTACAAAGCCACAGTCATCAAGACAGTATGGTAGTTGGACAAAGACAGAAACATAGATCAATGGAACAAAATAGAAAGCCCAGAGATAAATCCACACACCTATGGACACCTTATCTTTGACAAAGGAGGCAAGAATATACAATGGAGAAAAGACAATCTCTTTAACAAGTGGTGCTGGGAAAACTGGTCAACCATCTGTAAAATAATGAAACTAGAACACTTTCTAATACCATACACAAAAATAAGCTCAAAATGTATTAAAGATCTAAATATAAGACCAGAAACTATAAAACTCCTAGAGGAGAACATAGGCAGAACACTCTCTGATGTAAATCATAGAAGGATCNTAATGAAACTAGAACACTTTCTAATACCATACACAAAAATAAGCTCAAAATGTATTAAAGATCTAAATATAAGACCAGAAACTATAAAACTCCTAGAGGAGAACATAGGCAGAACACTCTCTGATGTAAATCATAGAAGGATCCTCTATGATCCACCTCAAGAGTAGTGGAAATAAAAGCTAAAATAAACAAATGGGACCTAATTAAACTTAAAAGCTTCTGCACAGGGAAGGAAACTATAAGCAATGTGAAAACACAGCCTTCAGAATGGGAGAAAATAATTGCAAATGAAGCAACTGACAAAGAATTAATCTCAGAAATATACACGCAACTCCTGCAGCTCAATTCCAGAAAAATAAGAGACCCAATCAAAAAATGAGCCAAAGAACTAAACAGATATTTCTCCAAAGAAGACATACAGATGGCCAACAAGCACATGAAAAGATGCTCAACATCACTCATTATCAGAGAAATNAAATCCTTCACATATTTATTTAACCATAATATGTACATATCAAAATCTTGGATATTTTATACCATAGATAACTTACTGAATTTCCAGAAGATGTGACATCGTCATCTCTTAAGAGTTAGGAAACCATATGGAGACTCCTCCTTTAAGTTACTAAGGTGTAATTTTAAGCACTATTCCTCTCCTTGAGGAAGGCCTGCAGAAAGATCATTAACCACACACAAGCAGTGGAACAACTTATCTGGCCTAAAGAGCTCAGGCACAGTGGTCTCGGGGAACAGCCTGGACCCTGGCTCTGGTTTCTGTTCTTTCTTGTGCTGTTTAAGGGAAAAGAAGAACCTGGCAACCTCCAACCTAAGAAGTTACCACTGTGCTACTTGGCACTCTGAACTACTGGGAGATGCTGTGTACTGAGAATCAGGCAGGAAGTTTTCCTCAGGACATCTTGAACTTGAATCCAATCTGTATGACCCAGGTTTCTTTACTTAACCTCTGGATTGAGAAGTAAGTGCTTTAAGTAATCCTCTAGAAGGGAGAGCTTGAGAAGACCAAATAGGATTAGAAGATACAATCATGCTCAGGCAGCCGATCTGACCTGGTGTTTAAAAAGAAAAATGAAATATTAAAATGTTAAGCAGTATTAACAGGTTTCACTTTGAGATTAGAAGAAAAAGGCAATTAGAAAGGCCAAAGCGCTTCTTTATTTCTAAAACACGAACATCTTCATAACACAAAGATGTGAGTGCTGGTAGTTTGGGGCTGGGGGTTGGGGCGATTCCGGAAAACAAGAGAAGGCAAAGAAGGAAGCCAATACTGAGTACATTACAGGCAGATGACCTCTGTGAGCAATCAGAGCTCCATCCAACCAGGGACGTCTGGGATGAGGGTGGGCTGCATCCTCCCAGAGCGGTCTCACCTGAAGGGGGCAGACTGAGACCTGCCCACGTGGACAGGGACCTCAGCCTACCTCTGACCTGCTCGGGCGAGTGGCCGAGCCTGGTTTCCACTGACAGAGAGGGTGCTCGGGAAGACAGTCAGAGGTGCTCACGGTGAGAAGCGGTCGGTGCCCAGGGGAGGAGGGGGTCAGGAGACACAGGCTGCATGACTGTCCTCCTGGGGGGCCAGTGTGCAGGACAGTCAAGAGAGGCTGACCCAGTCCTCCACACAGGCCACAGAAAGATGTCAAGAAGGACAAGGCAGGAAGGACCGTCATTTAACTGTCTCTTCACTATGCAATCTTGCTACGTATGAAATCAACCCTGAACACCGGATTGCTCGACTTATCGGTTTTTAACATACACATTGCCAATAACTAACACAGTTAAATAAATGTCCTTTTCTTTCTTTCTTTTTCCTCCGTCAGTGGATATATTTACAGTGGCTCAGTTGTTTAAGAGTATCATTTACAATGTTTCTATTCTAACTCAAGCCAGAAAAAGAGCAATTTGCTCAACCTTTTATCTCCATTATAATGTTTAAGAAGATCATCTGTCTCTACGCCCTACAGTCTCCCTTAGTTCTACATTTACTGGAAGCAACCAACTCTGGTGATGGCCTATTTAACACAAGTACAAAACTTAGGAGGTTTAATTGAAGGCACTGGCATTCAAACTGTATTTAGTAGCTTTCAGGGAAAAACAGAACAAAACTGTGTCTTTTAAGAACAGTACTTAATGGAGCTCATGGGTCTCGGGGGACATAACCCCAAGGAGCAAGACTGCAAAGAGCAGGGAGAGGATGTTTGGTCATCAGCAGCTGCAACTGGTGACTTAACCTAGCAATGCAGAGCTGAGAAACTGTTAATAGCTTAGGTAAGCACCGTCAAAATAAGATGAAAACCGTCCCTTTTCCAATTAATATCAGAAAGGGATTATAGCACTGACCTGTTCCCTTTTTTATACCTGGTAATTATTCAGGGGATTTTCTGTCACTGTACTGCTTAACAACACCTCTCAGTCATCACCCATTGTTTCGCATTAATGTCATTTCCCCATAATATACAGAGTAAGAAGGTCTGTATTGCTATGATTTCTACCACTGTGAAACTGAAACAAAGCCAGTGCGTTTTTATACAATTATACCTTCAGTGCTTAGAATGTCCATTTCTGAGTCACTAAGGAATGCATTAAATGCATTAAATGCATTAAAATTAATAGTAAAATTAAATACACCAGATGAGAACCTCATGCAAAATTCTGTGACCATTTCAGGTAAGCTAGGAGACACTTCCATGTTGACTCCATTTTCAGGCTAACACATTATAAAAATGCTTTTCTTTTTTTTTTTGGAGGCACTTTTATCAACAAAGATATCAAAATGTTAACCCTTCTTCCTCAAAATAATTCTCAAAATTACAATTAAAATTACAATTTTGTAATTACAAAAGTAAATTACAATTTACTTCTACTTGATCATTTTACTGATAACATTCCAACATATGGAGATGCTAAACATCCTTAGTTTGTAAATAAACAAACCATTAAAATAACAAGAAATACAAAAGACCCACAAAGACTGAGGGCACTAACTGGACTGTCACTGATAGATTTTACCTATCCAGTGAAGAACAATGTGAATAGTTATGCTCTCTCCATTTATACATTTAGCCATGACAAAAACATTTATTTAACTCCAACTCTGTGTGTAGAACTGTGCTAAGGCTTTAGGAATCACAAAGGAATATCCTATTTCCTTTCTATATTTTTGGAGACACTACATCAGATGATGCCAGCACTGAGCTTTTTGTCCCTTGTCATTCGTCTGTCTCCCCCAAAAGATTTGTTGACATCCTAACCTCTGGTACTTCAGAATGTACCCTTCTTTGGAAGTAGGCGCTTTATCAAGGTGATCAGGGAAAACTGAAGTCATTGGAGTGGACCCTAACCCAAAGGGTGTCCTCATAAAAAGGGGGAGATGTGCACAGAGGGAAGACAGAATGAAGACATGGTGTGAACTGGTGGACATGGAGAAGACAGGTGTGGACACAGGACTGGAGTGAGGCACCTACAAGCTGAGAAAAGTTGAGATTGTCCGCAGTCCACTGGAAGCAGAAAGAGGTAAGGATGGATGCCTCCCTGGTTTCAGAGGTGGACTATACCTTGTCTGCAATGCGGGAGACCTGGGTTCGATCCCTGCGTTGGGAAGATTCTCCTGGAGAAGAAAATGGCAATCCACTCCAGTACTATTGCCTGGAAAATCCCATGGACAGAGGAGCCTGGTAGGCTACAGTCCATGGGGTCGCAAAGAGTTGGACATGACTGAGCGACTTCACATACCTTGATTTAGGTATGTGAACTGTGAGATGATTCATTTCTCCTTGTCTAAGCCACCCAGTTTGTTATATTTTGTTACAGTAGCCCCACAAAAGGAATACATCCCTTTGCCCCATTACTTCGGTCCACAAGAGAGAACCTTTTATCACACACAATTATTTGTCCGAGAGCTTTCTCTAGTTGTGGGACTAATGCAGAGGGGCCCAGGAATTGATAGGAGCTGATGGGAGGGTAGACAGGCCAGGCCTTCCCTCCTTGGGTGGGATCACTCTGGGGAATACACCCTGCACCGCTTCCCAGGGCTCCCAACAGGATCAAGCTCCACTTGTCCATAGGGTAGAACCTGCTGGAAAATGTCCCTCCTGGCCGCTCCTCTCTTTGTGGCCCCAGTTTCCCTCCCATGTACTGGTGTGTCTTGGAAACATGCTCCAAGCACATGAATCCAGGCCTCCAGGTATGCTTGAGGGGGAGCCAGCCTGAAACAGAGCGCTTCTGGAACTCAGGGTGCCTCTTCAGACTGAGAACAGTGTCTAGGCAGTTCAGTTCAGTTCAATTCAGTCGCTCAGTCATGTCCGACTCTTTGCAGCCCCATGAATCACAGCACACCAGGCCTCCCTGTCCATCACCATCTCCCGAGTTCACTCAGACTCATGTCCATCGAGTCAGTGATGCCATCCAGCCATCTCGTCCTCTGTCGTCCCCTTCTGCTCCTGCCCCCAATCCCTCCCAGCATCAGAGTCTTTTCCAATGAGTCAACTCTTCGCATGAGGTGGCCAAAGTACTGGACTTTCAGCTTTAGCATCATTCCTTCCAAAGAAATCCCAGGATTGATCTCCTTCAGAATGGACTGGTTGGATCTCCTTGCAGTCCAAGGGATTCTCAAGAGTCTTTTCCAACACCACAGTTCAAAAGCATCAATTGTTAGGCGCTCAGCCTTCTTCACAGTCCAACTCTCACATCCATACGTGACCATGGGAAAAACCATAGCCTTGACTAGACGGACCTTAGTCGGCAAAGTAATGTCTCTGCTTTTGAATATGCTATCTAGGTTGATCATAACTTTTCTTCCAAGGAGTAAGCATCTTTTAATTTCATGGCTGCAGTCACCATCTGCAGTGATTTTTGGAGCCCAAAAGATAAAATCTGACACTGTCTCCAATGTTTCCCCATCTATTTCCCATGAAGTGATGGGACCAGATGCCATGATCTT
>SJYV01025624.1:673877-721644 GCA_006410875.1 Neotragus pygmaeus
GTATGGATGTGAGAGTTGGACTGTGAAGAAAGCTGAGTGTCAAAGAATTGAGGCTTTTGAACTGTGTTGTTGGAGAAGACTCTTGAGAGTCCCTGGGACTGCAAGGAGATCCAACCAGTCCATCCTAAAGGAGACCAGTCCTGGGTGTTCATTGGGAGGACTGATGTTGAAGTTGAAACTCCAATACTTTGGCCACCTGATGCGAAGAGTTGACTCATTGGAAAAGACTCTGATGCTGGGAGGACTGGGGGCAGGAGAAGAAGGGGATGACAGAGGATGAAATGGCTGGATGGCATCACTGACTTGATGGACATGAGTTTGGGTAAATTCTCGGAGTTGGTGATGGACAGGGAGGCCTGGTGTGCTACGATTCATAGGGTCACAAAGAGTTGGACACGACTTAGTGACTGAACTGAACTGAATATATATATTATATTATTTTAAAAAAAGAAGAAGAAAATCTGCCATTTGCAGCAGTGTGGATGAACTGGGAGGGTGAAAATGAAAATAATGCTAAGTGAACTTAGCGAGACAGAGGAAGACAAATACTGTATTGTTCATTTATGTATGTATAGAATCTTAATAAAAATAAATAAAGTAGCTTTAGAGAAATACGGAATAGAATGATGGTTGCTGGGGCAGGGGAGAGGAGAAATGGGTAATGTAGGTCAAAGGGTACAAATTTTCAGTTATATGAAAAAGAAGTTCTGACATTTTAATGTACAGCATGGTGACTCCTGTTAATAACATGTTACTGTACACTTGAAAGCTGCTGAGAGTAAATCTTAAGCATTCTCACCTCAAAAATGAAAAGTTATTAAGTAATGGATGCATGAATCATCTCGATCTTGGTAATCATCACACAATGTATGTCAAAGCATCATGTTGTACACTTTAAACATTTATAGTTATATTTATCAATTATTCCTCAATGGAGTTAAAAAAAAAGAAAGAAACCAGAGATATTATACCACTTACAATTCACAGTGAGAAAGAAAACAGGCTGGGGCCTCGAAGAGTCAGATGGATGGAGAGAGAATGATGGACCTCCCATGTTTTCAGTCCCAAATGCATCACACAGCCATCTCAGAGCCACACAAGAATTTCCAGGAGCAGTAGTAATTGCAAGTCAGTTACGTATTGATAGGAAACACAAATCCTTGAGCTTCTGACTTACTCTTTTGCTTCTTTTTTTAAAAACTGATTTATCTTAATTGGAGGCCAATTACTTTACAATATTGTGGTGTTTTTCGTGATCCATCGACTGAATCAGCCATGGGTATACATGTTCCCCCCATCCTGAACCCTCCTCCCTCCCCATCTCTCTGGGTTGTCCCAGAGCACCAGCTTTGGGTGCCCTGCTTCATGCATCAAAGTCAGGTTGCAGACGGCTTTCAGTTCCACTGACACTCTGGGTTGACCTGGGCAGCTGAATCCTCCCGGGCTGTGTGAAGGTTCTTCTGTTCTCACTTTGTAAAGCCAGAGATGGAGACCATTTCAGACAGCAGTCTCCGAAACAGCCTTACAAAAGCAGAAGGCCAGATGAGCCTTAATAGCTTACAGTGAAGCTCTCTAACAGTGAAGACCAAGAGAGCAACATATTCTCCGGAAAGCTGAGAAACAGAGTAACTTCTTTTTTGATAATGAGGAAACAGAGAAATTAAATGCAATGTGTGAACGGGAGTTGAATCCTGGATCAGAGGTAAAAAAAGTAAAATGGACATTATTGATTTGACTTCAGATAATAACTATTGGTTAGATATTAGTATTCTACCAATATTAAATTTCCTGAATTTGACAATGTGCTTTGCTTATTGAAGTAAATACCCTTGTTTTTAGAAGATTCATGTTTACAGTTTAGAGGTAAATGGACATAGCTTCTGTAACTTATTCTTAGTAGTTCAAGGGGAAAAAAAGTATGTGTGAGTATTTGTGTATGTGCAATGGAAGAGAAAGAGAGGGAATGATAAAGCAAATGTGGCAAAATAATTGGTAAATTTGGGTAAAGGGTATATGGGACTTATTTGTACTATTCTTGTAACTTTCTGTCAATTTGTAATTATATAAAAATCATAAAGTTAAAAAAAAAAGAATATCTCTCCTTAAAAACATGTAACTCAAGAGGCCTTCAGCCTTATACTTAGTTGTTTCAGTCATCAAGAGCTGTGATTATTATCTCCACACTTAAAAACATATATATTTATATTGATTAACTGCTCCCCAGCTGAGCAGCAAGCCCATTCCTATTCTCACAGAAGGAGATAAGGCCATCTACCAAAGTGAAGGCAAGTACATGAATTGGGTGACTCTTTCGTTCTAGTTACTATTGTTCATGACATTTAAAATTTAGTAATTATGAAACAACAATCCATTTATTCTCTCTTATGGCTTCTGTGGACAGGGATTCATGAAGGACTCGGTGATGGTGGTGGTGGTTTAGTCAGTCAGCTGTGTCCAGCTCTTTGCGACCCCAGGGACTGTAGCCTGACAGGCTCCTCTGACCATGGGATTTCCTAGGCAAAAATACTTGGGTGGATTTCCCTTTCCCTCTCCAGGGGATCATCCTGACCCAGGAGTCAAACCTTCATGTCCTGCTTGGAGGATTCTTCACCACTGAGCCAACTGGGAAGCCCCCAGAAAGGACTTATCTGGGTATTTCTGACTTGGGGCCTCTGAAACAGCAAGAGACTGAAGCGGTTGGGGATTAGATGGGCCTCTTTCTCTCAAAGCTGTTTCAGGGATTTTTATGTGACCTTTCCACATGGGCTAGATTGGGCCTCCTCACAACATGCTGGCCTCAAGGGAGCTGGACTGCCTACATGTGACTCAGAATTCTAAGAAACTGCCCTAAAGGAACCAAGTGGAAGCTACATGACCGCTTATTAAACAGCCTTGGAAATCCACATTAATTCCTTCTGATATAATCTCAAACATGTCCAGATTAAGGGGAGGAAACACAAACCCCACTTTTTGATGGTAAGTGTGTTAAACTCCCACTGTAAGAACAACACGTGGGACAAGAGATCTTATCACAGTCATCTTGAAAACTACAACCTGTCACTTCAGACACATATCTGTAAAGCAAGATGATCACAGATGGTCTCATAAGGCTGTTTCCCAGAAAGTTGAGGCCTATCCCTAGACCAGCTGAAGTCCCAAGGCCTACAGAGAGAGAAATTGTCTGTCTCTGTACCAGAGAGGGCCTAAACCACTGACTGCTCTTTGGTCTGTTTCGTTTCTACAAAATCTAAGTTGCTGGTTCAAATATCACAGTTTTTCTGTTTGAAAAGTACATGTGCATGGTTTAAATTCTATAGATACCCTCAAGTTGCATAAGCTCTTCTACTGATAAAATAACAGAGTGACATTAAGTGAGTGACTGAGTTGAGAGTCCTCTTGAAAACAAAGCCTGACATGGGGTTATGAATAGGTAGTTTGTTAGGAGGTTTGCTCAGGGACCAGGAGTGATGGTAGCAGAGAATATAAGAAGGATGGGGAATATTCAGTCCAACTATCCAATATGGGGTTACTGTAGCCATGGGGAATTGGGGCTTGCTGCAAATGAGGATGGATTTAGAGACGTGATGATCTATCACCTTCTTTCTCCATGAGTCAAGGGTTGTTCCAGTGGGTGTGGACTGTCCCCACATCGGGCCTTCCACATTACTACAAAAAAAACAAAGGTGCTAAGCATAAATAAAAAGACAAAACAAGCATGAGTTTGGTGCCGCATCGCAAGTGGGTCTGAAACTGTGAGGTAGGGCTCAGACGCACCCAAAACATTTCACAGGCATGACTGACCCACCCGACACTCTTAGCAATAAACAGCTACTTTTGTCTGTGTCAGGAATGTGGCTGTAAAATATTAACAGTGGTATTCAAATATTAACAACTGTGGTGTGATGGGAGCCTGTTGTGAAATTTTCAGGAATTTTGTTTGCTGGTTAAATCAAACTTCTATTAAAAATTAAATTTATAAACATAAATAAATTATATTTTTAAAAAACAAAGAAAACAAGTACTCATGATTCATCAGTTTCTAAATAGCTTATAGCATTTGCTCTGATCTTGAGATTGTCTTTTTGATTTTTAAGGCAAAAATGCTACATAATGGTACAGCAATGCCCATCTGTCCCCAATTCTATATTCAGTAATGCTGTGGTGGTAACTTGAAATCCGTCACGGTAGGGATATTTATGCCATGGCCACCGAAACACTACAAATCCAGGCTCTCCCTCTGTGTGTGTGGGTGTGTGTGCGCGCGCGTGTGTGTAGGAATGTGCTGTTAAGCATTTATCAGTGCACCAACAACCAATCATTTTTGCTTTTATTATTTTCACTCCTGCTAATTACTGTTAACTCCATTTCCTCCCCTCATCCCTATGCCAGCAGCATCATCTTTATGTTCATTGTCTTGAAGAAGGATAAAAGAGGACAAACAACAATTGCTTTCTGGGTTTTTGAGTTTTAAAAGCTTAGGTCCTTTTGGGGGAAGAAAGGATGATTACATACACAGATAATAACATAGATCTGGGACAAGGTAAGATGTGCAAAATGGGTTTCCCTCGTGGCTCAGTGGTAAAGAATCTGCCTATCAATGCTGGATATGTGGGTTTGATCCCTGGGTCGAGAATGTTGCCTGGAAAATTAAATGGCAACCCACTCCAGTATTCTTGCCTGGGAAATCCCATGGACAGAGGAGCCTGCTGGGCTACAGTCCATGGGTTGCAAAGAGTTGGACACAAGTTAGCGACTAAATAGCAAAACAATAAGATGTGCAAAAGCAAAGTTTACCAGCTTACCCACCCCTCAAACCAAGTAAGGGACTTGAGAGTAGGGAGGAGCATGCAGATGATTGCTTGAGAGAGAAAAACCATGAAATTTTATGCTCAGTTTCTTAGGAGTAGATTGATAAACAATAACAGCAAGATAGATTAGATTTGGAGGAGAGAAGAAAAGGAGTTAGATCTCCTTTGGTAAAATCCTAGGTGTTCAGTAAGAGCCTGAAATGGAAAGGGAAGCAGATTGTCTGGACAACTGACCCTGACTGGTGTCTCAACAGCCCTGCCTTCAACACTGTCCTGGTTGGGTCTCTGTAGAATGCCTCCGGAAGACCCAGGATGGCATGACAATAGTGAAGGGATTCACATAGACCCCCCAAGCTGCCCACTACTGTGGCCAGCAGGCCTGAGGTAGGGTAGAGAGAGTCCCCTCTGCGATCTTTACAGACAGATCTGAGGACTGTGCAGCAGCAGTCTATGGAACCAAAGATGAGAAACAGGGTGAAGGATGGCTCAACAGATGCAGACACGACCGAGGACTCCGCATCCCTGATGCCACACCACTCAAGCCATGGCACAGGGAAAGCCCTGGGGCTGACATCCAGTTCCAAGAAAGCACAGGGAGATCCTGAATTAATTAAAATCAAATCTGTTCTTCATTGTGGCATAGAGGCTCATAATAGAAATTAACTAGAGTTACAGGAAATAAAAAGAGCTGACTTTCTTACATGCCCAAGTTTGTGAACTTGGATTACTACCTGCTACACTTTGACTGCATGGGAAAATCAATTTCTGAAAACATACCTACTTTCAGGGCCCTTTTGGGGTTTGTTGTACAATTTGCCATATGAGACACAAAGTGTACGCCTGCTGCTTCCAAGGGTCAGTTGATAATAGGCTGTATTGATTGAACTAGAGATTATGACAATGGGAGTCCCTAAATGCTTCATGGACTTTCAAGGGACAATCCTTCGGAAATATAAAAGGGTATTATTAACATTTTCATGTCATGTCTAATGTCTGGAAAACATTCTCATGCCAGGACAAAGTCTGTGAGGCACCGACACACTTGAATAAACCTGTATTTTTCCCTCTCTCTTTATTTGGAAGACTATTATTTTTACAAATATTCAGTGCCCTTCTGTGATAGAGTATTCTATTTCCCTTTGCATTGGCATCAGGAAAACACAATGGCTATGTGACTTACGCTGACAAAGAAACATGGGAGAAGTGATGTGTGTCACTTGTAAGAAAATATTTCCTATGTTCCCTACTTTTTTGACCAGCAATGCTCTAGATTTTAGAACACTGATGGCAAAAATGATTCTAACTCTTCACTGCTCTCTACATAATGCGTGATTTTGTAGCAGCTTCCCTCGAGGGTGGAGTTCCTCTTTCCTGGAATCTGGGCTGGCCCATGACTTGGTTGGCCAATAGAATGTAGAAGAAGCCATGATGTGCTATTTCATAACCTAATTGGCAGGAACCCAGATACTGTCACATGAACAAGCCTGGCTTAGCCTATTGAAGAATGAGGATGAAGAATGAGGGACCGCAGATGAGATGTCTCCTCTGAGATGATCTTGGACCAGTCCATTGCAAGTCAACCACCATACATGGGAGGGAGCCAAGCTGAGATCAACTGAGCCTCACCCAGATCAGCAGACTTGTCCAGCAGGCAGGTAACTCAGCAAAAAGCATAGATGTTTATTCCTGAATACTGCTAAAGATTTGTAGTGGTCTGAAATTGCTACATTAACGTGTCCAGAGATAACTAGTACACAGGTTAGTCAGCCTGCACCTCAAAGTGCAGAAGATGCATAACAAAGCTATAGACAGCATGCAAATAGCATGAAGTCTCAACAAGAAACTAATCTTTTTTAATTGTAAGTCACTGAGATATGCGACCGTTACCCAGAATTGCCTAGCCCATGCTGACTGATACATCAATCAATCTTCCTAACCAAACTTCCTCTACTTCTGATTTATTTTTTCTTCCTATTTGATTTCTATTTCATAGAAACTGGGTTAGCATAAATTCCTTATTCCTATCTAACTGCTTCTCACATTGTTCCATGCGTGTGTACATTCTAAGTCACTTCAGTCGTGTCCAACTCTTTGCTACCCTATGGGCCATAATCTGCCAGGTTCCTCTGACCATGGGATTCTCCAGGCAAGAATACTGTAGTGCTTTGCCATGCCCTCCTCCAGGGAATCTTCGCGATCCAGAGATCAAACCCGTGCCCCTTAATGTCTCCTACATTGGCAGGCAGGTTTGCCTGGGGAAACCCATTTAGCGCCACCTGGGAAGCCCTCTTGTTATTCATTCTAAACTTTTCCTGACTTTAGACCTTAAGATTCAACTTTTTTCCAGGATCCCTGGACCACAAGACCGGGTTTTAGCAAATTGGAAATTTGTGCACTTTCTTTAGTGATAAGAGTTTGCAAGACCAAGGCCAAGGTCATACTTTGGGGGCCATCTGCACATTACCTTTAGAATTCACTTACTTTCATTTTGATTCACAAGAGCATTTAAGGTGTAGTGTCAAACAACCAACAAAGCATGACTTCTATTCTAGTTTCCAAGTAGCTGGAAAATTGCTACTGAGCAAAATTTTAAACAGTCCATTCATCTTTTCTAGGGAAATACATGTGCCATCAGAACACTATATAAGATTCTTTATTTATACCATCCAGAAAACGCTTAGACATTCAGTCAGTGAAGAGTAGTAGTAGACACAGGAAGTTTTAAAAGGAATTGCCAACCCACTATATTGATTAATGTAGAGTATCATAATTGCTTTCTGGAATGTCAAATTTGATCAAACACTGTCTCCACTAGCTGGAGAAAAGGGTCTATCATCTTCTCAGTTGCCTGACCACAACTTTCTATTCTTAGGAGGGCTATTAGATGAAGGTTACTGGGGAGCCACTATGCTTGGGAGAAGGACAAGGTCAAACATAGGGATGTACCTGGTTAGAAACCACTGCTGACTGGAGATCCCATGCACTTTGTACCAAAAGATATACAACAGAATATTTATAGCAGCATTATTCATCATAGCCCCCAATTCAAAACTATCCAAACTACCAACAAGACCTTTATGGAAAAATACTTGTGGTATCAGTTCAGTNAAGGAGATCAGCCCTGGGATTTCTTTGGAAGGAATGATGCTAAAGCTGAAACTCCAGTACTTTGGCTACCTCATGCGAAGAGTTGACTCATTGGAAAAGACTTTGATGCTGGGAGGGATTGGGGGACGACCGAGGATGAGATGGCTGGATGGCATCACTGACTCGATGGACGTGAGTCTGAGTGAACTCCAGGAGGTGGTGATGGACAGGGAGGCCTGGCGTGCTGCGATTCATGGGGTCACTAACAGTCGGACACGACTGAGTGACTTAACTGAACTGAACTGAGTGGTTCAAATATTTATCTTGTTCTTTTCTCTCTTCTCTGTCTGATGTTCCATCATAGGTATGTTATACTTTCTGCAATTGCCCCATAGTTATTGAATAGTCTGTTCCTTTTTTTTCCCCGCTCTTTTTTCTGTCAGCTTTTTAGTTTTTATTCACATGTCTTCAAGCTCAGAGATTCTTTCCTTAGCCATATTCCTTCTACTAACTGGCCTATCAAAGACATTCTTCATTTATGTTAGTGTTTTAGTTTCTACCATTTCTTTTTGATTCTTTCTTAGAATATCCATTTTTCTGCATTTTCTTGCATGTTGTCTACTTTTCCCATTAAAACTGTTAGTATGTTAATCATGGTGATTTTAAATTGCTAATCTGGTTGTTACAACACTTCTCCCATATCTGACTCTGGTTCTGATACTTGTTCTGGTTTTTTTTTTTTTTTTTTTTTCTTTTAGTATGCTTTGTCATTTTTGTTGAAAGTGGGCATGATATCATGATATACTAGATGCAAGGAAATGCAGTAAATAGGCCTTTGTAATGTGGTGGTGAGTGCTGGGGAGAGGAAATGTCCTGTGGTTCTCTGATAGGTCTTAGTCTTTTAATGAGCCTGTGCCTCTGGACTGTGGACTTTACAGGGGCCTCGTGGTTCTCCCCCAACTTAGATGGGGCAGAATGACTAAAAGGGATGAAGACGGGTGTTTTTTATTTCCTCCAGCTTAGCTAGACTCTGATAAAAATCCCAGTAGTTTAGGCTCAGGTCAAATAGTTTGTTCTGAGGGCAGGCCTTGCTAAGAGGAGAATGATCTGCCATATTTCAACATGGCTGTTTTTCCTCCTACCCCCACTGGAAGCAGGAAGGGATTTCTTTCCTGTCTTCTTTGTGAAAACATGATGGAGCTCCAGGAAGTAAAACTCACAGAAGTGTGGCATCCCTCACCCTGCCAAGACTGCATCCCTATGGATTTGTTCACCCCCAGACTTCTCCACACTGAGCCTTCAAAAATTCAATTGCAGTTGAGATTTTCCTCACTCTAAACTGATTCTTACAGCGGTTTCTGCTCCTGCAAAGTGATTCTCTTTACCTTCCTGACTGTGTCACCAATATTTAGGTTAGCAGTTTGCCCTGCTGTGGGCCAATTCCTGATGGATCTAAGAAGAGTTGCTGATTTTCAGTTTCTTCAATATTTTAGTTGTTGTTAGAGCAGAGTAACAACTTCCAATCTCCTTATGTACCTGACTCAACCTAGAGTTTTTTGATGTGCAAATATAGCGAATTTTATTATTATATCTATAATTGTATATATAATTTGTTATATAAATATAATTTAACTGTATATATTTTTGAACCAACATCCTATTCCTAGAATGAATCTAATTTGGTTATGATGTGTTAGCTTTTCTATACTCTGCTCAATTCAGTTTGCTAAAATTTTCTTTCAGATTTTTAGACATAGGTTCATGAGTAAGAATATCCTGTAAATTTCCATTCCCTGAGCTTCTTATTTGGTTTTTCTGACATGATTATACTCACCTCATAAAATGTTAGAGGACAGTCTTTTCTCTTACTGTTCTTTAGAAAAGCATGAGTAATATTTAAATTATTCTTTCTTTGAATGTTTGTTACAGCTTGCCTAGAAATCTGTCAGGACCTTGGGTTTTCTTTGTGGAGAAGCTTTTAAGTGCTTATTCCTTATCTTTCACGGTTATAGGGCCACTCAAATTTCCTGTTACTCTTGAGTCATTGTTGATACATCATATTTTGGGAAATCAGTTTATGTTCACTTTTTTTTTTTTTGGGGCATTATATCTTTTTGTGTTCTTTTTAAATAGCTATAATAGCCAGAGTTATGTCTCCTTCATCTTTAGGCTTATTTCAAACTGTATTCTGACTCTTTGAAATCTGAAGTATAGATAGATTTCTTTAGGCACTGTTTGTTTCTAAGGCACTGTTTATGCTAAGTGCTTGGAATCTATGGAACAGGGCTCATTTCTGTTTTAGAAACAAGCTAGTTGTCCACCAAAACATGTTCTTCCTCATCCTAAGTATATAATGAGACTGTTTCCCAGGCATCCTTGTAGTTGAGGATGGTCTTGGGCCTGAATTCTTGTCAGTGAAATATGTGTACAGTATTTCACCATATTTGTAAATCTGTTTAGATGCACCAGTTTCTAAACGTATCCCACAGAAACCCTGCCGCTGAATGAACACGTTTCAGCTTCCTATTGACGTGTGACAAACAACTCCCACAACCTCGTGCCTTAAGACAGCAACTATTCTATTATTTCTTATGAGCCTGTCAGTTGACTAGGCAGTATTTTGCTATCTTACCTGGGCCCAGTTATGCAACTACATTAGTCAGTAAGTTAGTATGGTCTGAGAAGTCCAAGATTGTCTCTCTCCTGCATCAGGGGCCCATTACTCATGGTGAGCTGGGGCATCGTGGCTCTGCCCTTGGTCTCCTGTCTCTCCACTCGACGGCCCCATCCCTCATGGCCTCTGTGTGGCCTTTCTCTCCAGTGGGACTTGGACATCCTTTCTACATGGTGATGGGGCTCCAAGAGGGAAAATGTGGATGCTGCCAACCCCTTCTGAGGCTTGAGTTCAGAATTTCGAGGAAGTTGCATCCCCTACATTTCTGTTGGCCAACACATATCTCATGTCTAGCTCAAATCAAGACATGGGGAAGTAGATTCCCACCATTTATGGGAGAAGCTTCAAAGTCACAATGAGTAGGGGCACATGAAGGCATGATTCCTTGGGGCCATTTTTCATATTCTGCCACATCACCCATGAATGCCCCCACATAGCATCCTCTGCTTGTCCCCCTATGGATAGATGCAGGTCCTCAGGGAGCCTTATGAACCCCGTGACAAAAAGACATATCTCTGTTAGAGAGTTTCCCAACCCCAGGTCCTGTTCTCTGGGAACCAGATGTGTACAAACAAGAAATCAACATGGGTTATGTTAATCCACTAATATTACAGGATTTATTAAAGCAGCTAATCTTACCTTAAAAGTAGAACTTGAAGCTCAATTCACAGCTTGGCGTTTTTCAGACCATACCAGTTATAGGAATTGGATTGTAAACTTGGAAGAGGAGTATCCTATGACTCTAGTCTCTCAGAGGGTATTTTGCCCTTTCCACTGAATGCCATGGTCTGAGATGATCTGCTTGCCTTACTGATCCATGTGGTGTGAAGCTTGGGAGGGTCTGGAAAAGGTAAACAATGAGGACGATTTATTTCTCCATTTATCTTTACTCTGAGGACTTCATTTTACGTGGGTGAGCGCTGGCCTTGTCTCCTGATCCCATCTCACTCTACCCCCAGTTCAGGCTGTGGAAGCCACCAGCTCTCAAGTTCCCTTGAACTTGCAAATGCCCTCAGCCTGAAGCTGGCCTTGACTCTGCAGGCCTGTCTGGATTGCTGTTCCCAATCAGCGTCTGGCCTCTGAGAATTCCACACTTTCTTACCCACTCATGCTTGCATTTAAAAATAGGTTATTTATATTTTAGTTAGAATTTTAAATTGTTTTCACTTAGAGGGTCAATCTGGTTCTGTAAATTGCAGTACTGCCAGAAAAATAATCAGACATTTGTTTACAGAAGCATTTAAAATCTATGATAAATTTAAGTGTTTCTCATGACTTCTACAGATGAACTCATCTCATTCTGCTTGTATGAATTTCCTATTCATATCCCCTGATTTCTTTTTAAATTGGACAATAGTACCAAATGTACTCCAAGAAATGTCTTGGTGGTATTTCTACTGCTTTGATCTCTGATGGCTAGTTTACATCCCAGAACCACTAGTCACATCAAAATCACCACCAACTCTCCCTGCAAACAGGAACTTACTGAACAAGTTCATTCTTGCCTTCAAGCCCTGCTTTTCATAGTTAAGTTATGTTTGTTCCATTCCACCAAGTTCTGTCCTATTTCCTGGGTAGACTGTCATGAATTTTAGGTTTATCCATGTTTCCTTCAATTTAGTATTCTCAGCACTAATCTACGTCTCAGTCTGAGATCTCCTAGAAGCAAACCCTGAGACAATGATTCAAAGACAAGTATTTACTTGGGAGGTGATCCCAGAAGGCTGGATCATTCATCAAAACAAACTCTGTTTGCACTATAAAAAGAAGAGAAATATTAATGTTCCAGGAGTCAGAATCAGTAAGAAAAGAGGATTAAATGAGTAGCACCCTGTTTTATAATCACCTAAAATAATCAAAATGATTATGATGATGATTAACACTTACTATTTTCCATGAACTTTTCACTAAGTTTAATTCATCTGAACCTCAAAAAATCTAACAAGATAGGGTGCATCTTATATTTCCATTTTACAGAAAGATAAATTAAGGCAGGCATGGATTACTTAGTTGCCTAATATCACAATGTAGTAACCACTGGAACCAAGTATGAACCCAGGCACTCTGAAGAGGTCCACACTGTCAAATACTAAGCTATGTATTACCTCTCAAGTTTACTCTAAGAAATGGATGTCCACTGTAGAAAATTGGGAAGTGTAGAAAAGCAGAAAGGAAGGAATAAAATTTGACAGTTATTTCAGTCAAACTGAGAAGGGAATGGAGACGAAAATGACAAATCACTTCAGTATTCTTGCCTTGAAAAACCCCATCAACAGTATGAAAAGGCAAAAAGATAGGATATTGAAAGATGAACTCCCCAGGTCGGTAGGTGCCCAAAATGCTACTGGAGATCACTGGAGAAATAACTCCAGAAACAATGAAGAGATGGAGCCAAAGCAAAAACAACACCCAGTTGTGGATATAACTGGTGATGGCAGCAAGGTCTGATGCTATAAAGAGCAATAGTGCATAGGAACCTGGAATGTCAGGTCCATGAATCAAGGCAAATTGAAAGTGGCCAAACAGGAGATGGCAAGAGTGAATGTCAATATTTTAGGAATCAGCGAACTAAGATGGACTGGAATGGGTGACTTTAACACAGATGACCATTATATCTACTACTGAGGGCAGGAATCCCTTAGAAGAAATGGAGTAGGCCTCATAGTCAACAGAAGAGTCCGAAAAGGAGTACTTGGATGCAATCTCAAAAACAACAGAATGATCTTTCTTCATTTTCAAGGTAAACCATTCAACATCATGGTAATTCNATCTACTACTGAGGGCAGGAATCCCTTAGAAGAAATGGAGTAGGCCTCATAGTCAACAGAAGAGTCCGAAAAGGAGTACTTGGATGCAATCTCAAAAACAACAGAATGATCTTTCTTCATTTTCAAGGTAAACCATTCAACATCACGGTAATTCAAGTCTATGCCCCAACCAATAATGCTGAAGAAGCTGAAGTTGAACTGTTCTATGAAGACCTACAAGACCTTTTAGAACTAACACCCCAAAAAAGATGTCCTTTTCATTATAGGGGACTGGAATGCAAAAAGAGGAAGTCAAGAAACACCTGGAGTAACAGGCAAATTTGGCCTTGGAATATGGAATGTAGGAGGGCAGAGGCTAATAGAGTTATGCCAAGAGAATGCACTGATCATAGCAAACACCCTCTTCCAACAACCCAAGAGAAGACTCTACATATGAATATCACCAGATGGTCATAACCGAAATCAGAGTGATTATATTCTTTGCAGCCAAAGATGGAGAAGCTCTATAGAGTCAGCAAAAACAAGCTGACTGTGGCTCAGATCATGAACTCTTCTTGTTGTCAAATTCAGACCTAAATTGAAGAAAGTACAGAAAACCACTAGACCATTCAGGTATGAACTAAATCATATCCCTTACGATTATACAGAGAAAGTGAGAAATAGATTTAACGGACTAGATCTGATAGACTGCCTGATGAACTATGGACAGAGGGTCATGACACTGTACAGGAGACAGGGATCAAGACCATCCCCAAGAAAAAGAAATGCAAAGTAGCAAAATGGCTGTCTGGGGAGGCCTTGCAAATAGCTATGAAAAGAAGAGAAGTGAAAAGCAAAGGAGAAAAGGAAAGATATACCCATTTGAATGTAGAGTTCCAAAGAATAGGAAGGAGAGATTAAACAAAAAAAAAGCCTTCCTCAGTGATGAGTGCAAAGAAATAGNTTCCAGGGTGGGGGAGTAAGATTGGGTAAGGGACTTTCCAGGGTTGCCGCCGACTCAGCGAAGGAACCCAAGGACCCTGCCCCCGATCCTTACAGTCACAGAGAGTAGTGAGCTTGAGGGGAAAAGTGATGGAGACCCTGCCGCCCTCCCAACCTGAACAGGAAACCAGAGGATAAAGGTGGCGGGCGGGCGGCAGCGCGTCCGGCCAGGAGCAGCCTCACGCAGGCTCTCTTTGGTTGCCGCTGACTGGTGGAGTTCAAGGACAGAGCGACAGTGCGACCCAGGAATTCAGCCCCCAAGGCGGGACTTGCTGAGACAACAAGACACGTCTTTGGAGCGAGTAGTTGCCTGACAAAGACATGGTCTTGGAAGCAAGGGGTCACTAGAAGTTGCACATAGAAATACATTGTTGGCAAATGTTGGGAAGAATGAATTCCCAAGGTGGCCCTGTTATTACCTGGTGAATAACACTGTGTTTTCCTAGCCAAAACAGGTTAAATGCCTGGCCACAGAGGATCCTGCATCAGCCTCAAGGCTTCAAAAAACCACCACCATCGGGAGAAAAGCAAAACAAGCAGGTCAAAACAGAGGAATGATGCACAGAACCGGGTTCTGCTCACCAGGACTGGTGCGTGAGAGTGAATCTCATTTTCCGCTCAGACCGTGTGCATTGCTGAATCGGCAAATTTTAAATGTTGATGATATTTATAAAAGTGACTCAAAAATCAAAGTATGCACAAGACTGTTGTGGGGCCCTAAATGGGAAACCTTAAAAAGAAAGGGGCTAGCTTTGTGCNTCCAACTCTTACATCCATACATGACCACAGGAAAAACCATAGCCTTGACTAGACGGACCTTTGTTGGCAGCCACAGTAACATAAAAAAATAAGTAAATAAATAAATAATAAAGAGAAATGATCAAAATTGACTCTAACTCCATAAGATCTTTGCCTGTGTCATTCATGCATGTATCTCAAGCACCTAAGACAGTGCTTGGCTCAAAACCATTGCTCTAACCCATTTGAGGAGAGAGTAGATATGGCTATGTACGTCTCCACCCATTCTAAATCATTCCCTCTCCACCCTCTTCTGAATCAATGAAACAGGGGGTCCCTCTTCCCAACCAAGATCAAGCCTTTCCACCCATGCCTGAACTCTGCCCATCCCTTGTTAGGGGTCTTACATTATTAATTATCCTTTTCCTCTTATTCATACTCTAAACCACACTCTTCCCAATAGCTTTTAGACATGCTCAAGAGTCTGTCCCACTTAAACCATGACTCTCCTTCAACCAATATCTCCCCTCCAACTTTCATCTCTCTCCTTCTAGTGTGCTTCCTAGAATTTTTAGAGAACAGTTTCTATTTGCCACCATATGCTATGGACAATCTCCATCTATCGGCTTCTATAAGAGAAAAAAGTAAGCACTACATTTTTTCTTAACAGCATATATTTTATATGAATAACATATTAATTGTAGAAAAATTTATGATACACACAAGGACGTATTTTTTGAATAGAAAATAAAACCACCTAAAAATACAAAACCCAGAGAGAGTCACTCCCACTTAACATCTTGCTGCAAGCTCTTCCAGGCTCTTTCCATGCAGTCGCTGATCTGCATGATGTTGACATGCAAAACTTCCAGCTACCATGGTTTAGTGTTTAGTTGTTTAGTCCCCCAACACCATGGATCTAATTTCAGTTTCCTTGTTCTACNCTGCAAGCTCTTCCAGGCTCTTTCCATGCAGTCGCTGATCTGCATGATGTTGACATGCAAAACTTCCAGCTACCATGGTTTAGTGTTTAGTTGTTTAGTCCCCCAACACCATGGATCTAATTTCAGTTTCCTTGTTCTACTGACCTTGAGTAATTGCAGAAAGTGCAAACTTTGCTGCTAGCTCTTGAGCCCACGAACCACTTCACAAATAACACATGCATCATGATCAGTGACCAATGATATTATTTCCTTCAGAATCTGTCAGGGATGGATCACTGTGCATTTGCTATTCCATTCATACAGACAGCAAAGTCTGTAGCTGTGTTGCCTCTTTGTCTTCCAGGGATAAAATGGTTACATTTTTTTCAAAAATGAACAATAGAGGAAATTGGCCAACAAAGTGAAAGTTAAACAAAAAATAAAATAATTTTTTTCCCCTGGGATCTTAGTTCCCTGACCTGTGCCCCTGTAAGGACTGAACTTGTGCCCTCTGCATTGGGAGCTCAGAGTCTTACCCACTGGACCACCAGGAATAACGTTAGAAGTGACGTAAGAATAGAATGTAAATGGACTATGGATGAAATGGGCTTCCCAGGGGGTGCACTAGTAAAGAATTCACCTGCCAAAGCAGGAGACACAACAGACATCAACAATGGGTCAGAAAGATTCCCTGGAGAAGGAAATGGCAACCTGCTCCAGTATTCTTCCCTGGAAAATTCCATGGACAGGGAAGTCTGGTGGGCTACAGTCCATGGGACTGCAGAAGAGTTGGACATGACTGAGCGACTGAGCACACACATGGAAGAAACAGCTGCCCACTGGAATGTTGACACTGCTACCATTGAAGAGGAACTAAATGAAGGGACATTTATAGACACAAATGAGAGACGTAGTTCTAAGAAGAAGCTGTCCCAAAGTGATGTCAGTAAGGAAACTCTCAGACACATGTCATGATTCATGGTGCAAAGAGTAAAATGTTGGAAGATGACTCAGACATTCAAAGGAGAATGACAATTCACAACACAGCAAAGATGGCTGTTCCACATCGTAAGTTATATGACAGAGAAGAAGACAGGCACTGTTCAAACCGCACTTGATAACTGTTTAAAGAAATAAAACACTTCAATCCTTAATGCTTCTAAGGTGGCTCGGATGGTAAAGAATCTGCCCATGATGCAGGAGACCTGGGTTCAATCCCTGGGTATAGAATTGGCAGAAGAAATGGCCACCCACTCTAGTATTCACGCCTGGAGGATTCCACAAAGGAGCCTGGCAGGCTACAGTCCATGGGGTCACAAGGAGTCAGACGTGACTGAGTGACTGACACACATCCAGAGAGACATAAATTTTAGATATTTTTTTCATTTCTTTATACAATTAAAACAGGTGGCAAGGAACAGTTTTCATAGTCCATTCTATAGGCCACACTACCGTGCAAAGCAAGGGCTGCTTGTTCTCTCTCATTCTCTCTCTTCTCTTCTCTATGTCAGATCAGCACATGCCACTGTAATAAAAATGGTATCATGATAGAAATGTTGTGAATCCTACTTTTTTGCTTCATATATACTATTTCCATGTGAACAAATTTAAATCAACAGTGAATGCAAAATATACCACTGACTGTGTCAACATTTATGCAATGTTTTTCTTATTAAGATGACATTTGAATTACTGCTTTTGCTTTATGATTATGAACAGTGCTATAATGTGCTTCCTAAAAGTAGAATTACTAAATCAAAGGGTAAGTGTGCATATTTTTTCATTAGCTAGCACAACCCTGGACTGAGTTTCTGAAAGTTATGCCAATTTACACTTCTTCTTGAAGTGAAGGAGAACCCAAGACTCAGATCAAAAGGAATCCACATCAAAAGTTACTATTAGTAATTTTTCTAATATTTGCTATCCCAAGCAGTAAAATACTACTTTTCATTTTTTTCAAATTGTGGGACTGAACTATATTTGTATTTGAGCAAAATAATAGACCTCAAAAAATTTCTATTTTATATTAGGAAGTATAAATGTTTAGGTCACATAGTTTAGAGATTGCTGTTGCTAAAGCTGAGGCTCCAATACTTTGGTCACCTGATGTGAAGAACCAACTCACTGGAAAAGACTCTGATGCTGAGAAAAATTGAAGGCAAGAGGAGAATGGGGCAGCAGAGGATGCAATGGTTAGCATAACTGACTCAATGGACATGAATTTGAGCAAACTCTGGGAGATAGTGGAGGACAGAGGAGCCTGGAGTGCTGCAGTCCATGGGGTTGTAAAGAGTGAGACATGACTTAGCAACTGAACAACAACAAACACTCAAAGAAGCCTTTTTATAATTCTCCAAAGACTTTAAGTNGACATGAATTTGAGCAAACTCTGGGAGATAGTGGAGGACAGAGGAGCCTGGAGTGCTGCAGTCCATGGGGTTGTAAAGAGTGAGACATGACTTAGCAACTGAACAACAACAAACACTCAAAGAAGCCTTTTTATAATTCTCCAAAGACTTTAAGTGTTATATAGCAATCAATGATACTTCTGTCTTCATGGACAAGAAACAGAGGTTACACAGGAACAGAATGCAAGTTTTAAATTCTATTTATTGTTCTTTTCACTTTCTTATTGACTACAGATGTTTAGATGATCATAGCAGTCCATATGGACAATTACGTACACTAAAGATCCTTCTAACATTGGAGCCCCAAGAAAAGAGAGCAGAGATTAACAGATACTGGTTAAGGGATTGGTTTTATATCAGGACTGTAAACGTAACACTGAGAATGCAAAGGGCTGAGAAAAAAAAGTAGATGTAAGCTAAAACTAAGCAATAAATCAAATTTACTTCAATATAGAAAGGTTAATTATAAACCTCAATATAATAACTTCAAAATTAAGCAATAACTTCATAGTTTATTCTGTTGTGAAACCATGTCCTTACAATTTATGAGGTTTGGCTAGCAGAGTAGTAGTTTTTTTTTTAATATGAAAAATTTTTAATATTAGAAGTGTTCAAATTTCCATTTTTTATTGAGTCCTCAGAAGGTCTGATAACATGAGGCCTCTTATTACCACACAGCAACTATAGATAGGGGCTAGAAACAGAGCTGTTTCCTTTACAAAGGGCAAGGTCCACATTTCTAGCTCACTTTATCTTTTAATTTATATTCCCTGCCTAACTTTTGCTCAAGAGAGTTAATCAATCTTGAATCTCCTTACAAATCTACATTACTAGGGTAAAGAATGAAAACTTATTATGGACTCTGAAGAGCGTGTCAATTACACTTGAAAGGAATAGCAGATAAATTTATCACTCTTTTGCAAATTTTATTTCAGGGAAATGATTTTTTTCTTTAATATTGTTCCATTAAGTTCTTTATGACTAGCTGCCCAAACCCAGGACCTAATGCCTAAACAGTGTGAGTTAACACACCATGTAGGGAATACACAGATTTCCATCGAATTTTCCATGGTCCAGGTGGAAGCACTTATCACCCTGGATGCCAGTGTGATCTGCATTGTAGCTGAGAAACCTAGTCTTTTCATGTGTTATTCTCACCAATCCTAGTCCACTTTTCCCTAAGAAAAGAGCATAATCTATCTGAAGTCATCCTTAATATTTTCTATCTATCTGTGTGGAGTTACTTCTATCTAGTTCAGTGTCTTCTGAGAAGGGTTAGGCTCTTCTACTCTTTTTTAATTTTTTTTTAATTATGAGAGCATGATAGCACTTTTACAGGAGAGGAAAATACACAAGGTTACATATAGTTCCACCATATAATACAATCATTCTTTTAAATTAAGGTTTTTAGTTGGAGTTTCAACATCAAACTCTCAAAAAGTAACAAAATGAATATACAGAGAAGTAGAAGGATATAGTTGACCTAAAAAGCACTGTTAACCATTTCAATGTAATCAAGAATTATACCGTTTTAACACAACGGTAGGATATAAATTCTACTCAAGTTCCCATAGACTGTAAACTAGAATAAACAGGAACACATCCACGGACAAAACACAAGGTACAGACATTTCATGATTTAAAGGTACTGAAATCACACTGAGTCTGCTCTCTTATTACTGTGGAATTACATTAGAAATCAATATCAAAAGATATTTGAAAATAACTCACATATTTTTGAGTCAATGTGACATTTACCGAGAGATCTTTGACTTAGCCATGGAAAGCCTCCAATAAATTAGACTGTAAAAAACACAAGGGGTGATTGCAAAGAAAGCATTTAAATGAGAAATTAGTATCAAACAGACAATTCAGGAATAACCTAAATCAAATCCCTTATGATTATACAGTGGAAGTGAGAAACAGATTGAAGGGATTAAATCTGATAGACAGACTGCTTGAAGATCTATGGATGAACATTTGTACCACTGTACAGGAGGCAGTGATGCAAAACCATCCCCAAGAAAAATAAATGCAAAAAGGAATAATGGTTGTTTGAGGAGGCCTTATGAACAGCTGAGAAAAACAAGAGAAGTGAAAGGCAAAGGAGAAAAAGAAAGATATATCCATCTGAATGCAGAGTTCCAGAGAATAGCAAGAAGAGATAAGAAAGCCTTCCTAAGTGATCGGTGNATAATGGTTGTTTGAGGAGGCCTTATGAACAGCTGAGAAAAACAAGAGAAGTGAAAGGCAAAGGAGAAAAAGAAAGATATATCCATCTGAATGCAGAGTTCCAGAGAATAGCAAGAAGAGATAAGAAAGCCTTCCTAAGTGATCGGTGCAAAGAAATAGAGGGAAACAATAGAATGGGAAAGACTAGAGATCTCTTCAAGAAAATCAGAGATACCAAGAGAACATTTCATGCAAAGATGGGCACAATAAAGGACAGAAATGGTATGGATCTAACAGAAGCAAAAGATGTTGAGGAGAGGTGGCAAGAATACACAGAACTGTACAAAAAAGATCTTCATGACCCATATAATCATGATGGTGTGATCATTTACCTAGAGTCAGACATTCTGGAGTATGAAGTCAAGTGGTCCTTAGGAAGCATCACTACAAAGCTGGTGGAGGTGATGGAATTCCAGTTGAACTATTTCAAGTCCCCAAAGATGATGCTATGAAAGTGCTGCACTCAGTATGCCAGCAAATTTGGAAAACTCAGCAGTGGCCACAAAACTGGAAAAGGTAAGTTTTCATTCCAGTCCTAAAGAAAGGCAATGCCAAAAGAATGTTTAAACTACTGCACAGTTGCACTCATCTCACATGCTAGTAAAGTAATGCTCAAAATTCTCCAAGCTAGGATTCAACAGTCCATGAACCGACAACTTCCAGATGTTCAAACTGGATTTAGAAAAGGCAGAGGAACCAGAGATCAAATTGCCAACATCTGTTTGATCATCAAAAAAGCAAGAGAGTTCCAGGAAAACATTTATTTCTGTTTCATTGGCTATGCTAAAGCCTTTGACCGTGTGGATCACAATAAACTGTGGAAAATTCTTAAAGAGATGGGACTACCAGAGCACCTTACCTGCCTCCTGAGATATCTATATGCAGGTCAAGAAGCAACAGTTAGAACTGGACACGGAACAATGGACTGGTTCCAAATTGGGAAATGAGTACGTCAAGGCTGTATGTTGTCACCCTGCTTATTTAACTTATATGCAGAGTGTATTACACAAAATGCCAGACAGTATGAAACACAAGCTGGAATCAAAATTGCCAGGAGAAATATCAATAACCTCAGATATGCAGATGACACTACCCTTATNTATGAATCACATTGACAAAGCACTTAAAAATTTGAACTTAAGAGATGACCTTTTCCCCAGATTTTATGTTCTCTTCCAAATCAATGGTTTATTTTTGTGGCATTTACTTATTTATTTATTGGACTACCAAAATCAAAGTTGTTCCCTAATGGATACACAAGACATGACAATTTTTTTCCTAAGAACCAGATGACAGAATTAGAGATGCTTAACATCCTCCTATGGACTTATGGAAATCTTAAGCCTTACAGTAAATTGTACTTACCACAGTAATTATTGAGCATAGCACAGCACTTAGCCCACCTTGTCTACACTGTAAATACAATAGCTTCTCAGTCTTGCCCTAGCAGTTACACCACCTTCCTCTCCCACTAGAGAGACCATAAAGTAATACAGGAGGCTGAGTGAAATGTCCATTAGATGGAGCACCAGCCCAGACGCCTTCCACTCCCAACCAGGCATCAAACCATGAAAAGGCCACGACAGCCCTTCTGTTCCTAAACTCTTCTCTCTGGTTCACTCTCCACTGCCCCAGGTCCTCCTACCTACCACTTGTCTAGGGCCAGAAGATGTGTTTAAAATGCACACCTACTAGATAGTGTTCTCTTGGAGAAAAAAAAATGCACTGCAGAATAGTGTAAGTACAATGTATTCAGCCTGGGGAAACTGTTCTGAAGAAATAAGGGAGAAACCAGGACATTATATAATATATACGAACTTTTTTGCTGATAAAAACGTATAGTCAAGCAGAGAATATTGTTACTAATCACAAGAACAGACATCTCAAGTTACTTACTTTAGTGCTTTTTTTTCTATCTATTGGAGAAAAAAGTGATTCCTTATTTATTTTTGAAGTATAGTTGATTTATAGAACTTCCCTGGTGGCTCAGATGGTAAAGAATCTGCCTGCAATGCAGGAGACCCAGGTTCAATCCCTGGGTAGGGAAGATCCTCTGGAGAAGGGAATGGCAACCACTGTAGTATTCTTGCCTGGAGAATTCCATGGACAGAGGAGTCTCGTGGGCTACAGTCCATGAGGTTGCAAAGAGTCAGACATGATTGAGTGACTAATATACATACATATATATATTCATTCTTTTAAAATATAATTTTCCATTATGGTTTGCCACAAGATATTGAATATGGTTCCTTGTATACAGTAGGAGCTTGGTTTTATCTGTTCTTTATATAGTAGCATAAAGAATCAGCCTACAATGCGGGAGACCTGGGTTTGATCCCAGGGTTGGGAAGATGCCCTGGAGAAGGGAAAGGCTACCCACTCCAGTATTGTAGCCTGGAGAATTCCATGGACTGTATAAGTCCATGGGCTCGCAAAGAGTCAGATACAACTGATGGGCTTTCACTTTCACTTATATAATAGCTTGGGCTTCCCTGATAGCTCAGTTGGTAAAGAATCTGCATGCAATGCAGGAGACCCTGGTTCAATTCCTGGGTCAGGAAGATCTGCTGGGAAAGGGATAGGCTACCCACTCCAGTGTTCTTGGGCTTCCCTTGTGGCTCATCTGGTAAAGAGGCCACCTGCAATGCGAAGGACCTGGGTTTGATTCCTGGGTTGGGAGGATCCCCTGGAGAAGGGAAAGGCACCCACTCCAATATTCTGGCCTGGAGAATTCCATGGACTCTATAGTTCATGAGTACACGAGTCAGACATGACTGAGTGACTTTCACTTCACTTCACTTCATCTTATATAAAAGCTTCCATCTGCTCACTCCAGCCTCCCACTCTCTCATCCTTCCCCCAGTTCCCTTCTTGGCAACTGCAAGTCTACTCTGTCTATATCCACATGTCTGTTTCTGTTTTGTAGATAGGTTCATTTGTGTCGTATTTTAGATACCCTGTATTGATGCTTTTGAACTGTGGTGTTGGAGAAGACTCTTGAGAGTCCCTTTGGACTGCAAGGAGATCCAACCCGTCCATTCTGAAGGAGATCAGCCCTGGGATTTCTTCAGAAGGACTGATGCTAAAGCTGAAACTCTAGTACTTTGGCCACCTCATGCGAAGAGTTGATTCATTGGAAAAGACTCTGATGCTGGGAAGGATTGGGGGCAGGGGGAGAAGGAGACAACAGAGGATGAGATGGCTGGATGGCATCACTGACTCGATGGACATGAGTCTGAGTGAACTCTGGGAGATGGTGATGGACAGGGAGGCCTGGCGTGTTGCGATTCATGGGGTCACGAAGAGTCTGACACGACTGAGGGACTGAACTGAACTGACTGAACTGATACATGATATCACATGGTATTTGTTTTTCTATTTTGACTTGCTTCACTTAGTATAGAACTAATACTCTAGTTGCATCCATGTTGCTGCAAATGGCATTATTTCATTCTTTTTTTGGTGCTTTTCTGTGTATGGAAACATGCAAGAATCTGGGTTCATTAAATAATTTCCTTAGATACCTATCTTAAATATCTAGGGGCTGGCATATCCAAAGCAGGGAACGCTTCCTCTTTTTCTCAATTATGAAATCCCCCAAGGTGCACTGCAGTGGATAATGGCTTGATCCTTATAGAACTTATTGGCAGGCAACATTTTTTCTTTACCATAGAATGATCTCCAGGGTATATTGTACAACAAAAAACAAAGCATGCTTGTGCATACACACACAAACCCCTCAGATCAACTGTACTTGAGTTAAAAGAATGGATCAATCAAAAGGAGAAAAAAGCAAGGTGCTGGACAGTGGTACAATATGGTATCTTTCATAATTTAATTAAATTTTTTTCTTTTTATAATTTTAAAAAGCAGTCTTAACTATGCTTGGATAAATACAGGCTGGATTCTATGCCTAAAGTACACACTCTTCACAATGCATCTTATTCATGTACTTTTCTGTTTCTTGCAGGAGACCATGGCTTCCTTGAGGGGAAGGAATTCCTTCATTGACTTTTGTATCCTAGCAGGTGGCTTGGATCAAATAAGCAATCAATAAAAGTCAGTTGAAGAAAGGAATCATTAAATACAGGCAGAAACGCTGCCTTTAACAGTTTCCTTTTCTTAGTTAAATTTACCAAGCCAGTATTGTAACATAAACACAGGTCCATCAAAGATGTAAGTCACTTCCTACCATTTTAAAGTTGGGTTTTTTGTTTTTTTTTTTTTTGTATGTGTGAATCAGGAAGAGTCGGAGGCATTAAAAAAAAAGTTCTGAAATTAAACACACACACACAGAGACACTACAAACATCTAATTAGACCAAAACAAAACCAACTTACACGTCTTGGCTCATCATCTCTGCACACTGATAGCTACATGCCCTGATCCTATAATTTATGTCTACTAAACACTATTATTTTCCTGCTCTATGCATTAGGCAACTCGGAAAGTGTTTCAGAAACATTTCAACACTACTAGCACTCATGATTATTAATATCATTAATACTGTTTATTTTTTTAATGGCCAGTCTTCTAGACTTGTGTATCTGATCTGAGAGAAGAATGTATTTCTAGGATTGCAGCCAAATGCAGTCCTAAATGCTTTCTGCTGGCAGTCTTTGCTTTCCCAATATTGACTTGCTTCCTACAACCCCTAGGAAGCTCCTCTATCTTTTCAAGCTGCCCTTGGGATTCTTTTTCTTTCTTGGCTTCTTGTCACTGGCACCCCTAGAGCTGGGCAGCAAATATGTCCCCCTGCACAGCCTGCCACCTCTCTGACTCTCTGGGTCCGGACACCAATCTTGGAGATAGGAAGAGAGGAAGAGACAAGGGGTGAGGCAGAGGACATTAATAATCCCCACTTCCAGCCTCCTCTCTCCCTTCCCAGCCCTGCCCCTTCCTACCACCAGAGCTGGCTACACTCCAGGGAATAATTGCCCTTTTCAGCCTCCTCTTGGAGCAGAAAGAAAGGAAAAGTTTGGATTCTCCTCCTTTTTGGAATCTCCCCTATTCTTTTCATTTGTTCAGCTGCTAAGTCCTGTCCGATTCTTTGCAGACCCATGGACTGTAGTATGCAACCCTTNAGTGACAGACTTTATTCTGAGGGGCTCCAAAATCACTGCAGATGGTGACTGCAGCCATGATATTAAAAGATGCTTGCTCCTTGGATGAAAAGCTATGACACACCTACACAGCTTATGAAAAAGCAGAGAGATTATTTTACTGACAAAGGTCCATATACAGAAGCCCATGATTTTTCCAGTAGTCATGTATGAATATGAGAGTTGGAACATAAAGAAAGCTGAGTGCCGAAGAAGTGATGCTTTTGAACTGTGGTGTTTTAGAAGACTGTTGAGAGTCCCTTGGACAGAAAGGAAATCAAACCAGTCAATCCTAAAGGAAATTAGTCTTGAATATTCATTGTAAGGACTAATGCTGAAGCTGAAGCTCCAATACTTTGGCCACCTGATGCAAAGAACTGACTCGTTAGGAAAGGCCCTGAGGCTAGGGAGAAAGCAGGAGGAGAAGGGGACAACAGAGGATGAGATGGTTGGATGGCATCACTGACTTGATGGGCATGAGACTGAGCAAGCTCTGAGTGTTTGTGATAGACAAGGAAGCCTGGCGTGCTGTGGTTCATGGGGTCGCAAAGAGTCGGACATAACTAAGTGACTAAGCTGAACTAAGCGAAATTAATACTAAAGGTACTTCAAACAAAATCCCATGTATTTAGAAATTAAATGTTCATTTTTAAATGTTGGGTACATCTAAGAAGCTATAACATGGAAAATTAGGACATACTTGTAACAGAACAAAAATGTAAAGAGAATTTACCAGGATTTGCTGCACACAGCTAAAGCTGTGCTGTGTGGTGCCTAGCCACTCAGTCATGTCCGACTCTTTGTGACCCCATGGACTGTAGCCCATCAGGCTCTTCTGTCCATGGGGATTCTCCAGGCAAGAATACTGAAGTGTGTTGCCATGCCCTCCTCCAGGGAGCAAACCCAGGTCTCCCGCATTGCAGGTGGATTCTTTACAATTGAGCCACCAGGGAAGCCCAAGAATACTGGAGTGGGTAGCCTAGCCCTTTCAATGCAATTAAATACAATATGCAGTCTTGAATAACGTATGGAAACAAATAGTGGTCGCTAGAATAAAATTTTGTGAAATTGGAATAAAATCTATATTTTAGTTAATAATACTGTATCACTTGTTAACTTCCTGTTTGTTTGGTTTTTTCTTACAACATAGTATTTCTATTATTTTCAGAACTGGATTAGATGTTTCAAGTCTTAGCCAAAAAAATTTTTTAATCACTAAGATAATGAACTCTGTAGACTCTTAGCAGTAATATTAGATGCCAAAATACATGAAACTATATCCTGATTTTGAGTGAATATAAATTAGAAGTCAAGTATTCTATCCATACTAAGCAAACAAGTAGAATCAAAAGGTTATAAGTTTTTAACTAGCAAAAATTTCATAAAATCTAAAATATATATATTATACATACATATGTATATGTATGTATGTATATTGTTGTTTAGCTGGTAGGTCATATCCAACTCTGTGATCCCATGTACTGTAGCCCACCAGGCTCCTCTGTCCATGGGATTTCCCAGGAAAGAATATAGGAGTGGGATGCCATTTCCTCCTTCAGGGGATCTTCCCAAACCAGGGATTGAACCCTCGTCTCCTAGATGAATGGATTCAGGTGGATTCTTTATTGCTAAGTCACCAGGGAAGCCCCATATGTATGTATACAAAAGCTTTTCTACTATGTTTGATAAAGGCTTAAGAAATTACAACAACAAAAAGAAATGGACAAACTGGAAAACATAAACCTAAATGAAATGGGAACACTGAGTATGAAATAAATAAAGGATAAAGTGAAACAAACTACATAAAAATAAAAGATCATCATATAGTCCAGTTGTTTTTAAACATGGCTGCTCATTAGAAACACAACTGGACCTTATAGAAGAATAGCAATACCTGGGCATTTGTATTTTTCAAAAAATCCCAAGATAAATCTGGTATGCATCTAGATTTTAAAAAGTGATTACAGGTTTTTCTGTTAAATGCTAGTTTTAGTGACATGCTGCTGCTGCTGCTAAGTTGCTTCAGTCATNAGCAATACCTGGGCATTTGTATTTTTCAAAAAATCCCAAGATAAATCTGGTATGCATCTAGATTTTAAAAAGTGATTACAGGTTTTTCTGTTAAATGCTAGTTTTAGTGACATGCTGCTGCTGCTGCTAAGTTGCTTCAGTCATGTCCGACTCTGTGTGACCCCATAGACAGCAGCCCATCAGGCTCCCCCGTCCCTGGGATTCTCCAGGCAAGAATACTGGAGTAGAATTCTATTATTTTCTGATGACCAATCATGATACAATGGTATTAAGCAAATAATAGTTACATAATCAAAAATTAAAAGATGTTTATCAGCTTTCACAATCAACAGACAGACCAAAAAAACAGAAGATAATTACAACTGCAAGCCATACTGGAAAAATGATTAACCTAAAAATATGAAATAATTACACATAATTTGGGGAGTTAAGTAGAGTGATCTGCTAAGTGGAAGTGCATACATACACATTTTCTTATCTACCCAGCCAGTCTATGTCAGGAGAGCTTTTGATTTCTCCATCAAATTTGAAGGAGAGCCATGATGGGTAGAGTATTTTTGCTTGTAGGTTCTTCCCTTCCATCACTTAGAATATGTCATGCTATTCCCTTCTGGCTTGTAGAGTTTCTATTGAGAAATCAGCTCGTGAGAGTTTCCTTATACAATATTTGTCATTCTTCCCTTGTTGTTTTTAATATTTTACCTCTGGCTTTAATTTTCCTAATTTTTGATTACTATATGTCTTGGTATGTTTCACCTTGGGTTTATACTGCCTGGAACTCTCTGCACTTCCTGCACTTGGTTGACTGTTTCATTCCCATGTTAGGGAACTTTTCAGCTATTACTTCTTCAAATATTTTCCTGGGTCCTTCCTCTCTCTCTTCTCCTTCTGGAATCCCCATAATGTGAACGTTGGTGTGTTTAATATTGTCCCAGAAGTCTTCTTAGGCCACCTTCTTTTATTTTTATGTTTGCATTCTTTTTTTTCTATATTCTGTTATGTGGCAGTGATAATCTACCATTCTCACCTCCAGGTCACTTATCCGTCCTTCTGCCTCAGTTATTCTGCTATTGATTCCTTCTAGTATATTGTTCATCTCTGGTTTTTTTTTTTTTTTTTTTTTAATTCTTCTAGGTCTTCGGTACACATTTCTTGCATCTCCTCTATTTTTCCTCCCATTCTTTTCTCAAGATCCTGGATCATTTTCACTATCATTATTCTAAATTCTTTTTCCAGAAAGTTGCCTATCTCCACTTCATTGTTTTTCTGGGATTTTATCTTGGCCCTTCATCTGGACAAAACCCTTTGCTTTGTCATCCTGGTTAACTTTCTGTGAGCAGTTTTGGTTCTAGCTGGTGTGGGATTGTGGGTCTTCTTGCTTTTTCTGTCTGCTTTCTGGTGGAGGAGGCTAAGAGGCTTGTGTAAGCTTCCTGATGGGAGGGGTTGGTAGTGGGGAAAGCTGAGTCTTGCTCTGCGGGCAAGGCCACCATCAGTATAGCTTTAACCCAATAATCCTCTGAGTGTGGGGTTGCACTCCCTGTTAGTTGTTCGGCCTGAGGCAACATGGCCCTGAGGTCTACGGGCTTTATGGTAGGGTTAATGGCAACCTCCAAGAGGACTCACACCCAGGGCCCCCTTCCAGGCCGCCCCCCGCCCCCATCCTTCCAGGACTGCTGCTGCTGGTGCCTCTGTCCCCACAGGGAGCCAGTACAGATCCACACCTCCACAGGAGACCCTCCAACACTAGCAGGTATGTTTGGTTCAGTCTCCTGTAGGATCCCTGTGCCTTTCCCTGGGGTCTTGGCACTCAAGATTTTGCTTGTGCCCTCTAAGAGGAGAGTCTCTGTTTCCCCTCATTCTGTGGAAGTCCTGTAATCAAATCCCATGGGCCTTCACAGTGAGATTACCTGTGGATTCCCAGTCTTTTTGCTAGATCCCCAGGTTGGGCAGTTCTATGAAGACCTCCAAGAACTTCTAGAACTAACACGAAAAGAAGATGTCCTTTTCATCATAGGAGACTGAAAATGCAAAAGTAGGAAGTCAAGAGATATCTGGAACAAAAGGCAATTTGGCCTTAGAGTACAGAATGAAGCAGGGCAAAGTGGAAAAGAGTTTTGCCAAGATAACACATTGGTCATAGCAAACACACTTTTCCAACAACACAAGAGACATGGACACATGGACATCACCAGATGATCAACACTGAAATCAGAGGGATTATATTCTTTGCAGCCAAAGATGGAGAAGCTCTGTACAATCAGCAAAAGCAAGACTGGGAGCTGACTGTGGCTCAGATCATGATTTTCTTATTGCCAAATTCAGCCTTAAATTGAAGAAAGTAGGGAAAACCACTAGACCATTCAGGTATGACCTAAATCAAACCCCTTACGATTACACAGTGGAAGTGACAAATAGATTCAAGGGATTAGATCTGATAGACAGAGTGCCTGAAAAACTATGGATGGAGGTTCATAACATAGTACAGGAGGCAGAGATCAAGAACATACTTAAGAAAAAGAAACGCAAAAAGGCAAAATGGTTGCCTGAATTACAGATAGCTGAGAAAAGAAGAGAAGTGAAAGGCAAAGGAGAAAAGGAAAGATGTATGTATCTGAATGCAGAGTTCCAAAGAATAGCAAGGAGAGATAAAAAAGGCTTTTTAACTGAACAAGGCAAAGAAATGGAGGAAAGCAATAGAATGGGAAGCACTAGAGATCTTTTCGAGAAAATTAGAGATACCAAGGGAACATTTCATGCAAAGATGGGCATAATAAGGGACAGAAATGGTATGAACCTAACAGAACATATTTAGAAGAGGTGGCAAGAATACACAGAAAAACTATACAAAGAAGATCTTAATGACCCCAGATAATCACGATGGTGTGATTACTCACCTAAAGCAAGACATCCTGGAATGCGAAGTCAAGTGGGCCTTAGGAAGCCTCTCTATGAACAAAGCTAGTCAAGTGATAGAATTCCAGCTAAGCTATTTCAAATCCTAAAAGATGATGGTGTAAAAGTGCTCCACTCAACATGCCAGCAAATTTGGAAAACTCAGCAGCAGCCAGGACTGGAAAAGGTCAGTTTTCATGCCAGTCCCAAAGAAGGGCAATGTCAAACTGTTCAAACTATGGCACAATTGCACTCATTTCACANACGTCCCCGTGCTTGGCTTCACCATCCTGTCCAGTGTTTAACTTCCCCGCGCTTCACCTTCCTGTCCAGTGCTTCACGTCCGCGCTTCACCTCCCTGTCCAGTGCTTCACGTCCGCGCTTCACCTTCCTATCCAGTGCTCCACGTCCCCGCGCTTCACCTCCCTGTCCAGTGCTTCATGTCCGCGCTTCACCTTCCTATCCAGTGCTAAACGTCCCCGTGCTTCACCTTCCTGTCCAGTGCTCCACGTCCCCGCGCTTCACCTTCCTGTCCAGTGCTCCACGTCCCTGCATTTCACCTTCCTGTCCAGTGCTCCACGTCCCCGCGCTTTACTTCACCTCCCTGTCCAGTGCTCCACGTCCCCGCGCTTCACCTTCCTGTCCAGTGCTTCACGTCCGCTCTTCACCTCCCTGTCCAGTGCTCCACGTCCCCGCGCTTCACCTTCCTGTCCAGTGCTTCACGTCCGCGCTTCACCTTCCTGTCCAGTGCTCCACGTCCCCGCGCTTCACCTTCCTGTCCAGTGCTCCACGTCCCCGCGCTTCGCTTCACCTTCAGTGTTTCTTTGGACCACCTCCAACAACACTGCTTGCACTTCAATTCTGTTTGGAGGGCTTGGTTTCTGAGGAAAATCAACCCAAGACTGTCCAGTAGGATACTACTTCTTGCTATCACATTCCAGAATATTCCCAACTTACAAAGCTAACCTTGGAAGAATTAAGACTCCTCAGGGCTTCTTCTATTCCAAGTTATTTGATCAGCAATAATACCTCTTCCAGCTTTATGGGAAGCTGCGCAGTAATAACCCTTTTGAGAATGGCAAACAGAGCAATACAAGTAGGTGGTGTTTTCTTCATCTATTTTTTGTCATTACTCATGTAGGCATAGAATGTTGCCTGGTAATTCACAGTTCCATGCACTGTAATTTACTCTTGTAAGGTTATAGTCTAGTAACAAACAATTTAAATGCCTGTTTAAAGAGAAAAAGGATAAAGNAGAAGATGTGATATGACTTCATTTAGTTCAATATGTGCTTCTGAAGAGCAGCCCTGGACAAATATCAGTAAGAGACTCAGGGACAAAATAAAAAATGTGGCAATGAAGGCGGCAGAGGGGGTTTTGAGAGCTCAGGTTCACAGTGAGAGCGGAGAAGCCCAGGCTCCCAGGAGGGTGGGTGCGCGGCTGGCCTGCAGGTGGGGCGCAGCAGGTACGTGGGCTGTGTTCTCCCCTTTGTCTAGGAAAGCTCTCTCCCTAGTTTCAGAGAATCACCTCTCCCTGCCCCACGGGGGTGCGGGCACTCTCCTTAGGTTACCCTCTTCTTGTCCCCCACTGCCCAAGTGGCAGGTGGGCAGGAACCCGTGGGGAGCAGACAGGTGCTTCTCCATGGAATTCAGGATTCTTTGCCTGGAAAGGAGCCAGCCGGCAGTACTGCTCAAGGATCAGGTTCCTGAGTCCCTGCTTTGAGGACCCCCAGAGCGGCCAGGCTTCCGCCCTCCATGGTCTCCTTGTTTTAACTCCACCTTCAGCTGTCCACATCCTCTCATACCCTCCCAGAAATGTCCTCCACGNAGATGGTGACTGCAACCATGAAATTAAAAGATGCTTGCTCCTTGGAAGGAAAGCTATGACAAACCTAGACACTGTAGTAAAAAGCGGAGACATTATTTTACTGACAAAGGTCTGTCTAGTCAAAGCCATGGTTTTCCAGTAGTCATGCATGGATGTGAGAGTTGGACCACAAAGAAAGCTGAGTGCTGAAGAATTGATGCTATCCAACTGTCATGCTGGAGAAGACTCTTGAGAGTCCTTTGGACAGTAAGGAGATCAAACCAGTCAATCCTAAAGGAAAACAACTATGAATATTCATTGGAAGGACTGATGCTGAAGCTGAAGCTTCAATACTCTGGCCACCTGATGTGAAGAACCGACTCATTAGAAAAGACCCTGATGCTGGGAAAGACTCAATACAGGAGGAGAAGGGGGCTACAGAGGATGAGATGGTTGGATGGCATCACTGACTCAATGCACATGAGTTTGAGCAAACTCCGGGAGATGATGAAAGACAGAGGAGCCTGGCGTGCTGCAGTCCATGGGATCACGAAGAGTTAGTGGGACATGACAGAGGAACCGAACAATAACAATGGAGCTTACTGTGTCTCCAGTGAAAAGTGAGACAGTAAACTGTCACTTTAACAGCTTTATTCCTGGCCACCATAAAGGGGCTGACGTTTAAGGAGATCTGGGAAAATCACACCAGCTGTGCTGGTTGCTGGTTGAAGTTTCAGATGATCCTGAGACTTGTTTCATTGCTGCTCTTGTCTCACTCTGGTAATCTGGAGAAACTGAAAACTAAATTTGTGTCATCCTGCTGTAATAGGCAGAGCCTATTCTTTGTTTTGGAAATATAAATTTCAACATGGAATGTCCAACACAGTCTTATTTATGCTACAAACTGATAGCTCAGTTGGTAAAGTACCCACCTGCAATGCAGGAGACCCCAGTTCGATTCCAGGTTGGGAAGATGCACTGAAGAAGGGATAGACTACCCACTCCAAAATTCTTGGGTTTCCCTTGTGGCTCAGCTGGTACAGAATCCATCTGCAATGCAGGCGACCTGGGTTTGATCCCTGGGTTGGGAAGATACCCTGGAGAGGGGAAAGGCTACCCACTCCAGTATTCTCACCTGGAGAATTCCATGGAAAGTATGGTCCATGAGTTTGCAAAGAGTCAGACACGACTGGGCAACTCACGTTCACTTTCACTTCATAAAAGAAACACTGTTTGAGGTGTTTTATTAAGCAAATAGTTTCAGTTTTCTAATTTTCACATACTGGTTGCAATAAAGATATTTAATTAATCGTGATACACTCTTTGATTTGCTGGGTCATCTTTCATAATTGTGGGTTTTTTTTGACAGTTCTAAATATTCATGTCTGAAGTGTGTTTAAATTAAACTACAACTTATCAGATGATGGCCCGCCCTAAGGGGGCTTCAGAGAATGCTAATGTATCTAACATTTGTGTTATATTTGAAATTATGTTTTTTTCCATTTTAACTGTATTGCTGCCAGTGGTATTTTTTTCTTAAAAAGTCTTCCTCCTCCACACGCTCTGTACCAACAAAGTATTCAAATAAAAGACATTCTGCTTTTAAAAAATTAAACTAAATTAAAATAAAGTGCAGTATCTTTATGATGTAATACCACACCTAACAGAAGGAATAAGATGAAAAATGACAGATAAGATGAAGCGTTGGCAAGGATAAGAAACAACTCTCACACAATGGCTGTTGGAATTGTAAATTTGTACAACAAATTTGTTGAGTGATGTCTAGTAAGCTGTCTTATACACAGATCCTCTGACTCTGCAATCCTCTTTCTAGGTATATACGTGTTAGTTGCTCAGTTGTGTTCGAGTCTTTGCAAACCCATGGACTGTAGCTGGTCAGGATCCTCTCTCCACGGGATTCTCCAAGCAAGAATACTGGAGTGCGTTGCCCTTCTAGGTTTAAGTCCAATGGAAATATGTCCCTGTGTTCACCAAAGACATGTACATGTACACCACTGTGGCTGGAAAACAGCCACCATGCTCATCAATGATCACATTGGATGATAAAATTTTGAAATAGTCACACATGGGATGAATAATCAGAATGCCCTACAACCAAACTCAAAATCTGAATGGAGTTCAGAAACTTAATACTGAGCAAAGAAAGACAGAAAAGAGATACACTGATTACATTTATAGAAAATCTAAAAACAGGGAAAATGAGCCAATACTGTCAGAAACAAATAAGGTGTTACCCTGGGGAATTGTGTAATGGTTTTCAAAATGGGTGTGAAGTGGGCTTTCGGGATGATGGTCATGCTATGCTTCTTAGTCTGAGCGCTAGTTACATGGATGTTTCTAGGCTGTGAAAATTAATTGATTTGCACAATCATGATCTGCATACTTTTCCACATGTATGTTATACTTTGATAACATTTTTAAAATTTGATATTAAACACTGTCAAAGAAATATGATGATAAAAATTTGCTTGTCTTACAAATAGCAAAACCATATGGTTTTAGTTTTGTTTTAGATACAAAAGAAAGTGTTAGTCACTTAGTCGTGTCTGACTCCTTGTGACACCATGGACTGTAGGCCACCAGGTTCCTCTATCCATGGACTTCTCCAGGCTAGAATACTGGAGTGGGTAGTCATTCCCTTCACCAGGGGATCTTTTCAACCCAGGGATGAAACCCATGTCTCCTGCATTTCAGGAGGAGTCTTTACCATCTGAGACAGCAGGAAGCCCTTAGTGTTCGCTATTTGTAAACAACCATTTTTTTTTTTTTTTCCTTTTTGGTGGCTGCTTGATTTGCAGGATATAGGATCTTATTTCCCAAGTAAGGGATTGAACCTGCACACTCAGCACTGAAAGTACAGAGTCCTAACCTCTGGACTGCCAGTGAATTCCCAACAACCAAATTTTTATTTCAGTAAACTATGTTCTCTGAAGTTTAGCTTCCTAATTTTAAAAATTGGAAAAATGATATCTACTCTATTCACAGGGTTAATGTGAAAATCAAGTGAGTTAACAGGTATGAAAAACAGAAACTCTGCAAACTGTGAAAGTGCATACACAAAGAAGACATTTTTGTTGGAATAAAGCAAAGAGAGTTTTAATTTTAATTTTTAAATGATTTTTCACTGTTAAGGATAACTCTCTTTAGCATATGATAGTAATTGTGTTTTAGATCAAGTTTTAAAAAGCAAGTTTGTCAATTATATAATGGTCTTTAATGTACCCAGATTGTTGCTTTTGTTTCAGAAACAGAAAATTACATGATAGCTTGTAAATGGCACATTCAATTTCACACACTGAGAATGTCTGAAAAGCAAAAGGTCCACATATAATGCAGGAACTCAAATTTAATGGCATCAAATGATCCATAATTTGATTCATTCAGCCACATTTCCAGAAATTAATCACTGAGTGTCAGTCTCTTTCTGTCCTTCGTGACTTGGTTTGTCAAAAGAAAACTGCCCTTTTTGCCATATCACTGCTAATCGGCATTAGTTGGTTCTCTGGATTTAACATTTCAATTCAGTGCCCAGCATCTGAAAACATTTTAAAAGGTCAGAATGCTATTCCTTTATTCAATTTACTCATGTTTCACAAACATAATGAGCCTCCCAACATGCTTAGAAACACCTTTAGAAATCAATGGAAACTTTGTTAGAGCAAAAATTGGGAGTAAAGATTAGGAGACGAAATTGGAATGAACGACCTGCCGCTTCTTCCTTTCCCACTGATGTTTTTTCTCTAGATCAGAGTCCCTGAAGGTTATCACAATTGAACTTTTAGGATGGCTAATTCTTTGTGGCATGGGAACTGCTATCCAGTGCATTGTGAGATGTTCAACAGCAGCCTTGACTTCTAACCATCCTCCCCCAATGATGAGACAAGCAAAAAGTTCTCCAGCCAGTGCCAAACATCTCCAGGAAGGAAGAAAGGATTAAAATTTCCTCCAGGTGAGAACAACTGGCCTGGATGGAAATTGATTAATGCTCTTTCTTCAGATCATCTCCAAGGTATTGATACCTTGGTACAACTTTCCCAAACTTTCTGGAAACAATCTGGATGTAAGATGCTCTGGCTCAGGTGGGCAAGTAACCGGGTCATTTGGCAAACCCATGTTGTCCTGGGCATGAAGTGTCAGTCACTCAATCATGTTCGACTCTTTGTAACCCCATGGACCACAGCCTGCCAGGCTCCTCTGTCTATAGAATTCTCCAGGCAAGAATACTGGAGTGGGTAGCCATTCCCTTCTCCAGGGGATTGTCCCACCCAGGGACCAAACCCAGGTCTCCCATATTGCAGACAATTATTTACCATCTGAGCAACCAGGGAATAGTGGGTCACTATCTGCTATGCATATCTTTAGGGCATACCTCTACTGAGAGGTTAAGGAGATCAGAGAGGATCAGAGAAGAAATCAAGGGACAAGGGACTATCATTGAGGGAAATTAAAACAATATTTAGCCTCCCAGGCCCCTGGGACGGGCCTGATGATGCCCTTCTGTGTCCGTGTATACCTGATGCACATGGAGCTGCCCTGCTAACATCCCCTCACACTTACTAGTGCAAGATACCTGGCCTCCAGTTGACAGCAATTGAGATTCTTTACCCTTTTTTCTGGTCACTGAACCACCTTTAACTCACGAGCAAGAGTTGAATGGAAGTGCAGAGAAGTCAGTTTTTCTGGGAGCTCAGATCATGAACTCCTCATTGCCAAATTCAGACTGATACTGAAGAAAGTAGGGAAAACCACTAGCCCATTCAGGTATGACCTAAATCAAATCCCTTATGATTATACAGTAGAAGGGACAAATAGATTCAAGGGATTAGATCTGATAGACAGAGTGCCTGAAGAACTATGGATGGAGGTTCATGATACTGTACAGGAAGTGATGATCAAGACCATCCACAAGAAAAAGAAATGCAAAAAGGCAAAATGCTTGTTTGGGGAGGCCTTACAAATAGCTGAGAAAAGAAGAGAAGCTAAAGTTAGCAAAGGGGAAAAGGAAAGATATACCCATCTGAATGCAGAGTTCCAAAGAACAGCAAGGAGAGATATGAAAGCTTTCCTCAGTGATCAATGCAAAAAATACAGGAAAACAATAGAATGGGAAAGACTAGAGATCTCTTCAAGAAAATTAGAGATACCAAAGGAACATTTCATGTGAAGATGGGCCCAATAAAGGACAGAAACAGCACAGACCTAACAAGCAGAAGATATTAAGAGGTGGCAAGAATACACAGAAGAACTATTAAAAAAAGAGGAAATGGAGTAGGCGAGGAAAAACTTACTTATTTAGAAATATAAAAAGAGATTAAGAAGAAATAGTATAGTATGAAAATTAGTGGAGAAAAGATGCTGAATAACTTGGTTTACGTGGAAAACCAATAAAATTCCAGACAAGGAACTTGCACCATCTATGTTAGGCCACTGGCGCCCACTTGAATAGTGGAGGGTGCCCTGCCTTGGACTCCCACTGACGTGGATCTTTGAAGCCAGGGCAAGTAAGTAGACTAGGAGAGCCTCCACGCCCTAGATGGGAATTCAGCCTGAAAAGAAGAGGGAGGGAGACGGAGAAAGAGAGAGAGAGATTCGACATGGGGGAGCCAGATTTCCAAGAAACCAGCTTGAGAAGCTGGTCTGAGAAACTGGTCCATCCTTTATTGTTCAGGAAAGCTTTTATTCTTTTGGTTGTACATAGAGATCAATGGATAATACAAAATTATGCAGTGTCAACAGCCCTGACTCTTATCGAGACCAGGCTTTCTCTCTGCATACCTAGTTGTATACACAAGTCTTAGGTGATTTACATCACCTTCTGGCCAGAAGGCCAATTAGCATTTTACAGCCCTTTTCTGATAAGGGTAATAGTGTTTGTTGTTCTTCCCAAACTCTGGTGCCACTCTCAGAATGCACTAAATAAAGTTACATTCTTACATAGCAAGGACATAACAATTTATAACAAAGAAAGAGAAGTACAGTGATTTATAACAAAGAGAAAATTCATTAACTCAAAAGTCTAGTATTGCTAACATCAAAAACTACTATATTCCTATTTCTGCATTCCATTTACATTGATTAATATCTTCCCAGGTGTCTAAAAGATAAAGAATATGGAGGCCTGGTGGTAAACATTAACTCAACAAACTCTTCACCAAACTAATTCTTAACTCTAAAAGGCTCTATATCTTTAAGATGCTTTAAGCTGCATGCCTCTCGCGGTTGGGGGCCTGTAAACAATCACAAGTTGTAAAAGTCCGGGCACACCAGTCAGGTAAGTTAGAAAGCCATCAAAGGGGTTTAAACTGAGACATTCTTTTTATATGCAGGAGACTGCTAACTGGAGCTCTGAGTTAACACTTTGCAGAGAAAGGGGGTAATGTCAGAAGAGTATAGTATAGCAGACAATAAACAGACAGATTTTGGTTTCGGGGTAGATGCTCAGACAGAGGACCCCTTGAGATCTGACTCGCCTTGCCCATCAGGTCTCTCCACACGACCTTGTCATGGGTGAGATCTCCCGTGCTGGCTCCCGGCAGATAACCATGATGGTATGATCACTCACCTAGAGCCACACATACTGGAATATGAAGTCAAGTGGGCCTTAGGAAACATCATGACAAATAAAGGTAGCAGAGGTGATGGAATTCCAGTTGAGCCATTTCAAGTCCTAAAAGATGATGCTGTGAAAATGCTTCATTCAATATGCCAGCAAATTTGGAAAACTCAGCAGTGGCCACCTGACCTGCTTCTTGAGAAACCTGTATGCAGGTGAGGAAGCAACAGAACTGGACATGGAACAACAGACTGGTTCCAAATAGGAAAAGGAGTACATCAAGGCTGTATATTGTCACCCTGCTTATTTAACTTATATGCAGAGTACATCATGAGAAACGCTGGGCTGGAAGAAGCACAAGCTGTTATCAAGATTGCCGGGAGAAATATCAATAACCTCAGACAAGCAGATGACACCACCTTTATGGCAGAAAGCAAAGAGTACGTGAAGAACCTCTTGATGAAAGTGAAAGAGGAGAGGGGAAAAGCTGGCTTAAAATTCCACAAATCTCAAAAAATGAAGATTATGACATCCAGTCCCATCACTTCACGGCAAATAGATGTGGGAATAATGGAAATAGTGGAAACAGATTGTATTTTCTTGGGATCCAAAATCACTGCAGATGGTGATTGCAGCCATGAAATTAAAAGATGCTTGCTCCTTGGAAGAAAATCTGTGACAAACCTAGACAGCATATTAAAAAGCAGAGACAGTACTTTGCCGACAAAGGTCTGTCTAGTCAAAGCCAGTTTTTCCAGTAGTCATGTATGGATGTCAGTGTTGGACTATAAAGAAAGCTGAGCACTGAAGAATTGATACTTTTGAACTGTGGTATTGGAGAAGACTTCAGAGTCCCTTGGACTGCAAGATCAACCAGTCAATCTTAAAGTCAGTCCTGGATTTTCATTGGAAGGACTGATGCTAATGCTGAAGCTTCAATACTTTGGCCATCTGATGCGAAGAGCTGATACACTGGGAACGACCCTGATGCTGGGAGGGATTGGGGGCAGGAGGAGAAGGGGACGACAGAGGATGAGATGGCTGGATAGCATCACCACTTCGATGGACATGATTTTGAGCAAGCTCCAGGAGTTGGTGACAGACAGGCAAGTGTGGCGGTCTGCAATTCATGGGATGGCAGTCAGACACGACTGAGTGACTGAACTGAACTGAACTGGGAGCAGAACCTCATTCTTTGTGGTCTAGAAAGAATCGGCACATAGTGGTTCCAGTCCCACCACCCACAGCACCAAGCTCCTGTCCAGTGCTCAACGTCCCCGCGCTTCGCTTCAGCATCCTGTCCAGTGCTCCACGTCCCCACGCTTCGATTCACCTCCCTGTCCAGTGCTCCACGTCCCCGTGCTTGGCTTCACCATCCTGTCCAGTGTTTAACTTCCCCGCGCTTCACCTTCCTGTCCAGTGCTTCACGTCCGCGCTTCACCTCCCTGTCCAGTGCTTCACGTCCGCGCTTCACCTTCCTGTCCAGTGCTCCACGTCCCCGCGCTTCACCTTCCTGTCCAGTGCTTCACGTCCGCGCTTCACCTTCCTGTCCAGTGCTCCACGTCCCCGCGCTTCACCTTCCTGTCCAGTGCTCCACGTCCCCGCGCTTCGCTTCACCTTCAGTGTTTCTTTGGACCACCTCCAACAACACTGCTTGCACTTCAATTCTGTTTGGAGGGCTTGGTTTCTGAGGAAAATCAACCCAAGACTGTCCAGTAGGATACTACTTCTTGCTATCACATTCCAGAATATTCCCAACTTACAAAGCTAACCTTGGAAGAATTAAGACTCCTCAGGGCTTCTTCTATTCCAAGTTATTTGATCAGCAATAATACCTCTTCCAGCTTTATGGGAAGCTGCGCAGTAATAACCCTTTTGAGAATGGCAAACAGAGCAATACAAGTAGGTGGTGTTTTCTTCATCTATTTTTTGTCATTACTCATGTAGGCATAGAATGTTGCCTGGTAATTCACAGTTCCATGCACTGTAATTTACTCTTGTAAGGTTATAGTCTAGTAACAAACAATTTAAATGCCTGTTTAAAGAGAAAAAGGATAAAGGTTTCTATAGGACTCTGAACCTCCACAGATGCCAAGTAAGTAAACCCAGAGAAGGAAATGTACTTGCTTTTATTTCTTAAAAACACAGCTCAGTCATATAACCAAGTGATAAAATCCAATGCCTTTTAAATCTGGTTTTAAGAAAATCTCTCTATATTACTCTTTAGCATATTTTATTGAAAATTCAATCAGAAATGATTGCATATGTTGAATTGAGCCATTAATTACAAATAAATACACTGGAAAACACAGATGTGAACTACAAATGTTAAATGGATAACAGACAAGTAGGCAGGCAGTATTTATCAACACTGTATGTATATAAGCATTGGTTTACTTAATGATTTTGAAATCAGGTTAAGAATTTTGATGAAATATAAAGCATTTGAAACATTTTTGGAATTCAGTGCAATGCACAGTCTTTTGAACATATTATATCGGTTTACTGATAGTTGGACTGATCAAAGATTGTATTTGTTTTTGTTATTCATCTATAGAATCAGTTTTAAAAAGAGGTTTTAAAAGTATAAAAATGACTAAACCCCAAAGAAAAGTTCTATAAGACAGAAGGATAGTAGCAACATTCAGAGAAAGAGAAATCCTATCTGCAATAGGAAGAGATAGTCAACATTGAAATACCCAGAACATATTTATAAGAAACAAATAACAACAACATACCCTGAAGAGTAAGAACAACTGGAAATACACAGAATCAAGTGTGATAAGACTAATCAAATAGGACCAAGGCATGGCAGAGTGAATGAACCTGCCTGTATCCCCCCTCTGGGCTTACCAATGGCTTACTTTGGCCAGTGAAACAGTATCAGCTTCATGCAGTCAGACGCTTTAAAATATGCCTTCATATTTTTAGTTTTTGGAAGGCCACCACTGCTCTGAGAACACACTGGGCTAGCCTGCTGGAAAACCAGAGACAACAAGGAGCAGTGCTGGGTTATTCCAGTTGTCCAGTCCAGACCAACTAGCCTCCAGACACCTACCCCACCAGCTAAATGAGGATGCTTGAGATTGTTCAGGCAAGATTAGGCAAGCCCGGCCCAGAGCAGAACTGCAGAGCAGACTCAGAGGCTTGATGGAAGTATTGATGATAAAGGTTGTTGTTTCAAATTCACTAACTCTTAAAGTGGTTTGTTACTAAGCAGTATTAGAATATATCTGATATATGAGGTACAGATAATCAACAATCATGGAGTAGAAACAAGGAGGGGAAATATTTGTCATGAATGTGGGTTAGGTCATATTTTCAGTAGGAAAATAAGAGTTAAACATATTAAATAATTGGACACAAGAGTTAAACATGTTAAATAAATGCAGATATCATAGAAAACTTTTGTGATTCCGTTGTCAGAGTTGATTTCTTTATTAGGAGGTTTGCTAAACAAACATAAAGTTAAAAATTCCAGGGAACAAATACAGAAATGCTACACTTAACAGTTCTCATTGAGAACTGAAGTTAAATCTTGACTGGAATTGTCCATGTTACAGCTGAATTCATGGCCAGATAATCAAAACTTGAAATCTTATTAGCAACTGTTAATTTTATTAAGAAATACTAGTGGACTTCCCTGCTGGTACAGTGGATGAGAATCCACCTGCTGATGCAGGGGACATGAGATTGATCTCTGATTGGGGAAGATCCCACGTGCCACAGAGCAACTAAACCCAGGCATTGCAACTACTGAAGCCTGCGTGCCCTAGAACCCATGCTCTGCAGTAAGAGAAGCCATCACAATGAGAAGCCCACACACAGCAACCAGAGAGCAGATCCTGCTGTCCGCAAGCAGAGAAAGCCCGCAAGAAGCAACAAAGATCCAGTGCAGCCAAAAATAAATGAAATTAAAAAAAATACTAGTGATGTACATGTGCCATATATGGCACATCACTAGTATGTTTCAGCATGATTTTTAAATTCTGTTGGTTTCAAGGACAATTGACAGTGCTTTCATAACATTAAAGTTTTGATAATACCTTAAATAAAACTAGTGATTGTCAAACTTTGTTGCATACTAGAATCACCTGAATTTGGTTTTGAATTCCCAATGCCCAGCTGACACCTCAGAGCAAATACACTAGAATCATGGGACCATGACACAGGTATCAACAGTTTTTCATCTTTTCTCGGGTGATTCCACTGTGCAGCCACGTTTCAGAACCAATGACTGAGTCCTAGATCTTTGCTGTCCAGTTCTACGGCACCTAGTCATAGGCAGCTACCATCAAGGACTATTTGAAACTGTTGTCTGGATCAGGATGAGCTATAAGAGGAAAATACGAACCAGATTTTGAAGATGCAATATGAAAACATATAAAATAGGCCATTAATAAATTTTTACATACATTACATGATGAAATGATAATATTTTGAATATCTGGATTAAATAAAAGACATTATTAAAGTTAATTCACCTAGTCTTTCTCTTTAAAATGCTACTAGAAAATTTTAAATTTCATATGTAGCTCGAATTTGTGGCTAACATGTGTTTCCATTAGACAGCACTCACCTCAACTCTCCCGCTAAACTAGAATGTAAATAATTTTAATATTCATGTGACTTTACAAACTGTTGCTTAATGAAGTATGTGTTTACATTGGCAAACTAGATATATTATTCTGTAGGCAGTTCATTTTTAAAGAAATAACCCTCTGTAACCCAGTCCTGGGTTTGTCACATGGTTTTTATCATTGCTTATGGAAAATAATTTGTTGTTGTTTAGTTGCTAAGTCATGTCCAGCTCTTTGTTACCCCATTGGCCGTAGCCCACCAGGCTCCTCTGTCCAAGGAACTTCCCAGGCAAGAATACTGAGTGAGTTGCCATTTCCTCCTCCAAGGGATCTTCCCAACCCAAGTATTGAAACTGCATCTCCTGCGTCTTCTGCACTGGCAGGCAGATTCTTTACCACTGAGCCATCACAAGAGCTCTGATGGAAAGTTTACTTAGGATTTAAAATTACAAGTATAATTAAAATGTGCAAATTCATCATATTGAGAAGCTATGTGTCAATCAATGACATTTGTCAGTGGGATAAAAGGGAAGAGAAAGGTAAGATCTGAAAAAATAACAGCAAATGTGCCTGCTGGGCATTCTAACAAATTTTGATTTTTGGTAATCAAATATTCTTATAGTAAGAAATAAGTTCACAGGTGGCTCAGTGGTAAAGAAGCTGCCTACCAATGCAGGAGACTTGGGTTCCATCCTCGGGTTGGTAGGATCCCCTGGAGAAGGAAATAGCAATCCACTCCAGTATTCTTGCCTTGGAAATCCCATGGACAGAGACGCCTGGTGGGGTACAGTCTATGGGGTCGCAAAAGAACTGAACACGACTTAGTGACTAAACAACATCAACAACAAGAAATAAGAATATTGCAATTCTCCTTATTGAGTAGGCAACACTCAGGATATTAATCAAGTTGAATATTTTTAAAATAATAATTTTTAAAAATCACGGAGAAAAGATGCTTTGTATGAAACTGTAGTGTAGAGCTAATTGTGTTTTCAGCTAATTTTAAACCATTTAATGCCAGCACATTGCTTAAATTTGCAATGGACCATTCCAGGGTTGGTAATTTTTTTAAAAACTTAAAAAATTTGACTCAGCATGTTATCTTTTAACTTATTTCACATCTCCTATTATTATCATTATTATTCATCAGATGATAATTAACATCCATGGCTGGAGGCCATTCCTTGCGATTTTATTAAAACTTTTCCTTTTCTAGTATAGAGTTTCCTTTAATCCCAGATTAATTTATTTCCCATTCACTGTTGCAAAGCTCCTGAAATGAATATATTCACAAATTCTTATGATAAAATTTAACATCCTGATTATTTAAAAATGACAAAATTGCTGTGTATTTCCCCCCAATCACTTGCTTTTGTCAGTCCTACAGTTGGCTTATTCTCATCCATGGTGGAATCTTTTATTCTCAGCCAAAAGGAAAAAGGAGGTCACATCATGGCAGCAGCTACAGGTAAACATGATGGCCATCTCTGGCCACCTGGTTCATGGTTTCCAACTCAATTATTCCCTGTCCTTTTAGGAACACCAGTCCCCACCATTTGCTATTGTCATATTCGGTTTTTTATGTATTTTCCTCACAAATCTTCATGAGGTCAGTGGAATTTACCTTGGATTTGTTTTTGTTTTCTGTTTTTAACTCTAAAGTAAATTCCTCTTTAAACAAAACAACAGCTTTGACATGATAAGAAAGACAATGAGGAAAAGAGGAGCTTTCACCTCTGAATGGCTCGAAGAGGCCTGCCGCACCCTTTCTTATTATACCCTGTAAGCTCCGAAGTGAGTGAGTCAGGGGAATGAGAAGGTTATTTTATTTAATATTCATCACTTTGCTCAAAACATTTTTCAAAGATACTCCTCTGTTTCGCTGGTTTGCATCAAACCAAATTGTGCAAAACTAGCGCTCACAATGGAGGCAGGATGAGGAAAGGGAGCCCCCAGCATCAGCCTCCTGAACGAGGTACAAATAGCTCAATCATCTATGTTCCTCCTGAGGCTCTTGCCACATTCTGCCTTAAATTACAGCTATGGTTACTCACAGGCTATTTGATCAGTTCCCCAAGATCAGGAATGTTGCCTAGTATGTAATAAATGGCAATATTTGTAGATTAAATGGAATATCTTATCCATTTTTGCATGCTCCTAATAGCTATAGGCTTGTCCCAAAAGGGATTCAATAAACACACTGATTGAGTGCTATATCACGCACCTACTTTAAGATTGGGAATTATTTCCAGTGTAAATACTTTTTTAAGGTTTCTTCTTCCTAGTAGCCAGCAGAGTTAATTGAACTGGCACTTGAATTGAAATAAAATGCTCAGATGTGAACTCATGTCTTTGCTTTGCATGTCTGGTACAGCGATCTTTAGCTAATGACTCATTAGGCATTTACATGCAAATAATTAAAATCTTCATATGTTATCACCTTTTCGGTGCATCACCTTTTTTGCTGTATCAACTAGGGAGACCAAAATTTTGTTATCTCCTAAATCAATTTTTAAAATTTAATAGTATTACCCTGGGTTATTGAGGAAAATCTCACAGGCTCAATAGCCACCTTCTCTTCTCTTTTGGCTTTTACCTTTGGCATTCATTCAAAAGTAATAGTAGTTGCCATTTATTCACACCCTAATATCTGCTGGGTGGTTTACTCCTTTTTATTTAACTTTTCACAACCTTATAAATTAAAGATTATAATACCCATTTTTTAGATTCAGATGATAATTAACTTATGTTATATTCATAACCACACAAGGTATATTAGTCAGGGTTATTCAGAGAAGCAGAACCACCTAGAGAGAGAAAAAGAGAGGGATTTATAAGGAATTGACTCACATGATTGTAGAGGCCAACAAGTCCAAAATCTTCAGGGTGAGCAGGCATGCTGGAGGCTCAGGGAAGAGTTGCAGTTCAAGTCCAGANTGTTTCCGGACGGGCTCTCCGGGACGGTGCCGGTCCCTTGCTGGTCCCGGCGTCCGGCCCGGGGCAGGGCCCGCTGCAGCCCGGGACCCCGGGGAGGGCCGAGGCGAGCCCCCAGGGCCCTGCCGGCCGCTCGGGCGCCCGCCGCGAGCGCGACCCCGCGAGGCGGCCGCGATCCGGGAGGGGCCGCCGGGCCGTAGAGCAGGTGGTGGCCGCGCCCCCCGCCTGGGAGCCGAGGGCTGAGCGCGAGCAAACTTCCCCGGAGTGACTGTCCCGGGGCGCCGGAGGTCCCGGGGGCCGACACCCGCCCTCGGCCGCCCCGGGGACTGCGGGGCCCAGGCGAACGCTGCTGGGCTTCTGCGAGTTCGGTTTCCTTGTGGTCCTGCAGCTCGTCCTCCAAGTTCTGAGCGGTGTTCACGGCCCATTCGCTCTTGAGATAGATGTGCAGGTTTCGTGTTTTGGTAAGAAGGGTATTTGCTCTCTTGGGGAGAATAGACTTATATTGCCTGGTCTTGTTATCTCAAAGAAAGTATTGTTAGGGCATGCCGGGGACTCCTATTTATCAAGAAACCTATTGTCCTGTGTGCGCTTGGAGAAAGCGAGCTAATTTCTATTATTAGCCGTGAAAAGACAAAGAGCGATGATTGTGCTTTCTTTCCCCCCTTTTCTCTCTCTCTTTCATCCTTTGATTTAAATACTCTCAGCCACATCTTGGAGTACTGTAGTTCCCAAAACTGGCTGCACGAAAGCGTCACCGGGGAGTTTTAAAACTCTAGGCTCAAAACTGCAGACCAAGTAAAACACAGTATGTAAAGTTCCCTCAGTGATTCCAGCAGTGCAGCAGAGTTTGGGAAGCACCGGTTTAATATAAGAAAGCCAAGTTTTGAGTTTTGCGAAGTAGCAGTTTGATACTGCTGAGATGAAACGCTAGCTTCGTTCTCCATAGGCAGGAACTCACAAAGAATAGCTTGTTCCCCGCCAGGGGACGGAGGGAACCGTCTCTAAAAGTTCAAACTTTGGCTAAACACGACTCCGGCGTCCAGGCATTGTTCTAACTACTGCGTTGAATTTCTTAGTAGTAAGGCCACCCTCTCTGACTCCTGCCTTGGCTTCTTCTAACTCGCTCTCAGCCTCCCTCCCCACCCTTCCCCAGCTCCCCCTTTTTAGCCATCGATCCCACCACCTCTGGGAGGATCCCCTCGCCCAGTAAGTTCTGACTCTTTCCGGG
>SJYV01025624.1:732626-785013 GCA_006410875.1 Neotragus pygmaeus
CACCCCCTGCCATCTCTTCCTTCACCCCTCCTGCAGCCTCAGGAGATGAGCTGAGGAGCTAGAAGCTGGCCTGGCTGCAGGAGTGGATCTCTGGCGGCCGACTCCTCACCCCTCTGCTGGAGGATTTCAGCATATACTAGTATATGCTGGAGAACGCCTTTATGGGAATGAGTAGATTTTCTAGTTAACGTAACACTATTGAACAAAAGTCTTTCTTTGGAACTATGGGATCAGCCCATGTGTACGGGAGACTCTAAGCTACGTTGTTAGCTCTTTCCCCTGTCCGTGCCAGGAAGGATGCCTCAAAATGCCAGAGTTGGGCCTGGACTCCGGGACAGCACACAGCTCCCGACACATTCTCAAAATCCTCACCAGATCGCGATGTACTCGATCAGGAGGGTGTCAGTTAGAGATGTCAAAATCTAATGGTTTTTGGATTGGGCTATAGGAAAATCATATTCCTGAGGTCAGATCAATCTGTATTTTGATTTTATAGTCTTTAATAATAATTACTGAATGTAAGGTAGGTAGGAGAATCACAAACCTACTGACACAACCTCTAAAATCTTTTGAGAAAATGAAGACAAGCTCTTTAAGAAAAGACAGTTTTTAAGTGAAAAGTCACAAACCTACTGACACAACCTCTAAAATCTTTTGAGAAAGTGAACACCAGCTCTTTAAATGAAAAGTCAAAGCTGGTAGGTGTGTTCCCTTTGTTTGGACTTCTGCAGAGTCCTAACCTAAACTTTATTTCCATCTCACTGTTTTCAATTATTTAATATAGAGGAATATTTTGATACTATATAAAGCACAATTAAAATGGTGTGTTGGAAGAGGAGGCAGTTTCTATCTAATGTATCTCTGCTGTTGGTGCTGCTAAGTCGCTTCAGTTGGTGTCCGACTCTGCGACCTCGTAGACAGCAGCCCACCAGGCTCCCCCGTCCCTGGGATTCTCCAGGCAAATGTATCTCTAAATGAAGGCAAATGTGAACAAATTCCCATAAATGTTGGCAACCATGCTTACCTTGCAGAAGTTACTACTTCTCATTTTCCCGTAGCAGAGAGCAAGCTATCAGAGAGAAACTTGCTGCTGCTTGTTGGTTTATGTGACGCTACTAGAGACAATAGTTATTCAAAGCTCATTTAAATTTTTTTCTTAAGATCTTTGAAGAATATGTCTATATCTTGCAGCTTGCATTTGAATTTTCTGAAGATGGGACAAAGTTAAGGTGCCAAGCAATGTAATAAAACATGGACTATTACCTCCTTGACTGCTGTTAATTTTTTGTGACAGAGATTGTCATTTTCTCGTGTCTTCCATTCTGTCTACCTAATAGTTGAGAATTATGCTCTGGGAATTAATTATTTTATGGAAGAGTAGAACCAAAAAACAGGTATGTGTAAAACCCTGGCCCTGATTTAAGGTTTTTTTTTTTTTTTTTAGGAATCTTCACTTTTAATAGCTTACCACAATTACACTTAGAGTAAAATCCAAACTCCTTATGTCAAGTGGGCATCAATGGTTCTTATACTTTTTGTCTTCAGGATTCTTATACTTTTGAATATTTCAAGAAACCCAGTGAGCTTTTATTTATGTAATATTTACTGAAATAGAAATGAAAACAAAGAAAAAAAATTAAATATTTATTTGTTTAGAAATAAATGTTTTGATTGAAGCTTCTGAAGAAAATATGGCCTCACACAGTGGCTGAGCATCTTAATAGTCTTTTCAGATTTTGTGGATATTCTCTGATACCTCAGTGAAACTTGAATGATAATTTCTTAAAAGTTGATTGCTGTGTGTAATCAACTGATGAAATCATCAGTGAACTTTCTGTATTCCTCTTATATTAAAATCCACTGGTCTGTTGTGTACTTTGAATGAACCTTTTACCAACATACATGATTCTTTAATGTAATTGCAATACTATTAGAAAATATTGATTCACTGAGTTATGTGAATCTTTAAAATGTTGACATGTTTCTTTATACAATGTTAAAAAACTAATGTCACCAACCGTTAATCAGAAATGGTCTTTAAGAAGTCTGTGGCAGTTTTGGGAAGCTATCAAGCTCATAGTGGCATAATCAAGAATTCCAAAATCCCAACTTTTGCTTGAAGGTTTGAATTTTTTCGTTTGCAATAAATAGTTCATTGCATTCATTTTTAAGAAATGTCTTCTAAATACCTAAGTGTGAATAAGCATATTTTGCATATTTTCTCAAGTGCATTGGTGTCCCATGAAATAAATGGCTGGTTCAGCTCTCACACAATTTTTTTTCCCATGCCAACCATTCTGTTTCAGTTTCACCAGAAATGCTTTAAGCATACTTTCCATTTCATCACATAAAATGTTAAGAAAATGTATACTCAAGGGTTGAGATTTAATAAAATCAAAAGTATTTACTGCTGCATCTCCCGGAGATTCCCCATGAGACAGTCCGTTGATTATGGCAGAAGAGCACACAGTAGCTAATCTGCCTTCACACAAGCTGTTTCATCATGGTTCCTAAGTCCCCCAAATCCCCCAAGTATGAGTTGGGGAGGCATGGGGAAGTCAAGACCACTTGACATGCCTTTCGGTGATGTTCACTCTGGCTGCTGAGGGTCCACTGGAGTGACCATCCAGGTTTAGGAACCAGCAACTTCAGCTGTGAAAGGGAAAAAGAGCCCCTGAGCCTGGTGGTAGACCAGTCCTTATGTGTTCGAAGGACTTTTCCGTTTGGAGCAGAAGGCAGGGCTTTTGGTCGCGCCTCACCACCACGAGTATCACAAGGCGGTTTTGGAGGGCTTCGGTACCTATGGCAATTACCTTCTGAACCAGTGCAATTCAGACCTGCTTAAAATACTTAGTATGTCAAAACACACACACTTTAACCAACAGATGCAAAACAGTGTGTTCACTTCATCCCACCTTCGAAAAAAATGTGTTCTTCCAGCCAGTTGAACTTGTTATTTAGAAATTCAAGCTATATTTTTTGCCAGTACACAATTCAAGCCATTACTTCTTAGCAGTTTAACCCTACTAATGATTTTAAAAACCGCTGCTGATGGTAAGACTGGAATAAACACAACAGCAAGAGCCTGCAGCCATGGCTAGGCTGTTCAGCTCCTCTACTGTTGATGGGATCATTTCTGTTAATGCTTACTCCAGTATTGTCAGATAGTATGTAAATTGAAGTTGAGAATTCTTTATTTGGGGGGGAAAAAAACAAACGTGATTACTTAACACTCCAGTTCTTTACAGTAGAGTGTTTTTATGGAGACACGCACATGTTAAGAAGTGAGTTTTTCTGCTTGTGCCTATGCTGTGCAGTAATCTGAAATGTGACATTGCCCACCCCTAGCTTTGTGAATTGTTTGCAGGATGGGGGTGAGTTTCCAGACTATTCATACACTCAGGCCTAAACACACAACCCTGTTTTATTACTTTGTTTGAAGATTGGGTGTGTCTAATGTAGTGGAAATTTACCCATTCAGCATTAAGTACAAACGAAACACATTTCAAAGCCACATATAAACGTCTTTTTAATTACCCATTTTTTAAGATTATTCATATGACTGCTTTCCTCCTTTCATGTGAGTCGCTGAGAATTTATTATCCTTCCTCGTTCATTAAATCACTAAAATTGTCTACTGGTGCTATGAATAAATATGCTAGACCATGAGCTGAGACCAGTTGATAAAGGCAGCTTTGTCCCGGTAACGGAGTCTTGCTCCTCATTAGCCCACACTTCTCTCTGAGTGTGTGAAGATCTGTCTTCCAGTAAGTTTTAGATGGTACTGAAGCAAAGTCTTGGTCTGAGCGCATGTGGGGACTTGCTTTAAGCTGAGCTGTAATATTTTCAGCTGGACTAGGTGCTCGGTGGATGCAGGGTTATAAAGCTGTGTTTGTGCTCAGACATGTTCAGCAAGCCTCAGGACACTGTTGCCCAGATGTCTCAGCTCTTTACTGGTGTTTCTTCTGTGAACCCATGTCTCAGAAAGCTAGAGGCTTCGCTGCCCTCCGCGTCAGCCCAGGGCCGGTTGCACTCCCCCAGGCAGTCTAGGGTTCCAGGTGGATTGGGAAGTATGCACTCGCTCTTTGCTGCTGTGGAGCAGCTGGAAGCCGGCTGTGGGAGTGGGCCTTGGGTCTTGCTGGTTGGCCCTCGGAGCACTCACCTGTCAGAGCACCTGAGGCAGTGCGTCCTGGGGAGGCCCGGAGACCCTCCCTGTCGAGGTGTCCCAGGACTGCAGTGTGAAGGACGGACGGCTTCGAACAGTGAGATGGCAGGAGGCAGCAGGCTTATTTCAGTTCCAGAACAGTCTTGTTTGTAAAGGGAGTCAGTGAAGAGGACAGGTCACAGGCCTTGGAGGCAGGTCGTGGAAATCCAGAATGCACTGCAAACTGTGGCTTCCCCTCACTGAGAAAGGTGAGGCAGGATTTCTTTTATTTTTTTTCTGGATAGGTGCTTGGTGCACACTCCTAGCATGCTGATACGAAGACAGGCCACCCTTCTTCCCGTGATGACCTCTTTAGAAGAGCAGCACAGAGCAGTTGGTTAAGACCTGGCCACATGCCACTTAGATATCACTTTTCATTTCCTTTTTATGCCGTATTTTAAATTCTCTGGAACAGCGTTGCATTAAAGACAGACTGACCTCGGCCAGGTCTCCTGTACTGAATGCTCAGTGGATCGCGGCCTCCCTACAGCTGGCTAGTGGACTGCTTATGTGGAGGCTGGCTCTTGTAAATTTGATCACCCTTTTCAGCGACTGTCAGCTCTGCTGTGGTTTGGTTCAGTCATCATCATAACAGTGGCTCTTGTATGAGTCCATGTAGTTCTTGACTGTGATGAAATGGTTGCCTCTCAAAATGTTAACTAAAAAAAAACAACCCAAGCCAAAAATTTGAGGTACTAACAGTTAAGTTGCTACTTTTTGAAGATGTATTTTGACTTGAATGCTTTTAATTTGTTCATTGTAGTTAAGGTGCACATGTAAATACCCTGCCTATTTTTATGTGGTGCAGAGACTGGGGAGACCCAAATTTGAGTACATATTTTCATGAATAGTCTTGACTTTCTAAGTGAGGCTTACTTGAGCGTTGTTTTATAAGCAGTTATTTTATTCTATATCTCTGGGCAGTTCAAGTATTGACCTACTTCCAGAGTAGCTTTTAATTAAAAAAAAAAACCTTGCTGAATATATTAGTAGAATGGAATTTTTGTTTGAAACACCTTATTTTCTTAGTTCTGACACATGCAATGAAACTAAGTGCAGAAACCCCTCAACTTTAATTCAGATTAGAACAGCGTGAGAGATGGAAGCAACAAGGGGCTCTTCAGTGGTGCCAAATGATTATTCCTGTAGCAAATGGTGGCTGTCTCTGAATGTTACTTGGTGTTGATACAGCTAAGGTTATGCCAACATTTACGGTCAGTGTGCCTTTATATTGTGTCCTTCAAAACATTGTGGGGGAATTGTAAACTTTAAAGCTAATTAAAAGTAGCGTAAAACATATTTTTTTTATTTGGACTTAAAGCAGAAACAGATTTTACTTTGAGTTTTTGCCAGAAGCTGGTTTCTATAATAACCCTCTGTCACAGGCTTCTAATTCTACTTGGATTATTTGTTAGAAGATATTTTTGTAACTCAGTATAGAAATGTATGTGCATTTTTCATTTTCATTTGGTGGTCTCCACTCCAGTGAAGATAAGTTAAAAGTTGGGCGTGAAGATGCCTGGTAATTTCGGATGTGTTTGTGTTTTCCTGTAGCACCGTTTCTCTCTGTGTAGCACATCTCTTATTTTTAGATCTTGTATTGTTTGCCTAAAATAACTATATTTCATTCTAGTCACATACATTATAAAAATGAAGGAAGGCATTTCATTAAATAGTAATTAACTGAGGCCCTTGTGGACATGTGTGGTGACGGTCAGAACACAAAACTGGTAACTAGTCTTTTCTGTGTGGCTTTGCGACACAGGAGATGAATGTTTTTTTCTTTTAATCGGGCCTTGCCTTTACCAAGAGTACCCCCTCCTGCTTTTACAGTGGTGGAAATGTTTAAGGTAATGCATATCATTCCTGCAGGTGGTGCGGGCAGTGTAGTACACTGAGGGAGCAGAGCTGTGCTGTTGTTGCGGCTGGTGTTTTGTCGCCAAGTCGTGTCCCCATGAACTGTAGCTCGGCAAGCTCCTCTGGCCACGGGATTCCCCAGGCAGGAATACCGGTCCGAGTTGCTCTTTTCCTTCTCCAGGGGATCTTCCTGACCCAAGGATGGAACCCACATCTCCTGCATTGGCAGGCGGATGCTTTACCGCTGAGCCACCAGGGAAGCTCTGGCAGAGAGAAGTGAAGAAGTGAAGTGAAGTCGCTCCATCCTGTCTGACTCTTTGTGACCCCAGGATTGTAGCCCACCAGGCTCCTCTGTCCGTGGGATTCTCCAGGCAAGAATACTGGAATGGGGTGCCATTTCCTTCTCCAGGAGATCTTCCCCACCCAGGGATTGAACCCAGGTCTCCCGTGTTGCAGGCAGACGCTTTGCCTTGTGAGCCACCAGGGCGGTGCTTATTTCTAAGTGTCATTGATTGACTTAGGGCAAACACACACGGTGATGTGACTAGTATTTGGGAATCTTATTTTATCTTGCAGAGCATTTTCACTACCTTGTGGAGGTTGGGGAAGTTGTTTGCACCTGCCCTGTTAATAGGCCTTCCCAGGTGGCGCCAGTAATAAGGAACCCGCCTGCCAACGCAGGAGAGGTAAGAGATTCAGGGGTAATCCCTGGCTCGGGAAGACCCTCTGGAGTAGGAAATGTCAACTCACGCCAGTATTTTTGCCTGGGCGATCCCATGGCCAGAGGACCCTGGCGGGCTACAATCCATAGGGTCACAAAGAGTCAGACACGACTGAGCATGCATGCACTCACCCTGTTAACAATCAGAACTGATACGGAACACCTGGTTTGAAGGCTGTTGGGATTTCTTCTTCCTGTTCATGTGAAAGGGTGACTTCGGGAAAGGGTGACTTCATCTGATAGAGCCACACAGTCTTTAGTTAAGTGCATAAGTGAACAGGCCTTTGAATTTTAATGATCTGATTATGGAGATATTTTGGTTATTATCTTCCAAATATCAGAAAAAAAATATATATATATACACTAGCTAAAGTAAAATTAAAAAAAAAAAATAAAAACTTATGAAAAAATTTTTTTCTTTTGACTAAAACATTATTTTCGTCCTATCTCAACTAAAGCCAACAGCAAACCTGGAGAAAGCTGCAGCCGTGGTGGGCAGGGCCTTCCCTTTTGGCGTCTCTGATGGGATTAATGTCCCCTTTGGGGTCAGAGCAGCTCCCGCCTTGGGCCTTCTCAGAAGAGACCTCCTGAGGCCTGGCTTTAGTTTATCCAAAATAAGCTTTACCGTGTCATCGGTTGTCAACAGTAGTAGTGTCAGTTGAGAATTTCGATTATGTATTAATACTTTATCAAATAACTACTTGATGAAAGCTCGATTATTCTGATGTAGTTCAGCCAGAATTCTGGGCCGTCGTGTTACCTGGTTAGCAGAATAATTAGCCAACCTAAAGAAGAGAGCCCTTTTTTTTTTTTCTTTTTCCTTTTGAATTATGTCTCTTTTACTTTATTTCACTGACTGTAAGGAGCCATCAGTTGTAAGGTATGCCTTTATGTACCAATAAGAACATGGAGAGGCTTAAAGTTATAGAATGCCATCGATTATAAGATTCAACCCAATTTCAGAGATGTTAAAATGTTGGAGGAGCAGTGAGAGAAAAAGGAATCTTACAATCAGTAAATTGTAATACATGTCTATATAATACATTACATAGTTTTAGGTGGGTTTTGATCATAATCATAATGTTAAAATATAAAGAAAGACTATATTAAATAAATCATTATTTCTGCCAAACATTATACAGATTCTTTAATTCTAGAAGTCTAGATAAGAGATTATGTAGTCAGCAATTTTACACATGAGGAAACTTAATATGAGATCACCCAGAGTACATGTAAATTAGCAATTGATTACCTAGTGTACTAAAGTATCTTAAACTTTACAAAAGAGATCATAGCAGTAGTCTTTTAAATATCTATCATTAGAGTATCTTGTATGATATATTTTATATGGTCTTTTTCAGGAGCACCTCATTTAACATATGATAGAGAATGATTTGGCATTTAGATGAGTTAATAGTCCAAACAAAGTACACCCAGACACAGCTATAATCATCAAATATCGTGTTAACTGTTAAATGAAATTTTAAAAGAATCGTTGTTCTTGCCTTCACAGATTTGTCGCATTCTGCCTTTGGACAGTTTACCCAAATGTAATGTACAGTTTAAGGTTGAATGGGACTTGGTGAGGAGGAAATGACACGAAGGAAGTGCAGTGAAACAGCCCATGAGCTTCCTCCCTCCAGCCACACGGAGGCATGCCTTGCCCAAGGGTTTGTCTCAGCTTCATCATTCTTGGTGCTAGAATTCACGTCGGGTCATTGTGGAGAGGCCAAACTGAGTTGCTACTGTGGACATTGCTGAGTGGCTCTGGACTGCCTGCTGCTTTCAGGAGGAGGGCACAGCTGGGCATCTGCCAGTAGGTAGTCTTGAAGTCCGGGACACTCAGCCTGGAGTGTGTCTTCCAGGGGCACAGTCGAGCGTTGGGTGGGGCCTGATCACAGTGCACCAGAGACATTCTGATTGAGCCTCACTTGCAGCTTCGGAAGGAGAGGCGCAGCCACCTGGGGCCAGCTCGGTGGGGCCAAGCGAGCCTGCTGGTGGATGAAATGTCCATTCTGTAAAGCAGGAAGATGAGGAGGGCAGGGAGCCAGATGAATCTCTGGGTGTTTGTGTTTTGGAAGATTGTATCACAGATGTTCCCTGCTTTGCATACCATTGTTGCTAATAGTGGAAATTTACCTTTGCAGAGTGTTTTTAGCTTTTATCAAAATGCTTTCACAGACCTGTAATCTTGCCTTTCAGGATCATCCTGAAAGGAGTGAGCTGAGTGGAATCACCCCATTTGACAGACTAGGAGAATGAGGCTCACAGATTCTGAGTAACTAACCCTAAGGTCCTGTATTATTGGCGCTTACTTTTTTCACTATACTGTGTTGCCAATGCTTGACTCAATATGTATTTCCAAACTTAGCATATATATAGTCTTGTTTTCCAGCAGCTGCTGCCATCTTTAGGAACTGTCAACATTTTGTCTCTTATATATGTATCTTTCCCCTCCAAAATCACAGGAGGGGAAGATCACAGGCATAACATTTGCTCTTCAATAGAAGAGAAAAATAAGCAAAACCAAAACACTGTTCCATCTTAATGTATCAGATTACATTACTGTTTTCTGTTAGGTCCTGGAAGTATCCAGCCTCCCTTCTTTAAACTTCAGTCACCTTCCCTGCTGTAGCTGTTTAGGTCTTGCAGTAAACCAAATACAAGTCCAGGCAGGTGTGCAGGCTTAGAGCAAGTTAAACAAGAGTTGCCAGTGCTGTTAGTTGTTGACACAGGATTTGTTGGTGCTCACCGTGAATGGATGGTTTTCTAATTTTCATTTTGTTGGAGAGCCTGTTCTGTTACTGCTTCCCCATGACTGCTGTGCTCCTGGGTTCCTTCCTGTTACAGGTCCTCTCCATTTCTTTCCAGAAAGGGGCTTCACATTTGTCTAGCAGTTTCTTCCTGCAGGGCAGAGAGTATGTGTATGTTCATGGTTTTCATAGCTGTAAATTTGGACCTGTAGTTTTCTTTTAAAGTAGATTGGAACTACAAAGATAAAGCATTACATAAGGATGTGGGGTGATTACTGTGGGCGAAAATTAGAGTGAGTAGAACAGACACAGCTGAAAAAGCACTCAGGGAATCTGCACCCTAGTCCAGACATTGCCCACAAGCTAACTGTGGAGTTTTCTCAAATCCCTTAATCTTCTGGACACCCTGGTTACCTTATCTTTGGGACAGAGTTGCATTAAATCATTGCTCTCATCTTTTTAGTTCCAAACCTTACTCAAGTCCCCAAACTGAATAAACTAGATTCTCCTACATAAAGGTAGTTCAGTTCAGTCGCTCAGTTGCGTCCGACTCTGCGCACCCCATGGAAGCAGTGCGCCAGGCCTCCCTGTCCATCACCAATTCCTGGAGCTTGCTCAAACTCATGTCCTTCGAGTCAGTGATGCCATCTAGCCATCTCGTCCTCTGTTGTCCCCTTCTCCTGCCTTCAGTCTTTGCCAGCATCAGGATCTTTTCCAATGAGTCAGTTCTTCGCATCAGGTGACCAAAGTTTTAAAGTTTCAGCTTCAGCATCAGTACTTCCAAAGAATATTCAGAACTGATTTCCTTTAAGATTGACTGGTTTGAGCTCCTTGCAGGTCAAGGGACTCCTTGCAGTCCAAGGGATATGAAGGTAGGGTATCTGGCAAACCTTCCAGGGGTAAGGAAGATGAACTAAGTGAGTTTAGATCCTCTTCATAGTTTTATTATTACTGGAAATTGGATGGAAAGAGAAAAGTGATTGAACTTTCCAGCAGTTATAAAATTATCTGAGATCCACTGCTGTTAGCTACCCTTTTAAGCTTGGCTTCTAATCTTGGTCACCCTTGCATGCCCGACACCTACTACACTGCATGATCAGCATGTTGTATTTTGAGAATACTTTTATAAAAAATTGATGGGCTTCTTGACTTGACCTATTTATTTACTTTATTAGAGCAAATTAACCATGTCTCATAACAGCTTTGAAAATTCAGGACTTGTAGGAACAAGTGATATGCTAGACAGAAATTTTAGAGGTGAAATATGATGGTAGATACTGGGCTGGTATTCTTTATTCTTCAACCCAGTGGGTGGTGGTGGTTCTGGGTTATAGATTCAATAGAGGGGGTGTTAACTATTTGAAGTTAATTTCAAGGGAAGGAAAGAAGCCATTATTTGTGTTTAATAAATAAACTATAGAAATAAAAGCAGAAAACAGAAGTGATATGATGAATATTTTGACTATTCAAATTAACCTGAGATTTCCATAACATTTTATGGTGTTCTGCATCATAAATTATTCTAAAAGACAGATATGGCTTCTCTTTTCAAAAAAAAATAAATGCAAACTCCCAATTTTGTGTGCAGTTTGAGGGGTTTCATGGACTCCTTTAGGTTGATGCAGCTTTGTCTTTTTCCTTATCTGTTGGTTCATAATCCAAATTCCCAGTAGGAAGAAACCCTGGATGTTAAGCCTTAGAAGTCCTTAGAAATAGTCTAGACCAGTGTTTCTTCAACTGTGGTCTTTCAGTCAAGTGACTGTATCAAAACTAATATTTAAAAGAAAAGAGTAAAACAGAAGCTATCATAGTGTTTCATAACATGCTAAGCGTAAGTTTAATTTTGTAACCTGTGTTTTCATTTGTGTATAGATCTGTGTGTCACGTGTGTCTGTACTAGGTCTGAAGACAAAAATAGATTTCTTACTGTGGATTGAGGATAGTTTGAGAAACACTCATGAATTCTGGATGAACCTCTTCATTGTGTAGGCGCTTTAAAGGCTAAATGATTTGTTCAGACACTCTCCCTGCCAGCACACATGCGCACATAAACACACACACAGCTCTAATTTGTAAAACCAGGACTGAACCAGGCTATTGGATTGCTAATTGTGCTGCACCACAGTGCTAATTTTTTGAAATACAACTGTGAGGTAGATTATTTTTTAAAATTAAGTTATTCATCTGTTCCACACTTGGCATTTTTTTAATCCTTCGTTTTTCCCAGTAATTTTCTCTTTCATCACCCTTTAAAATAATTTGGGCTTGAGCTTTTCCTGAGTATTGAAAAGTATTNCTTTCAGGAGGAGGGCACAGCTGGGCATCTGCCAGTAGGTAGTCTTGAAGTCCGGGACACTCAGCCTGGAGTGTGTCTTCCAGGGGCACAGTCGAGCGTTGGGTGGGGCCTGATCACAGTGCACCAGAGACATTCTGATTGAGCCTCACTTGCAGCTTCGGAAGGAGAGGCGCAGCCACCTGGGGCCAGCTCGGTGGGGCCAAGCGAGCCTGCTGGTGGATGAAATGTCCATTCTGTAAAGCAGGAAGATGAGGAGGGCAGGGAGCCAGATGAATCTCTGGGTGTTTGTGTTTTGGAAGATTGTATCACAGATGTTCCCTGCTTTGCATACCATTGTTGCTAATAGTGGAAATTTACCTTTGCAGAGTGTTTTTAGCTTTTATCAAAATGCTTTCACAGACCTGTAATCTTGCCTTTCAGGATCATCCTGAAAGGAGTGAGCTGAGTGGAATCACCCCATTTGACAGACTAGGAGAATGAGGCTCACAGATTCTGAGTAACTAACCCTAAGGTCCTGTATTATTGGCGCTTACTTTTTTCACTATACTGTGTTGCCAATGCTTGACTCAATATGTATTTCCAAACTTAGCATATATATAGTCTTGTTTTCCAGCAGCTGCTGCCATCTTTAGGAACTGTCAACATTTTGTCTCTTATATATGTATCTTTCCCCTCCAAAATCACAGGAGGGGAAGATCACAGGCATAACATTTGCTCTTCAATAGAAGAGAAAAATAAGCAAAACCAAAACACTGTTCCATCTTAATGTATCAGATTACATTACTGTTTTCTGTTAGGTCCTGGAAGTATCCAGCCTCCCTTCTTTAAACTTCAGTCACCTTCCCTGCTGTAGCTGTTTAGGTCTTGCAGTAAACCAAATACAAGTCCAGGCAGGTGTGCAGGCTTAGAGCAAGTTAAACAAGAGTTGCCAGTGCTGTTAGTTGTTGACACAGGATTTGTTGGTGCTCACCGTGAATGGATGGTTTTCTAATTTTCATTTTGTTGGAGAGCCTGTTCTGTTACTGCTTCCCCATGACTGCTGTGCTCCTGGGTTCCTTCCTGTTACAGGTCCTCTCCATTTCTTTCCAGAAAGGGGCTTCACATTTGTCTAGCAGTTTCTTCCTGCAGGGCAGAGAGTATGTGTATGTTCATGGTTTTCATAGCTGTAAATTTGGACCTGTAGTTTTCTTTTAAAGTAGATTGGAACTACAAAGATAAAGCATTACATAAGGATGTGGGGTGATTACTGTGGGCGAAAATTAGAGTGAGTAGAACAGACACAGCTGAAAAAGCACTCAGGGAATCTGCACCCTAGTCCAGACATTGCCCACAAGCTAACTGTGGAGTTTTCTCAAATCCCTTAATCTTCTGGACACCCTGGTTACCTTATCTTTGGGACAGAGTTGCATTAAATCATTGCTCTCATCTTTTTAGTTCCAAACCTTACTCAAGTCCCCAAACTGAATAAACTAGATTCTCCTACATAAAGGTAGTTCAGTTCAGTCGCTCAGTTGCGTCCGACTCTGCGCACCCCATGGAAGCAGTGCGCCAGGCCTCCCTGTCCATCACCAATTCCTGGAGCTTGCTCAAACTCATGTCCTTCAAGTCAGTGATGCCATCTAGCCATCTCGTCCTCTGTTGTCCCCTTCTCCTGCCTTCAGTCTTTGCCAGCATCAGGATCTTTTCCAGTGAGTCAGTTCTTCGCATCAGGTGACCAAAGTTTTAAAGTTTCAGCTTCAGCATCAGTACTTCCAAAGAATATTCAGAACTGATTTCCTTTAAGATTGACTGGTTTGAGCTCCTTGCAGGTCAAGGGACTCCTTGCAGTCCAAGGGATATGAAGGTAGGGTATCTGGCAAACCTTCCAGGGGTAAGGAAGATGAACTAAGTGAGTTTAGATCCTCTTCATAGTTTTATTATTACTGGAAATTGGATGGAAAGAGAAAAGTGATTGAACTTTCCAGCAGTTATAAAATTATCTGAGATCCACTGCTGTTAGCTACCCTTTTAAGCTTGGCTTCTAATCTTGGTCACCCTTGCATGCCCGACACCTACTACACTGCATGATCAGCATGTTGTATTTTGAGAATACTTTTATAAAAAATTGATGGGCTTCTTGACTTGACCTATTTATTTACTTTATTAGAGCAAATTAACCATGTCTCATAACAGCTTTGAAAATTCAGGACTTGTAGGAACAAGTGATATGCTAGACAGAAATTTTAGAGGTGAAATATGATGGTAGATACTGGGCTGGTATTCTTTATTCTTCAACCCAGTGGGTGGTGGTGGTTCTGGGTTATAGATTCAATAGAGGGGGTGTTAACTATTTGAAGTTAATTTCAAGGGAAGGAAAGAAGCCATTATTTGTGTTTAATAAATAAACTATAGAAATAAAAGCAGAAAACAGAAGTGATATGATGAATATTTTGACTATTCAAATTAACCTGAGATTTCCATAACATTTTATGGTGTTCTGCATCATAAATTATTCTAAAAGACAGATATGGCTTCTCTTTTCAAAAAAAAATAAATGCAAACTCCCAATTTTGTGTGCAGTTTGAGGGGTTTCATGGACTCCATTAGGTTGATGCAGCTTTGTCTTTTTCCTTATCTGTTGGTTCATAATCCAAATTCCCAGTAGGAAGAAACCCTGGATGTTAAGCCTTAGAAGTCCTTAGAAATAGTCTAGACCAGTGTTTCTTCAACTGTGGTCTTTCAGTCAAGTGACTGTATCAAAACTAATATTTAAAAGAAAAGAGTAAAACAGAAGCTATCATAGTGTTTCATAACATGCTAAGCGTAAGTTTAGTTTTGTAACCTGTGTTTTCATTTGTGTATAGATCTGTGTGTCACGTGTGTCTGTACTAGGTCTGAAGACAAAAATAGATTTCTTACTGTGGATTGAGGATAGTTTGAGAAACACTCATGAATTCTGGATGAACCTCTTCATTGTGTAGGTGCTTTAAAGGCTAAATGATTTGTTCAGACACTCTCCCTGCCAGCACACATGCGCACATAAACACACACACAGCTCTAATTTGTAAAACCAGGACTGAACCAGGCTATTGGATTGCTAATTGTGCTGCACCACAGTGCTAATTTTTTGAAATACAACTGTGAGGTAGATTATTTTTTAAAATTAAGTTATTCATCTGTTCCACACTTGGCATTTTTTTAATCCTTCGTTTTTCCCAGTAATTTTCTCTTTCATCACCCTTTAAAATAATTTGGGCTTGAGCTTTTCCTGAGTATTGAAAAGTATTTGGGGGCCTCCCCATTGGCCCTCTCAGTCTGCGCATCTGAATCATAGAATCTGACTCTTAGGGTCTAATCAGAATTTCAGAACAAGACATGAAGGTTCAAAACGAAGTTATTTTGAATTATTTGTCCATTCATTTGAAAACTGAATGTGATATATGGCCCCAGATGTTGATACCGATCCTTGAGAATACCTTACAACATTCCCTTAATCATCTGTACGAGGTTTTCTCAGACTTGAATGTCACAGAAATGACTTGGAGGGTTTTGTTGAAAACGCAGATTCTGGCCGAGATGGTGGTTTCTAGCACACTACCCCCCCCCACCCCGCAGGAGATGCTGCTGCTGCACCCTGGACCACATGTGCAGGCGTAAGTGCCGTGTATTAACTGCCTCATTATCGTGGTAAGAGGGAACTCTCAGTAAGCTTTTGTCATGGTTTTCTTTGCATTTTCATGACTTTCAAAATTGGCTACAAAAATTAAAATGTCTTTCTTGTTTTTTAAAAACTAGATTAGTTTTTGTAGTGAAAGACACTTCTTTAAAACAGCCATGCTCCTCAGTCCCCACATCCTAGAGGAAGGGCAAGACCCCTCTTTGCAGCACTGTTCTAGGTGATCACAATTTAACACACATTTCCAAGCTTCTCCGCAAAACTTAATTTTCTAAATAAAGAGCATTTTCTAAAATATTAGATAGTTTTCTTTCTTAAATTATTACGTGCGCTTTCTCCTTTATTCTAGCCACATAAGAGCAGTGTTTTTTGTAGGCACAGGTGAAGGCTGTTGAACTATATGCAAAAAATGAATAAAAACAACAAAACTACATGCTTGTGTCTGCCTGTTACACTTTTTCTATTTTGTCCTTCCAGCTGCTGGTAAGTCTGTCTCAAAAGCCTTCCTTTCCCTTCCATTCTAATTGATTACTTCTGACCTAAAAAGCCAGCTACTAGATTTGTTAGCAATACGCAGGGAATTATCCCCGGTCAAAAGGAGCTGCCTGGCGTGGAGCCTTTCCTGGGAGGGTGGTGGTCAGGAAGCTCAGTGGTGCTGGAGCCTGCGGAGACCCTCTGGCTCTAGTTGTATTCTGAGAAGTCAGCTCTGGTGGAATGCACTCGCTCCTCCTCCGTGCCCTTCTCCTTGTGTTTCGCTCCCTCCCTCCCTCTCTGTCGTTCTCGCTCACACACACTCTGTGGTGAAGCGTGTTTGCAGGCAATTGGAAGTGTGTGTGTGCGTGTGCACACGTTCACGTGTGTGTTCACCCTGTGGCTGAGAAGGCGGTACACGTAGCCCAAAAGCGGCGCGTCAGGGTCTGTACGAACCAGGGATGAGGAACCTGTGCTGAAGACCGTGGTTCTCTGCTCACAGTCCGTCCTGCAGAGGCTTTGTAAACAGGTCTGAGAATGAAGTGATGACAGTGAACAGGTCACTCCACTGACTCCAGTGATCAGAGTCCCAGGGATTTAAAGTCTGGTTTCCAGTGTGCTCTGTTAGTAGATGGTTGGTTGTAACAGTGACCGAAGGGCCCGTTCACGGACCCTCGCTGTCAGCCACTGGGCTGTTCAGACGGCAGTGGTGCAGCCCGGGCTGTGGTTCTGAAGGGGCAGCAGATGGGGCGGCCCTTGGGAGCAGCGAGAGTGCAGAGCTTGTCTCATCAGGCCCCCTGGAGGTACCTGTGCATGTGTGGGGCCTGTCCTTACTCAGCAAAGTGAGAAACTGTTGGAGGATTCACGTCTGTGAAAACCACACAGGAGTTGGTATTATTCTGATTCAAAGCAGAGGGAACCTGTTTGCATCTCAACTACATAGCATCAGAACATACATCATTTTGGATAGCCTTGTTAATGAATGTCTGTTAGAAATTTGTGGGTTATATTCTTTAAAATTGTGATGAAGCTAAATGTAACCATACCATTTAGTTTGGATTTTTCGAAGTTCTGAACAGGGCCCCATTTCACATATTTTTAGTGAGTTGTAACCTTTAAATGCTGATTACCAGATCGGTCTCATTTGAATCTTATTTTTACATCCAGAATGAGTTTTATGTTTCAGTGCAGCTAAACCTGCTGGTATCATTTTAGTCTAATTAACAGTATTTTGTGATCTGGGACTCCTATCAAAGTTCATTATAAGGGCTAGAAAACCCTGGGAGGTAAAATGAACACATGACCTCATCTCCTGTTTTGCACTAGACTCTAACTTGCATTAAAAGAGACTAAAAATGGAAAAAGAAAAATATCATTCTTTTATTACATTAAGCATTAATAAATGAGTTTAATATGACTTCTCTGTGTAATCCCTTTTAGCTGGTAAAATGGAGGGCTTTGTTTGAAGTACTAGAAACTAAATGCTGCCAGGAGAAGGATTTTACTAGAAACATAGAGTAGATATCAGTCCCTAAGCTTTGTTAATTGATCCTGCTTGTTTAACTGGGGAAATAAAAATGCACGTCTGCTGAAGAGAAATCTGTGGACATAAACTCTTCCTGTTTTCAAATATGTTTCATAGGAATTTGTCTTATTTAAATGTACAGTCATATAGTAGCCAAGAGAATGCAACTGCTGTTCCTTTAACGTCAGAACTATGCACGCTACAATAGGTGTCACTGTTTGGCTTGGTCCAATCATGGTTGGTGACTTCAGCTATTGGCTCTGAGCACCGGCTGTCTGACTCCATCTGCAGGGCTGTAATACCTACTCTCCTCCGGTCCATTCACCACACAACTTCAGCCGGCTGAACAGACTCATGCAGCTCCAGCACATCTTGATAACCTAATTCAGAAAACAAGCACTACGGCTCTCTCTGCCTGTCGTCTCCTCTCACTGTAGCATTTTCAGGTGATCTAGGAAACTGGGTTATTTTTATGAGCAAATAAGAGAAACAGGAATCATGATGGGGATGTATTTAACAGACCCAGTACTGGATAAAACTTAAAACCAGTGTCTCATTCAACATAGTAAAAAGGTCACCTTGCCTGCCTGAGAAAAGAAGCAAAATATCAGCTTGTTGGTTTCTGTTTTCATCTCAGCTCGTGCTAGCCTCTTTTCCCTGATGCTCGCACCGACTTGGGATATCTGGCTATAAAGAGAGACCTACTGTACTCATGGTAGATGACAAGGAAAGGAACATGAAATGTCTCACCTTCTTCTTGATGCTTCCAGAGACGGTAAAGAACAGGTCCAAGAAAAGCTCGAAGAAAACAAATCCCAGCAGCAGCAGCAACAGCAACAACAGCAGCAGCAAGTTGCCTCCAGTTTGTTATGAAATAATTACCTTGAAGACTAAGAAGAAGAAGAAGATGGCTGCTGATATATTCCCCCGCAAAAAACCAGCCACCTCCAGCAGCACCACTGTCCAGCAGTACCACCAGCAGAATCTCAGCAACAACAACCTTATTCCCGCCCCGAACTGGCAGGGGCTCTATCCCACCATTAGGGAGAGGTAAGTGCTGGGCCAGCATATTTACTTGAAAAGTTTTCCTGTGTTGAAGTCTCTGCTTTTGCACAGCCTGTAATGTATTTTAACATAAATCTGTATTTCCTCTTTTCCCAGCAGCTTTATTGGTAATGGAAAACTGCCTTGTATCTTTTCCAGAGCAGTACAGCTGTTTTCCTCTTAGATAAAAATGTTTTTGTAAGCTGTAACATTTAAGTGACAGGGTTGTGTCTTTGGGTTATAGGAGACAGAAACCTCTTACTTGTCCTTGAGTCTAAAAAAAAGTTTGGGTAACTTTTTTTTTTTAACTTTAGTTACTTCCATGTGTTTGCAGTGATTACAAATGCAGTTGTATAGTTGGAACCTTTATTTGTAGTTTTACCCCGAAGTTACTCAATAGTTGTTTATCTTGTGACTCTTTCCTGGGTTTTTTATGTTGGGGAGGGGGTGTTACAATGCCGTGAATTAATGAATTGCCTCTGTTTATAGAAATGCGGTGATGTTCAATAATGATCTGATGGCAGATGTACATTTTGTGGTTGGGCCACCAGGCGGGACTCAGCGGTTGCCAGGACACAAAGTAAGCAACAGCTGCATTACCGGTTTCGCCCTGAGCTCCCCACAGAGGGACCCTCTCCCTGAGCCCAGGACGGGGCTAGGCAGCTTGCAGGCAGTGCTTGGTTTCCCCCGTCACAGAGCAGGCACAGCCTCTCCAGAGGGCCCCGGCCACGCTTAATTTTTTTTTTCTTTGTTTCCTTGTACCCTGCTTTATATCTCCCACAAAAACATGCCCTCTTCACTCCCCAGTCATGGGAAGCTGTTGTGATAGGTTTGGAAAGTCATATGCTGACCCTTCTAGAAATCAGTTAGTTATGCTTTTATTTATTTTATAATGAGGGACCTTGTGTATTAATCTGTGAATGCCTTGATAACTAGCAGCACAGAGACTGGTTTGCATGAACTTCTGTCTTTTGCTTTCACAGCCAGATCCTCTGGACCTTGGCTTTGTCAGTAGAGCAGGTGTTAGGTACTCGGTGTTCACTAAAGCTGATCACTTTAGAGTTGTTTTTCTGGAATGATTTGCTGAAAATGTTTTCAATTGGGTGCATGAAATAAAATTTCCCCTTCTCCGCAGTACGTTTTAGCTGTTGGGAGCTCTGTGTTCCATGCAATGTTTTACGGAGAACTTGCCGAGGACAAAGATGAGATCCGGATCCCAGATGTCGACCCTGCTGCTTTTCTCGCCATGCTGAAGTAAGCGTCACACGTATGTTTGGAAGGAGTTTGTTTGTGCTCTGTTTGTGCTCTGCCGGCTTCACAGTTAAGTGTAACTTCCAGGTAATACAAAAGAGAGGCCGATGAAGAAAGAGGGTGCTGCTTTACCTCATAAATGTTTTCAAAGAAAACTTCTGTGCGTCTTTCCATGGAAGGCATGTGGAATGAAGCAGGCGTTTCTAATCACACCTTGGCGTGGGATTTGGGGGCAAGAGGCATACAGTGATTTCATCTTTAATGACTTATAATTAAAAATAACTTTCTGGTTAGGGATTATCTAATAGAGTATGTTCTCTCTGTGTGTGAAGTCTTTAAAAACACATAAATTATATTTTGGTGTCACAATTCCAGAAATTGTATGCATTATTTAAATTCTACCAGTTAGGAGGTTTTTAAGTTTTCTAGGAATTATTTCCTATCAGCAAATATAAAATTAATTATCTGATCTTGATGTACATGTACATACACATGCTCTTACATAAAGTCACATACCATTTCTCAAGGGTAAGAAGCATTTGTATTTTGTAGTAAAGGAGAAATTTTTGAAAGATTTGATTAATTTTCTATAGTTTTATATGGATTTGTTCAGAAAAACTTTAATTGGTCATTCAGAAATACAGTTATATACATTTATTTAAAAAATAGTTTTCTATCTCATGAGTCTTTTTCAGAATCCAGTACATGTTAACCAGATAAATAGAATCTTCTTCTCTGACATAGGTTGATGCTGGAGAGTGTTATAGTCTATAGTGTGTGATTAGAGTCCAGTGATTATTCTAAGTGATGTTTAGGTGATTTTTGTTGAGCCTTATTCTTGCAGACCAAAATGTATCAGAGTTCAAGGTTATGTGCTGCTGTGGGGATGTTGAGTCATTGGAGTACATTACAATGTTTGTTGAAAAATATTCATTGGATCATGTTGGACAGTAATCCCACAAACAGTTAAAATGTTAATATATATTGTTTTCTGCCTACTGAAAAATAAGTATTATAGTTAATTCCTGAACTTTAAAGTGTTGTAATTCTTTATTTGTAGTCTGGTTTTGAAATCCATCTGCTACTCTTTAGAACTTCCACAGTGGGAGAGGTTGGGAAATTAGAGGCAAATGAGCATATAAAGTACCAAAACATAAACTAACCACCACTGTCAACCAACAGAGACTTTATGACTTGTGTAATCTCTTAGAGATTACTTGCAGAAACCTGTCTTACCTGTAGGAATTTTTGTGTGCTGTTTTCCCCCCGTGAAGTTAGCTTTGTATATTTGACATTGTTTCTGTTGCAGAGGAGAATGCTGACACCAGTTTGGGGTTTTGGTGTCACTGTAGTCAAGTAGAGTGTTCTGTTGCTGCAGAAATATGTACATAATTAGAAAGAGTACTAGTCACAAAGTTCCATTTCACCAAAGCCGTTTGATTCATCATTTGACAAGCATCTTTTCTTATAAATGTGTTGCCTAGAATATGTCTTGACACAGCTTTAAAATTTCACATGCAGTCCACGTAAAGCGGCGAGAATCAGAAGCATAGCAGGTGCCGTGTACTGCCGTGCCGTGCTGGATCAGCACTGCGTGGTGACCTGGGGGAGCGGAGGCCAGGCTTGCTTCACCCCTGCCTTGTGGGTGAAGCACCAGTACTACTGAAAAGGGCATTGTCAGGAAGGAAAAGAAGAGTGCTCACTTGCCTGTTCCAGGGGTGAGAGCTGCCAAGTGCTGACCGTGCTGCAGAGCCCTCCTGCGGTCCCCATGCTCCGAGAGCATCACGGCTGTGGGTTTTTTGTCCAGCAGTCTTGCCATCTTGCCAGTTGCTGTCTTAGTCTCAGAGACAAGGAAGGTCTTCCTCGGAGCAAAAATGCAGCTTCCATTTGTGATTGTGGTCCTTTTTTTCCTTGCCATCCTTACATTTTTTGTATTTTCTTCCAGAACCCCTCTAATTTCTTGTTTCACTAAGGAAAACTTAATAGCAAGTTGCTAAGCACCTGAGCTAGAAATTTTTTAAAAATTATGTTTATTAGTATGTATTTTTGACCTGTGCACAGTTCTCACTGACTTATCTCTGGGTCAACAATAGAATATGAAAGAAGCAGATGATTTCTACCTTGACATACCATCCTGGGAGATTGCCACTGTCCCCCCAAACAGTAAGAAGTGTTTCTTGAAATATAGACACTTCAGAGAAGCACACAAATAGTGCATATTTAGACTTTGTCTTTTAATTAAATATATCCAGAAATAATGTATTCTTTAATTCTGAAGGTAGAAGGAATGTGTGGAGGAGAGGAAAGAATTTAGAGTTAAAAAAAAAAGCAGATACAAAGCCTGCATTGGATTCTACATACAGTTAACTGTGAGATAGCATCAAGCATCGAAGCCCATACTTAAAAATCCACTGAACTTGGGACTACTTGAAAAATATCTTTTTAAGATCAGATTTTATTTTGTGCTTCAGGAAAATCCAAGTCATTCTTAATTAAAAGCATCCAAGATGCAGTCATTGCTAACATTATAGTATTAAAGATATTTATTTCCACCTGAATGCACAGAAACATTTTTAAGTAAAACTATATACATATATTTTTCCTAAAACATGGGGATTATTTCTAATTAAATATAATTCAGTATATATATATAAAATATAATTTTGCTATTTTTCCCCTAATATTAACTGTCTTTGATCTCAGTCCTTTCTCAAACAGTTCTCGAATCCTCAATTTTCTTTCCCCCCCTTTGAGAGACGGGGAACATAGCTTTAAAATAGAGGCTAGAATGGTTACATGAAGTTAATGTCTAATTATACACGCTTTCTACTAAATTGAAGTGTTGGTGATTTATGAATATATTTCAGATGTTGTTATAATGTCTAATCATTTTTGTAATAACTGTCACTTAAGATGATTTTCTTGGAACTAACTTGAAAGTAGCTGCATCTTTTCTTGCTGGACACGCTCATTTGGTGAAGATTCCATTTACACGCTGGCCTCTTTTTGCAGATACATCTATTGTGATGAAATTGACTTGGCTGCTGACACAGTCTTGGCCACTCTTTATGCTGCCAAAAAGTACATCGTCCCTCACCTCGCCAGGGCCTGCGTCAATTTCCTGGAGACCAGCCTGAGCGCCAAGAACGCCTGTGTGCTCCTGTCCCAGAGCTGCTTGTTTGAGGAGCCGGACCTCACCCAGCGCTGCTGGGAGGTGATCGACGCCCAGGCCGAGCTGGCGCTTAAGTCCGAGGGGTTCTGTGACATCGACTTCCAGACCCTGGAAAGCATCCTCCGCAGGGAAACTCTGAATGCCAAAGAAATTGTGGTCTTCGAGGCTGCCCTCAACTGGGCTGAGGTGGAATGCCAGCGACAGGATCTGGCTTTGAGCATTGAGAACAAGCGCAAGGTGCTGGGCAAGGCGCTCTACTTGATCCGCATCCCGACCATGGCCCTGGACGATTTCGCCAACGGTGCTGCGCAGTCCGGCGTCTTGACTCTGAACGAGACCAACGACATCTTCCTCTGGTACACGGCGGCCAAGAAGCCCGAGCTGCAGTTCGTGAGCAAGGCCCGCAAGGGGCTGGTGCCACAGCGCTGCCACCGCTTCCAGTCCTGCGCCTACCGGAGCAACCAGTGGCGCTACCGGGGCCGCTGCGACAGCATCCAATTCGCCGTGGACAAGAGGGTCTTCATCGCCGGGTTCGGGCTGTACGGCTCCAGCTGCGGCTCGGCCGAGTACAGCGCCAAGATCGAGCTTAAGCGGCAGGGTGTGGTCCTGGGCCAGAACCTCAGCAAGTACTTCTCGGACGGCTCGAGCAGCACATTCCCTGTGTGGTTCGAGTACCCGGTGCAGATCGAGCCGGACACCTTCTACACGGCCAGCGTCATCCTGGACGGCAACGAGCTCAGCTACTTCGGGCAGGAGGGCATGACAGAGGTGCAGTGCGGCAAGGTCACCGTGCAGTTCCAGTGCTCGTCAGACAGCACCAACGGCACGGGCGTGCAGGGCGGCCAGATCCCCGAGCTCATCTTCTATGCCTGAGCGCGCCGGCGCCCCGCTTCACGCTCAGCTCGGCCGCAGCCAGCCAGCGGCGCGGGCCGTTCGTAAGGAACGGAGCTGTGCAGCTGTTCTGATTTCTTTCAACCTTTTTCGTTATGTACAGGCAAAAATGCAGCACTCAGCTTTTAACTGTATGCCGGAAAGCCAAATTCTTAGCAAGGCTTGTGGTTCTTAGAGTTGCATCTATCCACCCGGGGAGATTTTGCATTCTTTTTCAACTGCCCCACTGACCTCCCCGTTTAAGAAGATTTTTGGATCACCTCAGATTTCCTTTGGGGCTTTATTTTGACAAAGAGAAAGAAATACTCTAAAGTAACAGTAGCAATTATTTTTAAACAGAAACCCTCCCTCTCCCCAAACAGATAAACCTCAGTGTACCGTTTTGAAAGACATTTTGCTTGATAATAGTAATAATTTAGAAAGTAGACAGTAGTCATCTTTACCTTCTTATTTCCTTTTAAATATTTTGGGCATTTGCTTTTGGACATTGCTTTTTCTTAAATCCTAAATTCACAAATTTGTTAAATTTTTAAACTGCAGCTGTCAACGAAAGATAAAACAAGTAAGAAATTGGAAGTTTTAGATCACGACTTTCGCTACAAGCAGATTTATGTTCCTTTAGTTTAGAAGACAGGCAATTCCAGTACAGAGGCTTCTTTTAGAAGTAACTAAATTGCAAAAATTTATTGTCAACTAGAGAAAAATTGCAGGTCTGTTAATTGAAACTAAAATAGTCTTAAAAGGAAGCCTGAAAAAGTCCCACATGACAAATAGTTTAATTGATGGCACATTATAATCCAGAATTTGAAAAAGTCAAGCTCTTTTCTCCGTGCTTAGCTTCTGATCCCTGCCACTTGCTGGTTTTCAAAAGTTGTACTGTGTAGAATTCGTATTCCCCCATTCCTATGAAAAGAGGACCAAACAGTTTTTTCAGATGAAAAGAATAACGGTTGGTTTTGTAGTGCCACATGTTAATGTAATAAGATACTTTATGCATTGATTTTTTTTTTTTAATCTGAAGTATATTTTACTTAATCTACTTTGACCACACTCTCTCTTCTTTGTTAATTATGATTCTGTCCCATTCCTGGACTGCTAGAATCTGGCCTGTGACCATCTGAACAAGCCAATATATGCCTGCAGGGTTTTTAAAAAGTGGTCTGGAGTGTTAAACTCGATGATACCTTAATGTTCACTGCCTCAGCATCACATCCAGTTCTCTCTCTTTTTTTTTTTTTCCCATCGATAGTGTAAACAAAGGAGGGAAAAACTCATCAAAACATTCTCCTTCAGCAAAGGCTTGTGCTGGCTTAGTGCCCGTGACCCTAGTGGTGTACACTGTGGTCACTCCCAGTTGAAGTATCCACGTGTTTCTGGGCAACTTTTCTGCCCAGTGTGATCCTGAGATGGCTTCCCCGCCACCCAGAGTGTGGTCCCTGGCCACCTCCTTCTCCTGTTCCATGAGCCCGAAGCTGGCTCTGGAGCGGGGGCTAGTCCTGGGGTGGGTGTGTACATGGGTGCCCGTGCGCGTGCATGTGCACCGGCTCAGGAACTGTCTCCTGCTGCCCGGCCAGCAGGGCTGGGACAGAAGGGTCTCCCTGCCGGGCCCACCCGGCCCTCAGAGGGGGACTGCCTGTGCTTCCGGGCCGCTTCTCCCCTGTAGACGTGGGCTGCTGCTTCGGCCGGCTTCCCCGATGGAGAAAAACACTGGATTACAGAAATGTTTTAATCGTCTTTGCCCTTACTATGTCTGTTAGCATGGAGGGTCAGAAGCTGTTACCAGTGATTAACAGATGAGTACTCCCAGGACAAGCTTCCAAAATTATCTAACAGTTATTTCTTATTAGCAAGATGACAGATAGTAGTAGTGGCAAACTGTCTATGAAACAGAGGTAGGTTTTCAATTAAAAAAAAAAATATTTCTACAAAGGGTTTTGTTTATAAATTATGGTTAAACATTTCTGTAACTCATAGCTACCTTGCATTTGGTAGACTATAGATTTACCTGATTGGAAGGCACTTATTTATAAGCCAGAGGAGAAGAAACTTTTCAGCACTAATTTCATTATACTAGATTGTTGTTCGGGGGGGAATGTGATAACCTTGTTCATTCAGTAACACCCACGACCAGTGCTCCTATTAGTAGCTGCCCTCCAGAGGCTGGGAAACTGCTGGGTGAGAGCCCCATGAGATCCTATGTACTGGGTATGGAAGAACTTAATTTTATGATAATTGCTGTCACTAAAAGAAAAAAAAAATCCGTCATCTGATTGGCTGGTGCCAAGAACTGTGGTATAAATTTGAAGATTGTATTTAAAATAAAAAAATGTTATCTTTTAAATCCTATTCTCCCTTCTGCATTTTCAGTGACATGGAATTAAGGCTAATATGCTTGCTTTATTTCCTTTGATAATCTCAAATTTTGTAGCTTTCAAAACTAGAAATCATTGTTCTGACAAGGCAGGCAACTGTAATGCATAACAACAATTTTATTAAACACTGCCCTGTAGATGCTTTTCCCCACGTATCTGGCAGTCTTTGTTGTCGTTTATATCCTGGGGATAAGGGGAACTAGGCTAGCAGTTCTAATGTAACATTCTTTAAGCATATCTTAATATAGTATTTAAGTAAATGGTCTAATTTCTACATAATTATTGCACTGAACTGTCTTTTTTTTTTTAAGGTGTCTAAATAAGCTTGCTAATTCAAGACACTAGCCAGTTGTGCATTAGAGTGCTTGAATTCAGGAGCTTACAGCATTATTTATGAAGGAAAAATATATAAATATGAAGTACCTCATGTTGAATGTTATTGTACTGTATTTTTAATGTAACAGTGCAGATCTTGTTAGACACATGAATGTGTATAATCATGTTAAATGCAAATAAAATAAAACCGATTCATATATTTGTCTTCCTTAACATTTTTGTAGGTTCCTTAAAGTAGTTAAAAAAAAAACAAACACAAACCCATTCTGGCATTTTAGTGCCACTTAACCTTTTACAGAGATGGTTTTTGCAGGAGCATTTGTTTGCTAAGTTACTCACATATCATTGATCCCTAAAGAAGTAAAAATCCAGTAAAGAATAATAGAATAATGAATATGTTGATCAGTTGCATTGTTGAAAACCTGAGTGTTAAGTCCGTGCGAGAGAGTGAGTGGATGCGTTTATGTTCCAGTTGCGGAGTTTTGTAGTTGGCTGGCATTCTGATGGCTTAGTGGCTCACACGCCTGTAGAGCTCCCTGAGCTCACTGCTGCTGATGGTAGGTCACATCTGGCCAGTGCTGCTGCTTATCCCTGCTGTGACAGTAGCTTACATCTAGGAAGAAAGATCAATGTGACATGACAGTGATGAATATAATTTCATGTCCTCAGCTGGTTTTCCATTATATTTCCCTATATCAAGTACATTTATATACACACATAATTATATACATGCATTTTTTTCACTATAACTTTGTTACTTTTATACTAGAGTTTATTGTAAAGCCCTGCGTATTTGCTTGTACTTGGTTCAGTTTCTATAACATACCTGCTCAAAGGAATTTTAGAATTATTCCGTAGAATAAGAGAACTGCAAATACCCATTCTCATCAGCTTAATTACAACCTGAATTGCAGAGATCTTTAATCCAGCAAAATCTTAGCCGTCATCTCTTCTCTGGCACTCTTTAAGCATGACCCACATGTGTTTGTTTCCAATATCCCAAGACAATTGTAAATGAGCCTCCTTTACTGTTGGCACTCAGGATCAACACTTCACTGAAATTACACTTTCTTCCCAATGACTCTGACTTCCCTACAAAAGCCATGGACTTAACATTGAGGAGAAAAAAACAAAACAGGAAGGAGAAAAATTATTCCTGAGGAAGTAAGTAGCATGAAACTCAGGCCAAAAGAAGCAAGTGGCTCTGAGACCCTGCAGTATCTTGTATTAGTGAGGGCTGTGTGCACCTGTGAGGCGCTGCAGTAGAAGATGACTGTTTTTTTAATTTCTAATCAGTACATTTCAGCATATTTTCTGAGCCATTTACATTTATTGGCTAGCTACTTGCTTTTCTCAGAACTTCATGTTATCCTCCATTTTTTTAAAGAAAAAATCATCTAACTAAAACCAGGGGAAAATTTCAACAATTGAATCTCTTTGTTTATTTCTATAACTACCTGAAGGGCTGGTGAGAAAAGTTGCTCAACCGAGATACAGTTCGGTAAGTGTAAAGTAAAATATTTGTGAGGAAGACGGTGGTTGACTTGGTCACACACACACCAGGCAGTATATGACTCTAGCATCTGTAGATGAGTCAGCTGGAGAGTCTGGGTGCGTTTGCCTAACGTGGGCATCCCCTCTGTTGTTTCTTCTCAGCCTTTTTGAGTAGGGGCGGTGGGGAAGGTACCATTCCTATTCATGTAGATCTTAAATGTCCTTATAATGGTAGTTTTCTATTTGTCTGTTTACTTAAAAAGTCCTTTGGACAGCAGTTGTACCAGCAGATGCTACTGTTTTATACTTGGCCATCTGAAAAGCCAAACAGAAAACCCGCGATTTACTTTATCAAATCCATACTTTGTGTATAGGATATAGTTAACGTTTCCTGTTAAACTGCTACCCCTGAATTGTTGGTGTGTTCTCACTAACTTCAATAGTAACCAAGCTGTGCTTTAGATGGCAGGGATGATTTTTTCACTTCATGCAGTAGCAGTACAGAAATTATTTCAAAATAGAAGTGTATTTTTTGTTTTTATGACTTTGATGAACAGTTTATATTTAATAGACCATCTCTTTTACATCACTTTATTTTAGAACAATTAAACTATACCTGGAAAAATTTTTAAATAAGTCATACTGGTGGGCTTGTAATTTAATTTTGTATATTTTAACTTATTGAAGTATACTTGATCTACAGTGTTGTTAGTTTCTCCTGTACAGCTACAGTCACACACACGTGTGTGTGTGTGTGTGTGTGTGCGCGCGTGTATAAATATACAAATGCCAAAGAATGCTCAAACTACTGCATGATTGCACTCATCTCACATGCTAGCAAAGTATTGCTCAAAATTCTCCAAGCCAGGATTCAACAGTATGTGAACCGTGAATTTCCAGATGTTCAAGCTGGATTAGGAAAAGGCAGAGGAACCAGAGGTCAAATCGCCAACATCCATTGAATCATCAATAAAGCAACAGAGTTCCAGAAAAACATCTACTTCTGCATTATTGACTATGCCAAAGCCTTTGACTGTGTTGTCCACAACAAAGTGGAAAGTTATTAAAGAAATGGGAATACCAAACCACCTGACCTGCCTCCTGAGACATCTGTATGCAGGCCAGGAAGCAACAGTTACAACTGGACATGGAACAATAGACTGGTTCCAAATTGGGAANATTCCATTTTGATTTCAAGATTTTGGATCATTTTCACTATCATTATTCAGAATTCTTTATCAGGTAGATTACCTATCTCTCCCTCTTTTGTTTGGTTTGGTGGGCATTTATCCTGTTCCTTTACCTGCTGGGTATTCCCCTGTCTCTTCATCTTGTTTATATTTCTGCGTTTGGGGTGTCCTTTCTGTATTCTGGCAGTTTGTGGAGTTCTCTTTATTGTGGAGTTTCCTAGCTGTGGGTGGGTTTGTATCAGTGGCTTGTCAAGGTTTCTTGGTTAGGGAAGCTTGTGTCAGTGTTCTGGTGGGTGGAGCTGGATTTCTTCTCTCTGAAGTGCAATGAGGTGTCCAGTAATGAGTTATGATATGTCTATGGTTTTGGAGTAACTTTGGGCAGCCTCTATATTGGAGCTCAGGGCTGTGTTCCTATGTTGCTGGAGAATTTGCATGGTATGTCTTGCTCTGGAACTCGTTGGTCCTTGGGTGGTGCTTGGTTTCAGTGTAGGTATGAAGGTGTTTGATGAACTCTTGTCAATTAATGTTCCCTGGAGTCAGGAGCTCTCTGGTATCCTCAGGTTTTGTACTTAAGCCTCCTGCTTCTGGTTTTTAGTCTTATTTTTACAGTAGTCTCAAAACTTCTCCTTCTATACAGCATTGTTAATAAAACNTTTGAAAAGACCCTGATGTTGGGAAAGGTTGAGGGCAGGAGGAGAAGGGGATGGATGACAGATGGTTGAATGGCATCACCAACTCAATGGACATGAGTTTGAATACACTCCTGGAGTTGGTGTTGGACAGGGAGGCCTGGCGTGCTGCAGTCCATGGGGTTGCAAAGAGTCAGACACCACTGAGCAACTCTGCTGAACACATGCATATACATTCTTTTTTCATTATGGCTTATTATAGAGCGTTAGGGAATACAATTCCCTGTGCTGTACAGCGGGACCTTATTTATTCATTCTGTAGGGCAGTTTGCATCTGATAATGTCAAGTTCCCAATCCATCCCAGCCCCCAGCCCCTTCCCCTTGGCAATCACAAGTCTGCTCTATTCTGTTTCTGTTTCAGAGAGAAGTTCATTTCTGTTGTATTTTAGATTCCACACGTAAGCTTTATCACATGGTGTTCTCTTTCAGACTTGACTTAGTATGATAATCTCCAGGTCCATCTGTGTTGCTTCAGGTGGCATTATTTCATTCTTTTTTTTATGGCCGAGTAGTAGTTCATTGTGTATGCACCACATCTTTATCCACTCATCTGTTGGTGGACAGTTAGGTTGATTCCTTGTCTTTGCTGTTGTAAATACTGCTGCTATGAATATAGTATATTTTTGAATTATCTTTTTTTATCTTTTAGTATTGCAGTTTTGTCCAGATACTTGCTCAGGGGTGAGATTGCTAAATCATACGGCAACTCTATTTTCAGTTTTTTATGGAAAATTCCATACTGTTTTCCACAGTGGCTGTACTAATTTACGTTCCCCCCCCGCCCCCCACCCCTCTGGCAGCAGTGTAGCAGGGTTCCCTTTTCTTTACACCCTCTCTAGCATGTTGGCCATTGTGACTGATTTGAGGTGTTACCTCATTGAAGGCCTTGTTCATTTTATCAAGAAGTGCTGCAATAAATCTTCATGACCAGTATAGAGCATAAAGACTGTTTTGTGAGAAACTAGAAAAGTACACAAATAATATTTTGATATGTAGCAGTCTTCACTGTGTCTGTACAATTTGCATTTTCCTTCCTAAACTATTATGTTCAAAAAGTAATCAAAAGGAAGATAATAACTATTTAAGAAAGCTTCAAATAATCTTTCAAAGCTTGAAATGAAGAGTACCACCTTCTGCTATATAGTAGAATCCATAAAAATACACTTCTTTACATCTTAGAGAATTTTCACTTTTGTGCTTTCCTTAACCAGCTCCAAACTTAAATTTTTTTCTGTACCTTGTCCATAGTGCTGAAACAAACACCTGAGCCTTATCCAGTTCAAAACTCAGGGAAAATTTCAATTCTGAGAATATTTGGAGGCATCAGTGGACTAAGGGATTTTAGTATTGTAGCTAGGTTTAATGAGTCATTCGGGGGATTAACTCAACGTTCATTCATTCATTGACTGTTCATGGATCCTTGGCTTCATCCCAGGCAGTGAGGTGCTGGGAGACAAGTGCTTTCAGCGGCTTCTGGTCCAGTGTAGTGCTGCCCCCCTGTTAGCGCCAAGCCTTGTGCATGGCTGGCCTCCACCTGCAGAAGTGCTGATTTGGTGGCTCTTGGGTGGAGCCTCAGAAATGGTCTCCTGGGAGCATGCACACAATACTGACTGACAGCCTGTGTGCAGGTCACACTTTGAGTAGCTCCCACCTAAGTGAATGATGATCAGGGAGGAGTCTATACAGGAATACACCAGTAGTTCTAAGAGGCAGTAGAAAAATGCCTTGGTTACCCATGAGAAGGAGCATCTAGGTCAGCCTTTGGTAGAAGAAAAGGTGATGCTGGGCTGGACTTTGAAGGATGTGTTAGAATCATCTAGTGTAGACTCATGACACAGAAGGGAAGGAATAAGGATTGGGGCTGTCCATGTAGCGCTGATGGTAAAGATAAAGAACAGGTAAAGAACCCTGTTAATGCAAGAGACATAAGAGATGTGGGTTTGATCCTGGGTTGGGAAGATCCCCTGGAGGAGGAAATGGCAACCCAATATTCTTGCCTGGAGAATTCCATGGACAGAAGAGTCTGGTGGGCTACCATCCATAGGGTCATAGAGTGGGACACAACTAAAGTAACTTAGTACACACACGCACACACACACAGCACATACTCACATACAGAGTGGGACACAACTGAAGTGACTTAGCACACACACGCACACACACACACAACTGAAGTGACTTAGCACATGCTCTTGCACACTCTCTCTCTCACAGATAGGGATGAAGGGAATTCCAGAAGAGAGAGAAGAGGGATAGTATTGGAAACAGCTTAATACAGCTCACGTAAAGGGTACCTGTGGGAGAACAAGACTGCCTCCTGTGTGCCAGCTGTGGTACAGGATAATGAACTGGGCAGGCACAGGGAGCATTTATACATTCAGCTGAATTATTGGCTTTTATCTGCAGAAAAAAGCAATGACATTGACGATATTTGAGATAGATAAGGCAGCAGTTTCATGTTTTAAAACCCTTTTTTCTGAACTTAAGGAAGGCCAGCCTGGATCAGATTAGAGGCAGGAGGAGAGGGTGGACCTATGAGTAACACACGCAAAGATCAGAGAGGGCTGGGAAATGGAGAGGAGAATGAGGATTCCAGAGGAACAGAGGAGAGACAGCCAGGGTCCAGTGGCTGCAACATCCAGGCAGAAGCAGGGTTGTGAGACTGGAGTGAAGCCTCTTGTCTTATATTTACCTTTATGGAGAGGGAAAGAAAACAGCTTTTATCCTACCATCCTCTGTAGATGGTTTATAGGTACCCATCCTTGATTCTAAGATTCTTTTCAGTTCAGTTCAGTAGCTCAGTCCAACTCTTTGCAACCCCATGGACTGCAGCACGCCAGGCCTCCCTGTCCATCACCAACTCCTGGAATTTACTCACACTCATTTTCATCAAGTTGGTGATGCCATCCAACCATCTCATCCTCTGTCGTCCCCTTCTCCTCCTGTCTTCAATTTTTCCCAGCATCAGGGTCTTTTCCAATGAGTCAGCTCTTCACATCAGGTGGCCAAAGTATTGGAGTTTCAGCTTCAACATCAGTCCTTCCAGTGAACACTCAGGACTTTTTAGGAAGAAGAAAAACAAGAGAGTCCGCTTAGGGTGCTGGTTCATAACTTAGGCTGCAGGAAGACTACCTGGATTTGAAGCTCTAATTGCATGTGGCTTTGGGCAAGTTACTTAACCTCTGTGAGCCTGTTCTGTGAAGAAGGCAATAATAACTGCTTCCTCACAAAGTTATGTTGATGATTAAATAAATTAATATTTCTAAAGAGTTTGTGACAGTACCTGGCAAACAGGAAGCATCATTATAGTGCTATGTGAAACAAAATGTAAAAGGCCACAAATGAAACCCATGGATTTTCCTCTTATGTACATTTGTACGTAAACCAGTTTGCACACACTTAAGAAGTTGTCAATGATGAAAATTAAAGTCATTTTGTTGCTATCCTTTAAAATATCCAGTGAATAGGGCATATATCAAGTTACAAGGAGCTGTGTTGTTGTGAAATTCTCATATTTTAACTGAATTTTTAATAATTATTTAAATTCTGTGATGGTGAAAGTGAAGTCGCTCAGTCGTGTCCAACTCTTAGCGACCCCATGGACTGCAGCCTACCATGCTCCTCTGTCCATGGGATTTTCCAGGCAAGAGTACTGGAGTGGGGTGCCATATGAGAGGCAGATGAGATAGATGGATTCTAGTGTATCAAATGGCTTCTGTGCTACGAAATTACCTAGGATTCTTCAGAAAAGTACCCTGGAAAAGCTGGGTGTGAGAGTACTTGGTGAGTTTTTGAAAGACCTTTTGAAGATATTTTCCAGGAGGAGTCTGTTTTGCAGGTAAAAGAATAGCCCCTTTCCTAGTTCTGCTAGAGTCAAAGTAAGCTCTTTTCTTGGCTAAGAGTCTTAGACAATTTGGGATATAACCCCTTCTCCAAATATTTGGGAATTAAAATCGGTTTTAGCCTTGACATTATTTTCTGTGTGTTGAGAGCAGGTTTGACCTTTATTAGAGTGATGTGACTATTATAGGGACTGTTTCAACGGCTGATTGTTTTTACTCGGGTAAACACAGGTATGTCAGGAGCCTTGGCAGCTGAGTCGTGTCCCCCCGAGGGTGGCACTCCACTGCCCCCCCCACCACGATGCACCCATCTGCAGGATCAGTGCTGGGCCCTGGTTTCCCAGAAGTTCGTTTCTGATCCCTTTATTCTGTATTCTCTGTTTTACAAAATAGTACTTTAGGAGCCTCACCCCCAGAGATTCTCTTTTAGGGGCCAGTCACTTCTTTGCAAAGCTGACAACATGAATGAATGACGACCATGAAAGGTTGAGAACCCCTGGTGTAGACAAGTTGTGCTAAAACTTTTACACACGTGCACATCTAGCTTCTGCACTCTGTTCCCTTCTGGGGACTCCGGCATCACACGTGCCCTGAAATTTCAGTCTGATGCTTATGTTCTGAAACCATGGACGCTGCTGCTGCTGCTAAATCGCTTCAGTTATGTCCAACTCTATGTGACCCCATAGACGGCAGCCCACCAGGCTCTCCCGTCCCTGGAATTCTCCAGGCAAGAACACTGGAGTGGGTTGCCATTTCCTTCTCCAGTGCATGAAACTGCAAGGAGAAAGTGAAGTCGCTCAGTCGTGTCTGACTCTTAGCGAGCCCCTGGACGGAGCCCACCAGGATCCTCCGCCCATGGAATTCTCCAGGCAAGAGCACTGGAGTGGGGTGCCATCGCAGCTCACCCCAAACAAAACCAAACCACTGTCGGCGGTGTTAGTGGATGAAATAGATGCGGGGTTTCAGAAGGCCCAGTCTCTGATTCCCTGACCTCTTGACCCTGACCTCTGCCTGCTGGGCTTGCTCGTGTCAACCTCCCTGTACCCCAGCCCTCTAACCTGCACCCAGACTTTAGAGACCCAGCCCTTTCATCAGTGTCTGGCCCACGGACCATGCCCCTTGTTTAAGTTCAGATCACCATTAACTGGTGTCAGTGCCTGCCCACGTTTGGGACTCCAGTTCTCAGCCCTGTCTCTGGAACATTCCACCTCCTTCAGGAGTGTGCTGGCCACTCGGGCTGACATGTCTCCCAGCCTCCAGGCTCAGGCTGATCTCCACTCCAGGCTGGTCCTGGCGGAAGCTCCTGTCCAGCCTGTTCTGTAGCTGTCCCGCTCTGTTCGTCTCTTCATACCTCTGACCCGACCCCCAAGAACAGGGTACTTGAAATACATTCGCTTGTATAACAAGTACACACACCCTCAGCGGCCCGCAGAAATCCGTCTGTGCTCCCAAGTTTTGGAGTTGCTGCGGGCAGTCTGGGCAGCTCTGCACACTGATGACCTCACGTGTGAGGGCTGGCCGCCTTTGGCTGGGCGGCTTTGCTCTGTCCTCCAGCAAGCTAGCCCGGGTGTGCTTCCGTGGTGATGACTGAGGCCAGGAAAGTCACCTGCATCAGGAGGAAACGGTGGGGTGGGGGGCGGCTCTCAAGGCTTGGGTTCAGAATTTGCGAGTCATCACTTGTGTCCTATCAGCCAGCATAGGTCAGAAGACCCCCGATACAGGGGTAGGGGAATTTAGGCTCCATCTCTTTACTGAGAAGTGCAGCAAAGGCATGTGGCAGAGGCTGTGAGTAAGTAGGGGCGGCTAATTGGACCATTTATTTATGTTCACATTTCCTTTAAAAATTTTTTTTAGTAAATTTTTAAAATTAAGTTTTACTGGAGTGTAGTTGCTTTGCATTGCCAGGTGGTATGGCAGTAAAGAATCTGCCTGCCAGTGCAGGAGATGAGAGTTCCATCCCTGGATGGGGAAGATTCCCTGGAGGAGGAAATAGCAACCCACTCCAGTATTCTCACCTGGGAAATCCTGTGGAATGGGGAGCCTGGCGGGCTACAGTCCATGGGGTCGCAAAGAGTCAGACACAATTGGGCTCGGCACAGCATAGCATCGATATTGTACGTGTGTCAACCCCAATTCCGCTCCCTGCCTTTACCCCTTGGTGTCCATAACGTTTATCATCTGTATTTTTGCTTTGCCAATAAGGGCTTCTATATCATTTTTCTAGATCCCACATATATGCATTAGTGTAAGATGTTTGTTTTTCTAACTTCACTCTGTAGGACAGGACACTCTGTGTCCATCCGTGTCTCTACAAATGACCCAGTTTCATTTAATTGCTCCATTTATGCCATCAGGCAATGAGCACATTTCCCCGGAATGTAGGAGGGGTCCACACGTACACACGCTGCTCCTTCTAACTTGGCCCCTAGACTCAGTTCCTGCTGAAGTTGTCCACAGAGACTCCACTTGAGCAAAAGGCACTAATGAACAGGATTATTTTGTAGGGGAGAGGAGAAGGAATCCCTTTCATGTCTTAAACTGCCAGAACATTCCCTTAGCAGGTCTCCTCCCCAGGTAACTAGTTGGTTGTTCTACCAAGAGGTGCCCAGTCCCCCAGGCACAACTGTGTCTTCTCCCCAGACACTTCTTGCCCGCTAGCTCCAGCTCCTCACCCTGGAGTCTTCACCTGGAGCTAGTAGACACCTCAGTGTCATGTTTGTCTTGTCACTTACAGCATCCCTTCTGCTCTTGTGTACCTGCCCTTGGCATTGCTGTGCGGTTGTACTCAAAAGCCAGGCCTTAGAAAACTAAGAAAGGGCTGTGGAGGTGAGTGGGAAGGAGCCGTTCCCTTCTGTGTGGTTGTTTTTTTAAATATGGATGTGGATCATGTTTAAGGTCTTTATTGAATTTGTTACAATATTACTTCTGTTTTATGTTTTGGTTCTTTGGCCATGAGGAATGTGGGATCTTAGCGTGATCTTGCACCCACTGCAGTGGAAGGTTGACTTAACCATTGGACCACCAAGGAAGGCCCCTTTTGAATGTCTTCACTGTTAACAGCAGCACCCCAGGAAGCCTGTGCTGGTCCAAGAGCTTCGTCCAGGAACCAAGACGGGCAGTGTTGGCCCTCAGAGGGTCAGGAAGGAAAGAGGGAGTTAGACTGGGGTATCACAGCTCAGCCAGTCCTGGGGGGATATAAATAGGGGGGTGGCAGGAGCAGAGAGGAAGGATGGGGTCTCAGGTGAGCAGGAAACGTCGTGTAACTTCTCTCCTGGGAGCTGCTCACTTCCACATCCCCTGGAGAGTTCCTGACCTGGAACCACCCAGGAGAATCTCAGCAGGTGGAAAACTTTAGAGAGTCCAACCACTGATGGGCTGGCTGTATCACCTGCTTTCCTAAGGTCTGCTTGGCGAGAACCTGCTTCATCTGCTCTGTCTTTTGTGACCTTAATGAACAAGTGTTCTGTGTGGCCTTTGTAACACTGCTTTGTCACCTCACATGTGTATTTCTCAGTCTGCTCTTTCCTCTCTGGTCTTTCGGGAAATAAGGCCATGCCCTTGGTTCTGCTTCCCTTCCTCTCCTCTCTGAGGAAGCCCTCCCTCACCAGCGTCCCTGCTTTCTCTCTGTTCCTCTCCCGCCGTACAGAAAGTTTCCACTGGTGGAGTATCCTAGATCCTGTGTTCCCCACTGAGGAATTATACTTGGTTACTGTTAGTTACCAGCCAGAGCCTTGGTTGCTAAAAGAGTTGCTATAAATCTGGGGGGAAATTGCGTGCCTTCCCCGAATGTCAGATTTATTTGCCACATGGGTTTATCAAAAATCCAGAAAGAAGCAACTCATGCCCTAGAAAAATCAGTCTTCCGCTTAGGAAAAGCCCCATGACTATAGGTCCAGTTTGGTTTGGAGGGAGTATCCAATGTGAATGGGTGCCTCAGGCCCCGGGGGCTTCCCAGAGATTGGCTGCCATCCACCAATCAGAAGCTTGGGCTGAACATGAACATCTCCTGGGCGAATTTCTGCCCAGCGACGCAAGGTGGAAGGTTCCCATCCCCCTTTCCTCCACTCTTCACACTCAGGAGTAATGTGCTTCCCTCTACAGACAGCTCCCAAGAAAGCAAAGAGTGGACTGCAGCCATTTCTGGTAAGATTCCCACGTCCAGACTGACCAAATGTGCAGAGAATTCTTAACTTGGGGTGGATTTTGGGTGTCTGTGGTGGGTTTTATTGCCATTCTTCACTGTTTATTCAGACCGAGTTCCAAAGTCAGGAAGGAAATGAACAGAGCTCTTCCCTGTAACGGCAGAGAAACTCCCTCCTTTCCAGGCAGACAGTTATCAGATGGAGAAAACCAGGATCTTCCATCTACACATCACCTTGGCCTCCAACTCCTGACGGCTTCAGAAATGAGCAGGAAAGTGACTGGAAACAGGAAGGTGCAGCAAGATGAGTCAGGAAAGGAATGGGAGGGAGGGAGAGACCCATGTAGAGCTTCCTCCAGAGGCCAAGTCTTCGGAAGGAGGAGGAAGGGAAGCAGTGATGCTGAATCACAACAAGCCACGAAGGGCTGGGACCCTCCCTGGCCCGCCTCCCATGCTCCCCAAGGAGCCTTTGAGGCTTGCCAAGCCATCCGTTAGAGTTCCATGAATGGCCTCCCGAGGGCTTTTGCTCAGAGGCTCTTCAGCTTTGGGGCCTCCAAATAGAGCCCAGAGTGCAGGGCAGACCCAGCATCCATTTGAGGATGAAGGGGGAGATAAGAAACCGGTCCCCCTTGACATCTTTGTCAAGCATCGCCCTCGGGCCCTGGGGGTACTGAAAGGATGTGTCCTTCACCAGAAAGAGCCAAGTCTGTACAAAGTATGCATAAAATAGCTACTGAGAACCTGCTGTAACGCACAGGGCACTCTGCTCCGTGCTCTGTAATGACCTAAATGGAAAGGAGATCCAGAAAAGAGGAGACATTCGTAGACGTAGAGTGGATTCACTCTGTTGTGCGGAGGACATGGGGACAACACTGTCAAACAGCTACACTCCAATAAGAATAAATTTATAAAGAAAGAAAGAATCCAGTCTGGCTCGGGGCAGCCTCAGAATACCTGGAGCCTCTGATGGTGCCGAGTTTCCTGAAGTGAGCCTCATCTGGGAAGTCTGAGACCCTCCTGGCTTGCGCGTGTCCCTCTCTTTTCTGTGTTTTTCCTCAATGGCAGCACCCCCTTGCTCCCCGCCTTCCAGCTCTCACCCTTGAGCTCAGGCAATACATCCCATTCCCGCCCCACCCGATGCCCACATTCATCAGGAAAGGTGATGGGGTGAAAACCGCCCTAGCCTCTCACAACATAAGAGTACTTCACAACAGTTTGGGGAGAGGGAGGGGAAGAGACCCCCCCCCCCTGAAGAGGCCACAGGCCCCTGTCCCATGATGAGGGCAACCCGGGCGACTGCAGCCAGACCCCTGATCTCTGGCCAGCCAGTGGACAAGGCGAGGCAGCACATGTGGCTTCTTGCAGCCTAAAAAGATAAAAGGAGCTCTTTCTCAGGCTTTGCCATGTGCCTGCCATTTACAAGGAGCTGTGCCTTCTTAAACTCCCGCTAAGACGCCCTGGTTAGAGAAACAAATTACCAAGTGCAACCAGAAAGCAGTCTTTCACAGGTCATTATCAGGGCCTTGTCAATGCCACGCCTGATTGGGAGCCAGTCTCAGAATCCTTTAGCTTCTCTTGTCGCAGCGAGCTCTTTTTACTGCTTCCTGCAGTCCTGTCATTTTGTGCTAACCCCCAAAGGCAGTGTTAAATTGATGTCTTCTTTGCAATTTCTTCCTGGAAGCATTTTTCCTTTCTGGTTAACAATGGGAACATTTGCACAATAACCAGAAGAGAATAGTAGCCAAACAAGAATTCTGTGAAAACCCCTAACTGGATTGAAGGCATTTATTTCTGCCCTGGTCCCAGGCCCTATCATTCTGGGGCTACAAAGAAAGATGAATCACACAGGGTGATAAGGTAAAGAAAAATAAAGAAATAAAGTAACAACATCTGCTTTATTGACTATGCCAAAGCCTTTGACTGTGTGGATCACAACAAACTGTGGAAAATTCTGAAAGAGATGGGAATACCAGACCATCTGACCTGCCTCTTGAGAAACTTATATGCAGGCCAGGAAGCAACAGTTAGAACTGGACATGGAACAACAGACTGGTTCCAAATAGGAAAAGGAGTACATCAAGGCTGTATATTGTCACCCTGCTTATTTAACTCTATGCAGAGTACATCATGAGAAACACTGGGCTGGAGGAAGCACAAGCTGGAATCAAGATTGCTGGAAGAAATATCAATAACCTCAGATATGCAATGGAGAAGGCAATGGCAACCCACTCCAGTACTCTTGCCTGGAAAATCCCAGGGATTGCGGAGTCTGGTAGGCTGCAGTCCCTGGGGTTGCAAAGAGTCGGACATGACTGAGCAACTTCCCTTTCACTTTTCACTTTCAGGCATTGGAGACAGAAATGGCAAACCACTCCAGTGTTCTTGCCTGGAGAAACCCAGGCATGGCGGAGCCTGGTGGACTGCCATCTATGGGGTCGCACAGAGTTGGACACAACTAAAGCAATTTAGCAGCAGCAGCAGATATGCAGATGACACCACCCTTATGGCAGAAAGTGAAGAACTTAAGAGCCTCTTGCTGAAAGTGAAAGAGGAGAATGAAAACATTGGCTTAAAGCTCAACATTCAGAAAACGAAGATCATGGCATCTGGTCTCATCACTTCATGGCAAATAAATGGGGAAACAGTGGAAAGAGTGACAGACTTTATTTTGGGGGGCTCCACAATCACTGCAGATGGTGACTGCAGCCATGAAATTAAAAGATGCTTGCTCCTTGGAAGAAAAGTTAGGATCAACCTAGACAGCATATTAAAAAGCAGAGACATTACTTTGCCAACAAAGGTCCATCTAGTCAAAGGTGTGGTTTTTCCAGTAGTCATGTATGGATATGAAAGTTGGACTAAAAAGAAAGCTGAACACCGAAGAATTGATGCTTTTGAACTGTGGTGTTGGAGAAGAGTCTTGAGAATTCCTTGGGCAGCAAGGGGATCCAACCAGTCCATCCTAAAGGAAATCAGTTCTGAATATTCATTTGAAGGACTGATGCTGAAGCTGAAACTCCAATATATTGGCCAACTGATGGAAAGAGCTAACTCATTTGAAAAGACTCTGATGCTGGGAAAGATTGAAGGCAGGAGGAGAAGGGGACGACAGAGGTTGAGATGGTTGGATGGCGTCACTGACTCAATGGACTTGTGTTTGAGTAAACTCCAGGAGTTGGTGATGGACAGGGAGGNGACTAGATGGACCTTAGTCGGCAAAGTAATGTCTTTGCTTTTGAATATGCTATCTAGGTTGGTCAAAGCTTTTCTTCCAAGGAGTAAGCGTCTTTTAATTTCATGGCTGCCATCACCATCTGCAGCTGATGGACAAAGCCTGTATCAGAGTGAAGCCTTGTGGGGCTGGGACCGGAGGCTTAGGGCCACCTGCCCGTGTCATGGCACTGGGGACCCACGCAGAATGAGATAGTAAGACCGACAAGCACCAGGACCTGCACAGGCATCTGGAATTTCTGCATCCACCCGCCTGCATCCTGAACTTCTCTGCCACTTTGACTCGCCAGTGACATCCCTTGATGTTCTTCCAGGTTCCTGGAGCATTCCTCCACTCACTACAAGTTTTCAGAAGGGCATCCATAAAGATTATCCCTCCTCCCCACCCAAGTTCTGAAGCAACTGAGAAGTGAGATTTTAGAAATGGCAGCTGGAGGGGACTTCCCTGGCAGTCCAGTGGTGAAGACTTTGCTTTCACTGCAAGGGGCTCAGGCTTGATCCCTGGTCAGGAAGCTAAGATCCCACATATCACATGGCACACATCTCCCCTCCCCCCAAAATAAAAATGTCAGATGGAGGTGGATTTTTTTAAATTAAAGTTGATATTGGAGAATATGACTTACATTTTGGGGAAGGTGACTTTCTGTATACTAAGCCTCAAGCTTGGAAAGGCTTAATCACCCAGTTGTGGTTGGATTCACTGGGTAGGCTCTCTATTCAATGGACTGGACACGATGCTTGCTTCCTGTAGGCAGTTATGTTCTGTGTCTAGAAAGCACTTCCCCATATAGTTATATAGATGGTTTTCCAGTCCCTTGCATCTGAGTGACTTTTGAGTGAGGCCTTTTCTGACTTCCTGGCCACCATCACATTCCCTGTGTGGCAATTCTAAATCATGTCTACAAACTCTGCAACACTCCTCTTATCCTGAGATAGGACCAAGTTCTTCCTCCTTGAATCTGGGCCAACCTTGATGTTAAAACCAATAGGATGCAGCAGAAATGATGGCAGAGCTCACATACTTTCTGAAGTCAAGTCATTAAATAAAGGCCATGGAGTTTCTGCCTTGCCTGCTGAGATGCTTGCTTTTGGAGCTGTGAGCCTGTGTGGATAAAGGTCAGCTGCCTTGAGGCCACCATGCTAGAGGAAGCCCGAACCTCAGAGCAGGCACCCCAATCGGTGCCCACAGCCCAGGTCCCGGGTGACAGTCAGCATCAGCCACTAGAGACATACACTAGGTGCCTGCAGCCTGCAGAAGTCATGTACCCCAGTCTCAGAATCTTCTCAGGTGGAGCCCTAGGTATCATGACAGAAGCAACGTATGTCTACTGTGCCCTGCCAAATTTCTAAATTGCCCAATCCCTGAACGTGGTTAAATGGTCTCTTTAATGCCATTAGCTTCTGGAGCAGTTTGGTATGACATATTTGGAGGAGGAGATAGAATGACATAATAATAACTAGGACACTCTGTTTTTTACTTTTCATAGCACTGTTTATCACTGTCAGAAATCACATTGTTATTTATTGGTGTCTTTACTGGTCCCTGTCACTCCTCTTCACGTGTAGGTTAGCTCCGCTAGTGCAGGGGTGTGTGTGTCTTAGACCTGGGACAGTAATGGCCCAGTAATGGCCCTGGGAGGCAGTCAATAAATATTTGTTGAAAGGACGAACAAATGAACATCTTTCCCCTTGCAGAACAGAAATAAGAGCTTCTGGGAGAGTATTTCTGTCTTTTTATTCTTGATCTCTAGGCCCTCGGCAACAAAACTGAGGCTATTTGTATGAAATAGAAAATAGACAGTTCCTTTTATAATATCTGAGCAAACTATCCTGTAGAACATTCAGTTCTTCATTCAATGATATGGGCTCAGCAGCTGCCCTCACCCCAAAAGCAAGGCATTGTAATTCCCACCAGAGACACAGAGGTGGATCAGACACAGACTGCCCCTGTCCGGGACAGTCCTCAGGGAGGGGCATGGACGAACTGAAGGGTGGAGAGGCCTCTCGAGTAGAACACAGCCTCAAAGGCAAAGCCCTTGAAAGGCAGGGGCAGTGACTGCCACTCACACGTCACCTCACCCCCAGACCCTGCTCAAAGCCTGCCCTTGCCAGTACCGTAAGTATGTGTTGACTCTTGAGTGGAGGAAACAGAGAGTGTTCCAAGCTGGGCCAATGGCAAAGGTTCATATCAGAAGAGAAGCCTAAGTGCATTTGCAAAAAGAAACTCTTGTTAAATGTCTAAGGAACATCTAGTTCTCCACTGGTCTTGCTCTGCCATCATAAAAAGTCATTACCGCAGCCATGTCATTCAGAGTGAAGTAAGTCAGAAAGAGAACAAATATCATATGTTCATGTATATATGTGGAATCTAGAAAATGGTACTGATGACCTACTTGCAAAGCAGAAATAGAGACACAGACATAGAGAGCAAACATATGAGCATGGAGGGAGGGAAGGGACAATGAGGTGAACTGGAAGGTTGGGATTGACATATACTACGAAACTATGCATGAACTAGGTAACTACTGAGAACCCACTGTGTAGCACAGGGAATTTTATTCTGTGCTCTGTGATGACCTAAATGGGAAGGAGATCCAAAAAAGAGTGGACGTATGTATACGTGTTGCTGTACAGCAGAAAATAACACAGCCTTGTAAAGCAACTCTACTCCAATAAAAATTTTAAAAAATAAATAAAATACCAAGGACCCCAGCACAAACACATCGCTATTTTTTCAAAGGAAGCCCATTTGAATGACATGAAAAAGTAATGGCATCTGTCTCAGTTTTCTACTTGGAGAGGATTCATGCAGCCTCAGCATTTTATCTTGGGCAATTCCCCCAAGAAGAGGCACTGGGGAAGCAATTTGTATCTCTTTTAACTAAGACGGGAAGCCTTGATGTCTGTGGGTTGTCCATTTCCGTAAGACTCCAATCCAATCCCACGGAAAGGTGCCAGATCTGAAGTTTCTATATGCTGTTAACTGCATGTGGTTTTTTACCCTTCTGGTATTTACATCTAAGGCAGCGCAAAGCCTCCAATTTTACAGCCAAGTTAGGATGCTGAGAATATTCCGGAGTAGAATGTGCCTGAAATTAATTAAGATAGGGAGAAAAATTGAGCACATCACCAGGAACACAGGAGGTATTAAGTTATTGTTTGTTGAATGAATGAATAAGAATAATGTAGTTTCACATGTTTCACATGTAGTCTCATCCAGCTAGGCTTTACCAAGACAATTCCATGGAGGGAAAAAGGTAGTTTAAGAAAGCAATGCCAAGAGCAGTTCACTCAGTACAACAAGGACGCAGCAGTTACCGTTTGATGGAGTCCTTAAATGGGATTTTTTTGTGTGTGTGTGTCACTTTGGCACAATTTGGTGGCTACAGGACCTTTCTGGCTCCTGAAATATCACCATCAGAAAAGTCCAGGCTTGGACTCAGCCAGCGCACAGACAGCTGAATCAGTGGGTGGTGGCGCCCAGGGAAAGTGTGAGTATTGAAAAAGTCGGTGATCTCTGAACATCCCCAGCAGTTCAACAGTGCTCTTTTGTGCCATTTAACCCTCACTAACCCGCCTGGCAGTTCTTTTTATCTCTTTGTTTTTGGCTGCACTGGATCTTCGTTGTGATGCACAGGCTTCTCGGTGCATTGGGTCCTCTTGTGGCAGAACACGGGCTCTGGAGCAGGCGAGCCTCAGGAGTCAGGGCACATGGGTTTAGTTGCTCTGCAGCATGTGGGATCTTCCCAAAGCAGGGATTGAACCCATGTCCCCTGCACTGGCAGGCAAAGTCTTAACCAATGGGCCACCAGGGAAGTCCCTCACCTGATGGTATTTATGTGTGCATTCAGTTTCCATCCAGGAAACAGTTTAATGTATTGAGGGAAACACAGGTGTTAGTCTGAAAGTTCTGTTTCCTCAACCCCATTAAGCCTTGAGTTCCTCACTAATAAATTAGGGACTATGACACCTATCTTGTAGGATGAGTATGATGACCACATGTTCTAATTTCTGTAAAGTCACGTATCCGTGGACTGCCACACAGGAAGGCAAACAAATATTAGTAGCCTGTCCTTATATTTAAGCCAGCATATAAGATCCTTGCAGGCAGAAAGCTGGCACAAAACCTTGCAATGAGATTCTATGAATATTTATTGAATGAGTGAACACATGAATAACCATGGGATGAAATAGCATATTAATCAGGGTAACTCCCACAGCAGAAACAAATATAGTCCAGTGGCTTATCAGAACACAATGGTATTGCTTACTCACCTGAGATCCCAGCTGGGGTGTTCCAATCAGCAGATGGTTTCCTTTCCCATGCTGATTCCTGGATGCGAGCTCTGTATGGCTGTTGTGTCTTGGGTCTTGATGTCTTTGAAGATCAGCTCCAACTGCTTCTTAACCTCAGAATTGGAAGGGAAAAGGATACTCCACTCTCACTCACTTTGTATGGCTATGCCCGGATGCAAGCAGGGCTAGAGGACACAATCTCTCCTTAGCTAGCTGCCTTCCAACCACCCACGAGGGAAGAGGGATCCAACTGTTACTGCCAAAATCATTTAAACAAACAAGGAGAAACAGAGAGAGATGGACACATGGCAGTGATTTGAATAGGAGTTAGTTCTATACCATTTTTTTTTTTTTTTTTTTTTTTTGCCTGTGCTGGGTCTTTGTTGTGGTATAGGGCTTTTCTCTAGCTGTAGGTCATGGGGACTTCTCTGGCTGCAGCTAGAGAATCCGTAGGCTCAGGGGTTGCAGCACGCAGGCCTAGTTGCTCTGTGACACGTGAAATCTCACTTCCCAAACTCACATGCCTTGCATTGGAAGATGGGTTCTTCATCACTAGCCCACCAGAGAAGTCCCTCAGAGATGCGTCAACCCATGACAGCATTTTGAGTAGAAGTTCCTTCTAGAAGCTGGTTTAATAAGAGACATCCTTCAATAACTGCCAAGCTCAGAAGCCTGTAAGAAATAGGCCCCTGACATCATGAGTCAAGGGTGAGATGGTGGGGTGGGGGGAGAGCTGACTGGCCAGGGCTGAGACATCCTTTCTGTCTGGGGCTCCCGGATCAGGGAGTTAAATTCATCAGGCCCTTCCATTTGTGTCATAGGTCCTATTTTAACAAATTTTACTTTATTTTTACTTTTAATTAAAGCATGAAATATCTACAGAAAAGAGTAAAATCTTAAGTGTATAGCTTGATGGATTTTTACAAACTAAACACACTCCATTCCACCGCCTCCCAGAGCAATAACCAGAATGTCCTCAGCATCCCAGAAGGCCTCCTCACGCTCCCTTCCATGAGCTCTTCTACTATTTCACAATGAGCTATAAGTCTGAAATTTAAAATGATTTCCCCCAAATTCTTTTTTTCTTAAATATTTATTTGGCCGCAGCAAGTCTTAATTGCAGCATGCGGACTCTTAGTTGCTGCAAGTGGGATCTGGTTCTTTGACCAGGGATCAAACCCAGGTCCCCTGCACTGGGAGCACAGAGTGTTAGCCACTGGACCACCAGAGAAGCCCCCCAATTCTTCACAAATTGATTGGTGACCAGGTAAGAGACATCTGTAAGCTAGACCTGGTTTAAGCACCCACACTGCCCACCAGCCCTCCTCCCAGGGAGGGGGTCTGCACTTAAGAAACCACCCCAAAATGTAATGGATTAAGTAACTGTGGTTCCTCCTGAATCTGGCTAGGCTCATGGAAGCATTTGTAGGCATCTGGAAGGTCACCAGGGGGCTGATGGTCTGGGGTAAGCTCAGACATCTCACCTCCACTCCACACAGGGTCCCATTCCCCAGCAGCCCAGCCCAAGCTGGCTCACGTGGTGGCAGGGAGGAAATGGCAGCCCAGGCTTAGAGGCAAGAGGGAGACAGGAGAGAGGCAGGAGGGCCAGAGTCGGAGAAAGAGGAGTGATCTTAGGGCAAAGGTCTGATGGATGTGACCGGGAACCGAAGAGAGTGAGGCAGCCTCTAGAGTCTGGAAAAGGCAAAGAGTGGATTCTCTCCTCGAGCCTCCACAAGACACTTTGCTTTTGACGTTAGCCCTGTCAGACCCATTTCAGTCTTGGGATCTCCAGCACTCTAATGAAAACTTGTGTGTTGCTTTGCTGTTAAGTTGGTGATAACATGTTGCAGTAGCAACCGCCAACCAGTATCACGTGTTCTTACATGTGGCAGACTCTGCCTTTCCCAAGTCCTGGAGTGACTCTGGACTTTCTTGCGTGGCTGAGAACACACCACGCAAAAGCCAGGTAATCAGGCCCTGCTCTGGACCCCGCCACTCAGAGACAGCCCCTCTCCGGCCCTCCTCCTGTGGTGCTCCTCCCCATGGAGCCACAGGACTTTTAGGCCTACGCTCCTCCGGCTGGGTCTGTATAGCAGCGTTGTCTGTGTGTTTGTTAGGTGCCAATTCCTGAGTCCACCCAGACCTACTGAATCAGGACCCTTCAGGAGTCTGTGTGTTTTATTTTGTTTTTAACTTTTGGCGGTGTGGCCTGATGGATCTTAGATCCCCAACTAGGGATCAAACCCCGGCCCTTTGCGCTGGAAGTGCAGAGTCCCACTGGACCACCAGGGAAGTCCCAGGACCCTGTGTTTTAACTTCCCTCCAGGAATTCTGAAGGAGACTTAAGATTCAGAAGCATTGCTGCCTGGGGTCTGTGCTGGTCTTTTCCCAGGTTTTGTTCTTCTAAGGATGGGCCATGCTCTAACATAGGCAGTCTGGAACCAAGGAGATGGCTGATTGGAGAAGAGTAGGGAGAGGATCAAGCTTAGTCGTATCTACTAATGTGTCTGTGTCATTGCCAGGGGAAGGAAGAGAAGAGGGAGTGGACTGGGGTTTTCATTGAATCCTTGTTCCCAGAACATCTGATCTTAAAAATAGACTGACAGAGAGGGAAAGGAAAGTGCTTTGAAAAGTGCTGGAGAAATTATGATCATCACCTTACTTAGGAATTTAAATTACTTTATGGCATAACTGCAAAAATAAAGGGGCTTCCCTGGTAGCTCAGATGGTAAAGAATCTGCCTGCTAATGCAGATTCCTTCCTGACCTGAATCTCCCTGGGTCAGAAAGATCCTCTGGAGAAGAGAATGGCTATCCACTCCAGTATTCTTGCCTGGAGAATTCCATGACGGAGAAGCCTGGCAAGCTGCAAATCCAGTGGGTTGCAAATAATAAAAGTAGTGTTCATCATCATCATCATTATTATTCCTGTAATTGCTACCATCCTAGGTCTGGTTCCTTGGAAGCGGAGCCGAGCTTAGGATTCCTGTGCACGTGGGTTACTGGCAGTTGCTCTCATGGGGGTGCTGGGGGGCAGAGGAAGCAGGACAGAAAAGGGGAAGGAGCAAGGCAGCAATTACAGGCAGAGCCCTAGCCTCAGCCCGGTCCCGAGGGAGCTGGGCTTTGTGTCGCTGTCTGCTTGGAATGACACCTGGCACCAGGCTGCCTGCCTGAGTAGGTACCGTGGCTCTGGGAGCTTAGGGGCAGGCCTCTGAGAAAGGATTCAGGTGCCCGCCGTGAGCAGCAGAGCGCAGAGAGCTAGGGCGTGGGCGCCCTGAACCAGGGCCTGCTCTCGGAGGGCCTGGACGGCGCACTGACGTGTTCAGCTCTTGCCTGGAACCAGGCGCTGTCCTCAGGGCTTCTCTTGTATTCATCCATCAGACCCTTATCATGAGAGAGCAGCTGCCACCCTCCCTTAATGAATGTGGTCCCCAGGTACAGGAGGACAAGTAATGAGACCAAGGATGCAGCAGAGGCAGGAGGTGGCTGCACCTCCCCACCATCCTGCGATGGCCCCATCTTGCTGCCACTGTCTCAGGGCCTCACCTGCCCCCCTTGCCTTGGGCTCCTTGTAGGGACAATGCTTCTTCAAGGGGCAGCAGGAAGGTAGTTCTCTAAGTCTCCTTTATCCAGGACATAGGAAAGAGGCTTGTGAAGAAAAGGGAATTTTTTATCAACCAAGAGAGAAAAATCTCAATCTATATACTTAATTAGGTCAGATACCCCTTTTCCTCTGAGTCTTTCCTGGTTCTTTGAAGTCAGAGGAAGCCCTGAGCATTAGAGAGGGGAAAAAAGTGGAAAGAGAATTGGGAGGAAACCTCCAATGTACACACTTACACCCACACAGTAATCAATCATCAATCCTCTTTAAGGACTGAATGCAGATAAAGTCAGTTATCAACCTAATCAACATGGAAAAGAAAAAAAAAACAACCGCTTAAAATAAAAACTAGGACAATCCCCTGAAGGAGGGAAAGCTTGCAGTCTCGTCTGAAGACTTACCTACATGGAGAGCCTCTGTCCCCCATGGTCTTACTAAAATTCTGAATTTGTTTGCAGTCAGTCCAAAGACTCCTTGATGTTTTAGAGACTTTAGGTGAAGCAGAAGACTCAAAATATAGATGTGAGCGTTTCAAGGAGATGCGCAACTGCTTGCCGTGGAGCTGTGTGCTGGGAGCGCCGGTGTAGATGGTGGGGACGTCCGGCCGGCCTTGTCGGGTCCGCCTGAGCCTCGCTCTCTCTGCTGTTCTGCCAGCACCTCCAGGGCAGCGCCCTGGGATCACAGCATGCTTTGTACCTGCTCTCCATTCAGTGACCACTGGCCACACGGGACTATTAAACATCTGACGTGTGGCCAGCGTGACTAAGGCAGTCAGTTTTTCGCTTTGATTTAATGTCAATTAATCAAGTTTAAATTTACCTTATTGCATGTGTTTAGAGGCTACCATTCTGTACAGCTCAGCTCTGGGTCTTAACTTTTTCTAGACTTGGTTTTTCAGAAAACACCTAATAAATGAGATATTTATGTCCTACCCCTTTTTGTGCAGATAAACCGAGGATGTCAGTTAAAACTTGCCACATAACAAACCACCCTAAGACAGTGACTTCGAATAACAGTCACCTATCTAGTGTATGATACTGTGGGCCACACATTTGGGATGGGTGTAACTGGGCAGTTTTCACTGTCTCTTTGGGCTAAACATGGGCATTGGTGGGCAGCGCCCACTCAGCTGAGAACTGGCTAATCTAGGAAGGGCTGGGCTGGAATGGTGGATCTGGGCTCCATGAGGCCTCTCATCCCTTCAAAGGCCAGCCTGAGCTTTTGCACATGATGGCGGGCAGCGTTCTAAGAAAGGGAGCCACTGTGTTCCAGGGCCCTGAGGCTTAGTCTCAGACCTGGCACTGCCATCCTGCTGCATTCTATTGGCCAAAGCAAATCACAGGGCCCACCAGACTAAGGGGCAGGAAATAGACTCCTTTTTGTTTCTGTTTTTTTTTTTTTTTTTTTTTTTTTTTTTGCTGCAGTGGGCCTTCGTTGCTGCATGTGACCCTCCCTAGGTGCATTGAGGGGGCTGCTCCTCACTGTGGTGCGCAGGCGGCTCATCGTGCTGGAGTCTCATGTTGTGGGTCACGGGCTGCAGAGAGTGTGCATTCCAGGAACTGCTGCTCACGGGCTCTAGAGCTCCGGCTCATTAGTTGTGGCAGACAGGCTTAGTTAGGCTTCCCTCTTGAGTCAGACAGTGAAAATCTGCCTGCAGTGCAGGAGACCCAGGTTTGATCCCTGGGTCTGGAAGATCCCCTGGAGAAGGGAATGGCAGCCCACTCCAGGATTCTTGCCTGGAGCATCCCATGGACAGACCATGTCGTTGCAAAGTGTCAGACGCGACTGAGCAACCAACAGTTTCCTTTTCTTTCATGGGGTTAGTGGCTCTTCTGCATGTGGGATCGTCCTGGACCCGGGATTGAACTGCTCTCCCCTGCACTGCACGGTGGATTCTTAACCACTGGACCACCAGGGAGCCCAGCTCCTCTTCTTGACGGAAGATGCAGGAGAGACACATGCAAAGAGCACTGAGGGACTTCCCTGGTGGTCCAGAGGTTAAGGTTCTGAACTCGGCACTCCCAATGCGGGCTGTCTGGATTTGATCCCTAGTCAGGGAACTAGATCCCATATCCCATAACTAAGAGTTTGCATGCTGCAACTAAGACCTTGAACCACCAAATAAATAAATTAAATAAATATTCAAAACCAAACCAACAAAGAGCGTGGATGGGGGAAGCACATGCAATTGTGGCCATTTTTATAATCAACCACACTGAGACCCCCCAGGGTCCAATGCTGGGCCTGAGGTCACAAAAGAATAATAGATCTAGTCTGGGACATGGGACTCTTAACCCTCAGACCAGGACTGGGGCTTGGTTCATTTCTTGGATTTTCTGTATATGCTTTGCTTTGTGTGCCTCATCTTTCTCAGAAAGGTGGAGAGACATAGTGATTTCTCTGACTTCTCCAGCTCTCAGTGAAAAGGATGAGCTTGGTGGTTGCCCTTGTGTGGGGTGCAGGGGAAGGGGTAAAACATGGCCATGGATGATCTGGAGGGGCCCAGGCAGAATTCCTGAAAGATGCCCTTTTTGCAAAGTACTGTTGGCAAACCAGAAATTAAGGCACGCTCGGCCAATGTATTTACCATAGAGCTCAACCTTTTAAAAAGAAGTTCATAAAAGACTGACTTTGGAAAGAATAGAATTTTTCCTTCCAAGTTTTTCAAACTTACAATCCACCCACTATCTTTTCCTTTCATAAATATGATGTACATGAGGGGAGTGATCTAAATATCTTCCTAGTTCCAGAAGCTTGACAGTATTTTCACATTGATCTCCTGTTAGATAAATCAAGCCTTGCGGATCTGCAAACTGCAACACCAATAAAAATCCTGGTGGAAAAGGGCTGCTGCTTCTGCGTTTTCAGGTTTGTGGCCGTGAATCTCTGAGATGACATTCCTGCTGATGGAAACGCCTCAGAGCAGCTACCTCGCTACTGTCAGGCCAAATTTGTGTGTTGAGCCAGATTGCTGGCTCACAAGCCCTTACTGATGACCATAAACAGAAACTGATAGAAGGAAACTGATAGAAGGAAAACTGATAGAGCCCTTCCTAGACCAGCCAGTTCTCAGCTGAGTGGGCGCTGCCCACCAATGCCCATGTTTAGCCCAAAGAAACAGTGAAAACTGCCCAGAAACTGATAGAAAGCACCTTCTAGAAGATGACGATGATGACGAAGGTGGAGATGATGATGAAGAGCTGAGCTGGGGAGTGGGGGAGGGGAGGAGGGAGTGGAGCGGGGTAAAAGGAAGAGGAGGAAAGGGAGCAGAGTGAGAGAGGAAGGGAGACGGGAAGGGTGGGAGGAGGAAGGAGGAGCAGGAAGGGTGGAAGGCAACCCAAGGGACAGAAGGGGA
>SJYV01025624.1:785028-820687 GCA_006410875.1 Neotragus pygmaeus
AGCAACCTAGATGTCCATCAGCAGAAGAATGGATAAGCAAGCTGTGGTACATATACACAATGGAGTATTACTCAGCCATTAAAAATAATACATTTGAATCAGTTCTAATGAGGTGGATGAAACTGGAGCCTATTATACAGAGTGAAGTAAGCCAGAAAGAAAAACACCAATACAGTATCAGTTCAATTCAGTCACTCAGTTGTGTTCGAATCTTTGCGACCCCATGAATCGCAGCATGCCAGGCCTCCCTGTCCATCACTAACTCCCAGAGTTCACTCACACTCATGTCCATTGAGTCAGTGATGCCATCCAACCATCTCATCCTGTGTTATCACCTTTTTCTCCTGCCCCCAATCCCTCCCAGAATCAAAGTCTTTTCCAATGCGTCAACTCTTCACGTGATGTGGCCAAAGTATCAGAGTTTCAGCTGTAGCATCAATCCTTCCAAAGAACACCCAGGGCTGATCTCCTTTAGAATGGACCAATACAGTATACTAACACATATATATGGGATTTAGAAAGATGGTAATGATAACCCTGGATGCAAGACAGCAAAAAAGACACAGATGTAGAGAAATCTTTTGAACTCTGTGGGAGAGGGCGAGGGTGCGATGATATGGGAGAATGGCATTGAAACATTTAAATTATCACATGTGAAATGAATTGCCAGCCCAGGTTCGATGCATAATACAGGGTGCTCGGAGCTGGTGCACTGGGATGACCCAGAGGGATAGGATGGGGAGGGAGGTGTGAGGGGGGTTCAGGATGGGGGACACACGTACACCCCTGGGGGATTCAAGTCAATGTAAGGCAAAACCAATACAATATTGTAAAGTAAAATAAATAAATAAAACAAAACAAAACAAAAAAAGAACTAAAGAAAAGAAATTGGAGGGACAGACTAATGCTTGCTTAAAGCTGAAGAACAAAATACCAAACCATGTCCAAGCAAGGTCTTGGGGTGGAAGAGAAAAATTATTCTGAGGGACTTTCAGGTGAGTATATCATTAAAATTGGTTCCCAGATACTCTTACTTCATCAAAATGGTGGATGGACTGAGAAGGTTTACCAGATTTGCTTCTGAGAAACTGAAAAATTCAAGACTCAAGAATCTTCTCAAGAAGATGAAATTTTTCATCTTTAAGCATGTGTGAAGATTTCACCCCTTGCTTAAAAAAAAAAATCTTGGCCTTGAAAAAAAAAATTAGTATATTTGAGTGTATTCTTTAAAACACAATTTAAGTACTATTTCAAGGACATCTATTTTCTTATTCATCAAGTATTTATTAAGCGTCTATAATACACCTATGATAGATGAGAAATTCTGTTAGAACCTTGGGATGGAGAACAACTCAATGGGAAAACAATCTATGCCTTAAAAGAATTTATTTTGCCAACAAAGGTCCATCTAGTCAAGGCTATGGTTTTTCGAGTGGTCATGTATGGATGTGAGAGTCAGACTGTGAAGAAAACTGAGCACCGATGGTGAATGGAATTGTTTCCTTAATTTCTTGAAACCAGAATTGAAAGAGACACATGTATCCCAATGTTCATTGCAGCACTGTTTATAATAGCCAGGACATGNTGAGGAGGGAGGGGCGGGGACGGAGGACCCCAGGGGGGACACATAGCAACCTCTGCCGCTCTTGCTCTCTCTCTCTCCTGGGAGTCAGTAGGTGTCCCCGGGTTAGCATCAGAACATGACTCAAGTCCTTAGTATGTTTTGTCCTCAGGGTCTGCGTCCCTTCCACGAATTTGCTTCTCCTCAGTATGTTTGTCTTTTCAGTGACAGAAACAGGCTTTATGAGGTGGTTTTATTCTTATCGGCTAGGAAACTTCCCTTCGTGTGAACTTCTGTGAAGAAGCCATATACCCAGCCCACAGATGAGCAAGGCCGCTCTGTGCTCTGGGTAGGCAGCTGGACGCTCTCTCTGGAGCAGCCTCTGAGGTGAGGGTGCGTGAGCCAAGGGTCTCTGGAGGGAGTGCTCCCAGGAAGGAGTCAGGGGAACAGGAAGGGGCTGGGAAGAGGCCCAACAAAGGTTCAATTTCCGGCAAACTGCCAGCTTCAGCCTGACTCTGAGGGCTGTCCTAAAGCATTAATGATGCCCGGGAGTTTATCTCCATTGAATAAGGCAGCTCAGTTTTCATGCTTTGGGTAGAAACGGTCAGGAGGGTGTAACTCGGGGATTCCTTGTCCAGTCTGGTGAGCAGGACTCTGTGCTTTCCTTGCTGGCCCTGAGTTCTATCCCTGGTTGGGGAACTTGGATCATGCAAGCTGCACAGAGTAGTCAGGAAGAAAAAAAAAAGGAGGATGTAACTCTCGCAACTGCCAGCTCCAGGAACCCAAGGGCCCCCCTGAGAAGGTTCCCTGGGACCACTCCTCAGCAACGAAGCACAACGCACAACTCACCCAAGGGGGTGGGCACGGGGAACCCACCAACTGAAGGGATCCTAGGGTAGGAGGCAGGGTGCCCACAGTTCCTGCCATACCATCTTTGTGAGTCTCCCCAGAAACAAGATCGGCTCTGTAGGCAGCTGAGTGAACAGCAAGTGAGGCCAATCTAGACCAGTGAGTTCATAGGCAACCCACCAGGTGACTGCATAGTGGTGACACATGGTGGAGCCCAGCCCAGACCAGCAGAGCCACGGGGTAGACTCCCAGATCTTTAATAAATGACTGTTGTTTTGAGGCATTAAGTGTTGGCATGCTTTGTATGCATCATTAGCTCCCTGATACAGTGGAAAGGAAATGATCAGAACCCTGAGTCTCATTTTCATCCCAGCAAAGACCTACCTGTAGCTGGAATTTGAATATGGGGTCAGTACCAGAGTCAGAACTGGCCCCTATCCAAGATTTGCTTTCCTTTACCCTGTAGTGGCGTTGAACTTCATCAGATCCCAGATAGTTCTGCCCGGAAGGAGGCAATAAGAGTCACGTTTCTCCAGTTATTACTGAATTAATACTAGACAATTGACCCTTTCTTTCAAGTCATCCCTGACATTTCAAGCTACTCCTGGGCTTTAATCTACTGCCTTATCATCCTTGAGGTCACCGATACAATGGAATTTGTTATTGAAAGATAACTTAGATTTTTAAAAAAAGAAAGAAGCAAATAATATAAAGACAGAAAGAATAAAATTACATGACTAAGCAAAACATGAGGGTGAATCAAAGAAGAAGGAGAAATTAATTGAACTGTGCTTTGAATCATTGGTTTTTTGGCCAGCTTCTTATACAGTTAAGATTATAGTGGGGAGGTTATGTCAATATCTCCGTTATATATATAATATATATATGTATCTCAGACATTTTCATGACTTTAATTAAAGTTATTTTTAAGCCTCAGGGGAGCCCAAATAAAACTGCTTAGTTTAACTTGACCTTTCTGGAGATTTTGCAGATTGCATGTATCTTGTTCTCACTGCAGTGAGGTACCTACCATTCTGCTTGACATCATTCTTCCCCAGAATCATATTTGCATAAAAAATTAATATGAAAAGTGTGGTGAGCCGCGAGGCAGATGGAAACGTTTGACTAATTAGTTGAGCACGGTGACAACTTTGGAGACATGCTTCAGAACAGATTTCATCCTGACAGTGCTCTGCAAACAGGGGAACACAGTGTCACTTTCCTGGGAATTGGGAGGTGAGGGTTATCAGACTCAGAGAGTCAGTGCCTCGGCTTTGGAGGAGCAGCCACTTAGAAGCCATGCAAGGCCCCAGGGGCCCCACAGATGACAGACCAGTTCACTGAGCTCCTGGGATGCCTGCTTGTCCTCCCTTTTCTGCTCCTTGACCTTGAGGACTGGAGTCCTTCCGCTTGATTAGCCCTGGATCTTGCCCTTGACTCCTTGCCCACACCCTGCACATCTGGTACTTACTGCATCTGGGTCACTGGGATTTCGGTGTTAAAAGGATCACCTGAAGGACTTATCAAACCCAGAAGCCTGGCTCACCCTTCCAGAGACTGGGTCCAGGGCCTCTGGGACAGGGCTTAACATCTCGCCATTCTAAGCAGCTCCCAGGTGATGCTGATGTCGCTGGTACAGGCACTATACCTGGGATAGTTCACTTTAAAGAAATGGTACAGGGTTCAGTCTCAGCATAGGATGTCAAATCTGCCTCCTGTGGACCAATTCAAGCTTCATTTTCTTCCTTGCAGTATTTTAAGGAGAAATTACCCACAGGTATCTAGATGTTTCATCTTTTTTTGTAAAATAAAACATCTGCTATTGCAATGGTGGCTGTTGCTTCGATGTGAGTACCAGCATCTTCATTTAGAGTGGACATACATGCCTCAATTTGCCACAGTCCCCGCTACCCCCTCTTGTACTACACGGGGCCTACTTCCATCATGTCCTTTATGTTTCTGGTTTCTGTTGGTCCCTAAGTTTGTGTCTCTTGATTTAAGTTTGCATAGTGCAAATGAATTAATGTTAACCTTCGCAGGTAACACATTTGCATTTTTACAAAGGCTTTCTAGCAATAATGCCTTAGTTCAGAGATGTTATACTGATGGATAATACTGATCTCAGGCTGTGGTGGTCAGCTTCCAAAGAGAACTCTGGGGCTTCTCCAAGGACCTTGCAGAACAGACATCTGTCATGTCTCCATGAGGAGGTTAACCTGGTTTCCCCAAAATTGACATGTAAAAATGTGGAGATAGAAGCAAAAAGACTACATATGCCCTCTTGAGAATGAAGACCCTTTTAAAACCAGAGTTTCTCACTACGGTGAAACTGGTATAATAGAGACAAGTTCAGAGATGCAAAATGTTTATAAGAACACTGCTTATGAAAAACTCAATTTCCTCCTTTCTCACTACCGTGAAAGATGCCATGTATAGTCAACAACAGTTCCCGGAGCATTGCCTGGGTTCAGATTCTGGCCTAGTAGTTTTCTTTTTGCATCACCTTGTTTACATTACTGAGCGTTGGAGTGCTTTGGCTTCCCTATGCATAAATCATAGCAACCTCACAGGTTTATATATGATGGTTAAACAAGATAAAGCATATAAAGGTCTTAGAACAGCCTGACGCCAAGTGAAGTCTTGATAAATGTCGTTACCATCTGCTTCCTGTTATAGAAAGCACATTAGAGAAAGCAAGCCAATCTAAGCTCAGATCTTCTTACAAGGACCAGTCCATCCTGAGGGAAATCAACCCAGAATATTCACTGGGAGGACTGTTGGCTGAAGCTGAAGCTCCAATACTTTGGCTACTTGATGTAAAGAGTCAACTCGTTGGAAAAGATCCTGATGCTGGGAAAGATTGAAAGCAGGAGGAGAAGGGGATGACAGAGGATGAGATGGTTGGATGGCATCACTGACTCAATGGACATGAGCCTGAGCAAACTCCAGGAGATGGTGAAGGACAGGGAAGCCTGGCATGCTGCAGTCCACGGGGTCACAAAGAGTTGGACACGACTTAGCGACTGAACAACAGCAACAAAGTTCAGATTCCTATCCCTATCTTGTGACCTTGAGAAATGTTACTCTTTCTCTTATTCACTCCATTAACTGATATTTATTGAGCCTTTATTTCCTCATTTATAAAATGGAAATGGTAATACCTACCTCATAGAGTGTTCGTAAAGATTAAATGGTATAATCCAGGTAAAAAGGTCTCTCTTAGTACCTGACATGTGAAGATTTTAATAATATTACGCTGGTCCACATGAATATGGCAGAAAACTGACAGTTCAAATTATGCTTTTAATATGGTTATCATTGCTATTTTATCCCTACCAACACTGCAGGGGGTATATCAGTTAGCTATTGCTGTGAAAAAGAAAAAAAAAAAAAAAACCCTCAAAACTTGAAGGGACCAAACAAGGAATCTATCATTTCTCATGAATCTCTGGAGTAGGTGGGTGGTTCTGCTGTTTTACACCAGACCTACCTGATCCTGATGGGATTTCTCAGGGGTCTGTAATCATCTGATAAGAGGGAGGAGGCTGGCTGGTCGTGGATGGCCTCCCTTGTCTGGGGGAAGGGAGGCGTGAGTCTCGTCCTCCAGCAGGCCAGCCTGTGCTCATTCATGAGGTGATGGCAAAGGCCCAACTAGATAGCAAGGGCTCTTGGGCCCAGGCTTGGTACTGGCATAGTACCAAGTCTGGTACCATGCATCATTTCTGCTGCATCCTTTTGGCCAAGCCCAGAGTTAGTGTTGAGGAAATAGATTCCACCGATTAATGGGAGGGACCAAAAAGTATTCAGGCCTTTTTTTTTTTTCTGGTCAATCTTGATGAGGTAAAAATAGTACTGCTTTTTTGCTTCATAATTTATATTACTTCTTTAACTTAACAAATGATTTTTGAAAAGTTCTCCAGCTTCTGATGATTAGGTATCTCTATCTTCCATCCCTGTTGACTCTCTTGGAGTTGTAGGAAGCTTCAGGTGGTACACGCATGGGGTAGGGAGGGTCTCCTTTAGCACCTTGAAGACTCCATCTTTCTACTTTAAAGTATTAATACAAGAAGCAGATTCACCTCTTCAGGGAAACAAAGTAGCTACATAGCAACTTGGTTGGTTGAATTCATACCTCTTGCTGATGAAATATGGTTGCTCCTGATATTCTTTTTATCTATCACCCCTAATCATAGGCAAGAAAGAAGACACAACAAAGTATACTGTCGCCATACATAGGAGGGGGTGAAAATCTGACCTCTCCAGTTTTTAAGACCTCAGCTAGAAAGGGCTTCATGAAGACTTTGTAAAGACTTTATGGATTAAAATAATAAAAGCTAAAATTTCTGTGTTGTTATATATATGCATAAAGCTATTTTCTCCTCTCAACTTTCTAATGAAGGTACAAGTACTATTCCCATGTTACAGGCTTAATAAAGTGGAGGCACAGAGAAATTAGAAATTGCCTGAAGTTACACAGCTACAAAGTGAGAGTCAAGATTTAAACTACAGGATATTATTAAAAGGTTTGGAGCTATACATTTAACCATTATCAGATCTGCAACAATGTGAATGACTATTGTCTCTTTACTGAAATGATATTAAGTTTTTTTTTTTTTTAATTCTACTGAAGATCTAGTAGAATCAGGACCTGTGAACTGACAGTGGAAGCTTACTGCTCTGTAGAAAAATGAAAACATATTCTAACTTTAAAGAATTGCCCAACAGGACAATCAAATATTATTCCCAGATACAAGTGAACATCACTGACAGAGGAATTCAGGTCTCAGAGACTGGGTTCAAATCCTGGTTCTTCAATTTCTTACTGTGTGAAAGTGTCTGAGGCAATCAAAGTTATCTTTAGCCTCAGTTTCATCTTGAAAAGACAAAAAAATAACAAAACAGGAAACAACCATAAATAGCTCCATAAATTATTGTGAGAATAAGGTAATACATGTAAAGGCCATGATTCATTATGGATCACCAACGAGGACTGATTTCCTTTTCTCCACCATTAAAGGACTTGCTAAATAGAGTTTATAAGAGATCTTACAGGAATAGGAGGGATAGGACTAGGGATTCTCATACCCAGTAAAGGGTTAGTTTAGATACTTGGTACTGAAAGCATCATCTGGGATCCTATTAGACATGCAAATTCATGGACGAGAGGCTGAAGCTGAAGCTCCAATGCTTTGGCCACCTGATGTGAAGAGCTGTCTCACTGGAAAAGGCCCTGATGTTGGGAAACATTGAGAGCAGGAGGAGAAGGGAATGACAGAGGATCAGATGGTAGGATGGCATCACTGATTCAATGAACTAATTCTGGGAGATGGTGAGGGACAGGGAAGCCTGGCATGCTACAGTCCATGGGGTCCAAAGGGTTGGACACGATTTGGCAACCGAACAACAGCAACAATAACCCTTGGCTGAGTCCAGTCATCTTGAAGTGGAGCCCAACAGTCTGCTCTCCTGGTGATTTTCAGGCTCCATAAACTTTGAGATGTGCTGGGCTAGTTGACCTCCAGGGCCTCTTCCAGCTTTAATTCTGTGGTTCTGGTGTCTCTGTGTTTCCCTTCCTCACCACACTCATGTAGTAACTGCTACCATTTGTTGACTACATCCTATGTGCAAACATGCAAGTAAATACTTTCCAAGCCTTCATTTTATCCTTGCACCGGTGGGGTTGGTGGGAGAAGGCAATGGCACCCCACTCCAGTACTCTTGCCTGGAAAATCCCATGGACGGAGGAGCCTGGTAAGCTGCAGTCCATGGGGTCATGACGAGTTGGACACGACTGAGCGACTTCACTTTCACTTTTATGCATTGGAGAAGGGAATGGCAACCCGCTCCAGTGTTCTTGCCTGGAGAATCCCAGGGACAGCAAAGCCTGGTGGGCTGCCGTCTATGGGGTTGCACAGAGTCAGACGCAACTGAAGTGACTTAGCAGCAGCAGCAGCAGTGGGGTTGGTACTATATCATAGTCTGCACTATGCAGATGAGAAAATTGAGAATTAAAGGAACTGGCAGACTAGAATTCCAATCTGAGTCTGTTTGGAACTCTAGCTCCTAAGTCCTGCTAACCTAATCACCACACAGGGTCTCTCATAATTCCAAGAAGGACCCTGTGGGGAGCTATGTGTATATGTCTTCAAATCTATTCCTCTGATAATGCACTGGGCTAAAGGAATTAATCTAAGCATTACAGACAAGTCATAGAGAGGGCCCATGTGGAAGATTCTTGGTTGATAATCTGAGTCCTCCTAAGACTAAAAAAAGACTGTCAGGTCACAGGGTGGTGGCGAAGGCGGTCGGGCAGTTCCTCCCAGAAGAAGGCTCTGGGAGGAACAACCTGGTGGGTGGAAAAGCTGCCTTAAGTGCCCTGCAATTGAGAAGCACAGCTGTAGGTAATTATTTGTTCCCATCTATAAATAAAATAATCCTAAGAAGAACAAGGGAGAAAGAGCAGTTGGGGAGCTTCATGCAGGCTTCCTCCATCAGCTGCTCTTGATGATAAAGCAATGAGTTGGATTTAACCACTTCCTGCCACCTACTGCAGTTTTGCTGGTGATGTCTCTTCAGGGAATAGGTCTTAAAGCAGAATTTACGGGTCAGCTGAGCCTGCAGAAGAGGTTTCCACGCCTGGTTTCCTGCCGCATGGTCCTGATGCAGGAGAAAGCAGCAGCTCAGGTCTAGAGTTTATCGGGTGGAGGAGGAGAGAGCTTGTGTCCTGTCCACCTGGGGCTTTTCCCTGCCCTTTGTGTTTGCTTCAGCCGCCCCGCTGGAGCATCTGGCACCAGCATTGTGCACAGGCACCGCTCAGGGTGCAAGTGTGGCCTCGCGACATAGATCATCAGGATTTCAGATGATTTGGTCTGCCCCCAACTCAGACCACCCCTAGACTAGAATTTCACAGGAACATCATCTTCTTCGTCTTATAAATGGCAGATTCTCCTGAGGATGGAAAAGCACCAAGCCTCTCTTCTAATGTGAATCTTCATGGTCAAAGGTCACTTTCAATGATTAGACTTTGATGGCTTATGTACTTTCTGTTCACCCTGTGGTCCTTGATCAGCAGCATCTCATTCCTGCCCCCACTTCCAGCCCCTGTTGTAAAAGTAGTCTCTGGCATTGCCTCAGAACTTCAGAATTAGAATCTGTATTTTAAGACATCCCCAGGTGATGTGTGTGTGGATTAAAGTTTGAGAAGCACTGATCTAAAAGCCCGAGACTGAATGTGGCCAAGAGCAGCCAGGTGGGGGATGGAAGGAGGGCCAGATGAGATAGTTCAGCCTGCTGAGCAAAGCACATCCATTCTAGTACTGCATTTAATGTTCTTAAGATGTACACAGGGCAGAAAGCAGTTGGAAGAGCAAGGCCAGGTCCCTGACTGTGAGTCAACTTTTAGATCAATAGCAACTTCTCCTGGTGGCCCCGTGGGAAAAGAACCCTGGACCTCTGGAGCACACTAATGAAGATAAGGGCGATACTGTCTGGCTGATATCTGCTAGGCAATCTCCCACAGCAAAACGCCACTTCACAGAAATTTGGGCACCACACGTAAAGGAGGTGGAAGAGGGCAGGGCTAGAAGATTCTGCACTCGGGTTTGGAGCCCTTCTGTGAGGTTTCTTCTGATTCATTCAGCCAAGCATGGTGCAAACCACTGAGAAGAGACTAGACTTGGGGCCATGTGGCCTCTCATTGTGATGAATTGAGTTTACAAGTTCAAATTTTACAAACCCGTTCCCGAAACATCAGCATTTCAGTAATTTCAGTGAAATCTCAGACTACACACTCAGGAGATCTTTGTCATGTCCATGGACTTTTGTCTGACTTAGGTTCTCAACTTCATAGTGGGCCACTTGGCGGCTCCAATCTGAAATGAGCTAAAATGGGAGCTCTCCTTTGCAGGAATTCACAGGGTATTTACATGTGTGCCTGTAAAGGGAGGTGACTTTCTAATTCAAATCACCCTCAGATCTACTTGAGGTTCCTGGTTAGGATATATCATCTTCTATGAAATGGACTGATGTTAAAGCTAATGCTCCAGTACTTTGGCCACCTGATGTGAAGAGCCAGCTCATTGGAAAAGACCCTGATGCTGGGAAAGATTGAGGGTAAAAGGAGAAGGTGCAGCAGAAGATGAGATGGTTAGATAGCGTCACCGACTCAATGAATACGAATTTGAGCAAACTCTGGGAGATACTGAAGGCTTCCCAGGTGGCACAGTGGTAAAGAACCTGCCTGCCAATGCAGGAGGTGCAAGAGACAGGATTCCAATCCCTGGGTCAGAACGATCCCCTGGAGTAGGAAACGGCAACCTACTCCAGTATTCTTGCCAGGAAAATTCCATGGACAGAGCAGCCTGGCAGTCTACAGTCCATGAGGTCACAAAAGAGCCATACATGACAGAGTGACTGAGCAAGAAGCTAGTCAGAAGATAGTAAAGGAGAGAGGAGGCTGGCATGCTGCAGTCCATGGGGTCACAGAGTTGGATACAACTGAGCAACTGAACAACAGAACAACATGAAATGGAGCATAGCCATAGAAGGATTAACACAAATGTCGAATCCTTGTGAGGTCTCAGAGACAGCTCTGGTACCAACAACTACACTATGCTATCCACCTAAGATATAAATCTTCACTATCTTTGATATGGTCCACATGTATTTCATCCTGTTAAAACACTTGACGATTATATATATATATATATATATATCTCATGACTATTTAAACTCTGATTTTCAAATCTTTTTGAACAAAGTACAAATAAAATAAAATGAATGGATTATTTTACTCTATAATTTAAAACAAATTAAGTCAACCATAAATCACAATATTTCTATTGTCTCCCAATTCATAATGTCAACTACTTTCTAACATATTACTTTTGTATTTTTATTGTATTATATTTTGTATTATTATTTTTGTATTTGTAAATACAAAGAGAATATCTTAATTACAAAACATATAAATTGCTGCCATTATTCCACTAGAATGGGCTTTCTGTAATAATTATATAATAATTATTCTGAAATAATAGTTGTCGATCATTCCAGACTACTTCCAGACGATATTGTAGGTTAAAAAATATAAGGTTGATTTTTATCATTAGTATAAATCCACATAATTATTAAATGAAAATTTGACCTTTTAAGCAAAACAAGAAAACACCTGAAAGAAAGCAAACAGAAAGAAAAGTTTTATTTTACCTTGAGCACTAATTATGACTGTGTGCCAGGTTCAGGAATTAAGTACATGATTCAGACTCATGGTGGAGTCAGCCTGGGAGTTCATTTCAGTTCTACGATCTACAAGTGATGCCTGTCTCAAAAGTTTCTTCACCCTCCCTACACTTTAGTTTCCTCAACAGTTAAACTTTAATAACCACCATTTTAGAGAATTAGACTTGGAATTAAATGAGATAATAACTGTATTAACGTTTTAACAAATACATAAGCATTCAGCAAATGGTACCTATTATTTCTACAGCTCCAANAAAAAAAAAAAAAGCCTTCCTAAGTAATCAATGCAAAGAAATAGAGGAAAATAATAGAATGAGAAAGACTAGTCGTGGTTGAGTCACTAAGTCATGTCTGACTCTTGCAACCTCATGGAATGTAGCCTGCCAGGCTCCTCTGTCCATGGGATTTTCCAGTCAAGAATACTGGAGTGGATTGCCATTTCCTTCTCCAGGGGATATTTCCAACCAAGGAATCAAACCCAGGTCTCCTGCATTGCAGGCAGATTCTTTACCAACTGAGCTACGAGGGAAAGACTAGAGACCTCTTCAAGAAAATTTGATACCAAGGGAACATTTCATGCAAATATGAGCACAATAAAGACAGAAAAGGTATGAACCTAACAGAAGCAGAGGAGATTAAGAAGAGGTGGCAAGAATACACAGAACATTTTAAAAAGGATCTTAATGACCCAGATAACCATGATGGTGTGATCACTCACCTAGAGGCAGACATCCTGGAATGAGAAGTCAAGGGGGCCTTAGGAAGCATCACTATGAACAAAGATAGTAGAGGTGATGGAGTTCCAGTTGAAATATTTCAAGTTCTAAAAGCTGATAAGAAAGTTCTGCACTCAATATGCCAGCAAATTTGGAAAATTCAGCAGTGGCCACAGGACTGAAAGAGGTCAGTTTTCATTTCAATCCCAAAGAAAGGCAATGCCAAAGAATGTTCAAAATACTGCCTAATTATACTCATTTCACATGATAGCTAAGTAATGCTAAAAATTCTCCAAGATAGACTTCAACAGTACATGAGTCAAGAACTTCCAGATGTTCAAGCTGGTTTTAGAAAAGGCAGAGGAACCAGAAATCAAATTGTCAACATCTGCTGGATCATCGAAAAAGCAAGAGAGTTCCAGAAAAGCATCTACTTCTGCTTTATTGACTACGCCAAAGCCTTTGACTGTGTGGATCACAACAAGCTGTGGAAAATTCTTCAAGAGAGGGAATACCAGACCACCTCCAGAGAAATTTGCATGCAGGTAAATAAGAAACAGTTAGATCTGGACATAAGACAACAGACTAGTTCCAAATTGGGAAAGGAGTACATCAAGGCTGTATATTGTCACTTTGCTTATTTAATTTCTATGCAGAGTACATCATGCAAAATGCTAGAGTGGATAAAGCACAAGGTTGAATTGAGATTGCTGAGGGGAATACAAATAACCTCAGCTATGCAAACGACATCACCCTCATGGCAGAAAGTGAAGAGGAACTAAAGGGCCTCTTGATGAAAGTGAAAGAGGAGAGTGAAAAAGCTGGCTTAAGACTCAACTTTCTTAAAACAAAGATCAAGGCATCCAGTCCCATCACTTCATGGAAAATAGATGGGGAAACAGTGGAAAAAGTGACAGACTTTATTTTCTTGGGCTCCCAAATCACTGCATATGGTGACTGCAACCATAAAATTAAANACTCAACTTTCTTAAAACAAAGATCAAGGCATCCAGTCCCATCACTTCATGGAAAATAGATGGGGAAACAGTGGAAAAAGTGACAGACTTTATTTTCTTGGGCTCCCAAATCACTGCATATGGTGACTGCAACCATAAAATTAAAAGATGCTTGCTGCTTGGAAGAGAAGCTATGATCAACCTAAACAGCATATTAAAAAGCAGAAACATTACTTTACTGACAACGTCCGTCTAGTCAAAGCTGTGGTTTTTCCAGTAGTCACGTATGGATGTGAGAGTTGCACCATAAAGAAAGCTGAGCGCTGAAGAATTGATGCTTTTGAACTGTGGTGTTGANATATATATATATATTATATATATATATAGTGAATGAGAGCTGGGGACCCTGATTTGGGTGGGGACAGCAATGTATAAAAATGAAAATAGATAAGCTGTAAACTTAATAAAAGAGATGAAGTATTTGCTGAAATGAAATGAGAGAATTCATATGAGGGATTTATCTGGTGCAGTCGCCTCAGGTCTAGACTTTCAGGGAGAGGCCACTTGTCTTTGTTTATGAGCAAGTTTCCTCTTGCACAAGGTTTAATTGGAGGTGCTAATGTGTGAGTGATATCGCACCCACAATAAGCCCCAAGGTTATGTCTGAATCATGAACGATTGGTGGCCTGTGGAGGGGTGACTGTCCCAAAGCCTGGACCTCAGCACCTGCCCTTCCCATTCCTAGGGAATCAGGTTCACCCCAGTGTTCACGTTCCTTCAGTCTCTCATTCATGCAGGTGCTGTTCTAGAGAGAAGGCAGATCCTGCTCTTGTGAGGTTTGCATTCCAGTGGAGGAGACAACTTAAACACGCGTGTGTGTGCTAAGCTGCTTCAGTCATGTCCCACTCTGTGATTTCAGGGACTGTAGCCCACCAGCCTCCTCTGTCCATGGGATTCTCTAGGCACAGATACTCCAGTGGGCTGCCATGACCTCCTCCAAGGGATCTTCCCAACCCAGGGATCAAACCCTCATCTTTTACGTCTCCTGCATTAGCAGACAGGTTCTTCCCCACTAGCGCTACCTGGGAAGCCCAACTTAAATATATTCAATAAATGCACTCCTAAAGCCATGAGAATAAAAAAGGGCACCAAGAGTATAACTAGTGTAGGTGGGCTGCTTGTTGCCATGGCACTGAGGGACGGTTTGGTTCAGCCAAATCAAGAGCAAAGGCCCTGGGGCAGAAATAAGCTTGCATGTGTTTTTCTTTTTAACAAACTGGTGGCTCAGAGGTTAAAGCATCTGCCCCCAGTGTGGGAGACCCGGGTTCGATCCCTGGGTCGGGATCCCCTGGAGAAGGAAATGGCAACCCACTCCAGTACTCTTGCCTGGAGAATCCCATGGACGGAGGAGCCAGGTAGGCTACAGTCCACGGGGTTGCAGAGAGTCGGACGCGACTGAGCGACTTACTTTCACTTTGACTTTCACAGCTCTTAGCAGGTACCAGGAGCTGAACTAAGCACTTTACAAATAACACACCATTTAATCCTCTTGGAAACACCTTGAGGTAAACACTGACACTATTCTTAAAATACTACACCTTATAAGTGGGAAAATGGAGGCACGGCAAGCTTCAGAAGTTTGTCCGAGGGCACACAGCTGGTGTGGAGTGAGGAGTCAAGCCCAGCCCTATTGCTGCCATCTGTGCTTGCAGCCACTTTGCTAGTGGTTCCCAAACTGGCGCATGTGGGAACACTTTGGGGATCTTTCAGAACTGCCGATTCCTGGCTCCCTCCCGCCCCGCCCTTTGGATGTGACTGTAAAAGGCTCCCAGATGATATGGACGTGCAACAGAAACTGGAGGCCAAGGGCCCAGGGCCAGCCATTTAGTATCGGAGTGCTGAAGCATCCGAAAGAACACCCGCGGGTCCAGGCCTGATGGACGGGGGCAGGAGTGGCTCTTTCTCCCCTTCCAGCCCTGTTGTCGGACTTCTGTCTGTTTGTAACTTGGCTAAAATCAGGATCACCCACATAAAGAAGGGGCGGTTGCCTTGGAATCAGAAGGACGCTGGTTCTGTGGATGATAGCACCCACACCAGCAATGCGTGCGTGGCTCCTCCTCCAGGCTGGCCACCCGGCCCCCTCACTACCTGACCTGGGGAGAGCACCCCACAAGGCGTCAGAAGCTAGCTCCCCTTAGCAGGGGCGGTGGTGGGGCAGAGCTAGTCTCTGAACCCAGGGACATCAGCCCATCATCTTTGAATGAACCCATTTTCCAATTTTTGCAGAAGGTAATAATACTCCAAGTGGACTCTCTAGTTTACCAAGAGGCCCTTTTGTGCTCCTGCTACAAATTGCTCTTCCATTCCCAGAAAATTGATTGATTTCAGTCAGTGGGGGAAAGTCTACACTGTGTCTGCATTGGGATCACAGTTCGTTTGAAAACTTAGGAAGCCAGCAGGGAATTTTTGTTGCCCAGAATCACTGCAGAACTGGATAAGGACAAAAATTATGTCACTGATTCCAATATTTGGCCCAGACACATCCACACCCCTAATGCTTAAGGTGAGAACTTGGGGCTGTTTTTCTGGTGCCAAGGTTCTACTTGGTAGGACTCAGAGCAGGTTGAGTTGTAGCTATGGATCAAGTTTTGAGAGGTGTGTGGCTAAGTTGGTTTCAGTACCTGTAACAGGGCTTCCTGAATATCTCATACCTGAGTGATGGAAATGATTGCTCTGGAGTCTGAGGAAATGCCAATTAAATAAAAGCAGAGGACAGTCGAGAGAGCTTCCTGGCACCACCTTGCATGAGCTGTTGAACTGGAATTGAAAATGAGGCTGTCTGCAGGGCGTGACTGTTTCAACTCCACACCCCGTTCATGCAGCAAGAAGCTTTCCAAGGACTCCTAAGTGGGCAGCAAAGCCATGAAAAGAGGTGATTAAGGCACAGATGCCAAGAGCAGCCTCCATATTCCTTACAATCCTACAGCATAACATTTTATGTGATTATAATATTTCATGAGGGTAGCGAAGACTGTGCTATAAAATGCTCCATCAGTGTCCCAGCTGGTGAACAGCGATTATCACACAAAGCTGCACGTTAGGAAGCCAGTGCCATCCACATGCTCCTTTAGTGTTGTGTACAATTAGCATTCACAAGGGATGGCTCAGCGCTGACACCAGTGTGAGGATTTGTGGGGCTTTCTCTGGAGGAAAATAGGTGGATACATGTCAAAGAAACTTCAGTAACTCTATCCCTCCAATAATCCTAAAATTATAACATGCTTAGGACCAAGATGACTCTTAATCTGCTCATAACTTTGAACACTTTGGAGAGTTCATGAAAAGTAATGTGTTAAGGTGAAGTTTTAAAATGTTGATAGTGTGTGATTAAATATTCACTAAGCTAATTAAGTGGCAGGAATATCTGGCTTCCAGCCTGTGGGCCGTGGACAAGGGACTGTGGTGAAGGGATCATGGGAAGAGTTATCGTCTTGGCAGGATTAGCATTTAATACAGGAAATCCGAACCTATACATGTGTATGCAAGGGTGCACACACATGAAGATATTTGAGTAGCCTACATAAATATGCATTTAAGAAAATTTTAAAGCGTTTTTATTTTATTTATCTATTTGGCTGGATCAGGTCTTCATTGCAGCACATGGAATCCTCATTGCGTTGTGCAGGCTTTTTCGTTAAAGAGCACACAGACTCTCTGGTTGAGGCACGTGGGCTCTCTAAGTGTCGCATCCAGGCTTAGCTGCTATACCGCATGTGGGATCTGAATTCCCCAGCCAGGGGTGGACACCCAGCCTCCGCGTTGCACAGGGATTCTTAACTACTGGACCCCCAGGGAAGTCCCTCAGATGTGATTTTAATTGAATGCAGATGCTAGTCAGTTGAATAAACAGCTAATGATTTCATATTAGCCCTTCACCATTTTCTTAATCAGCAAACACTAGAATTTTGATAACTATGCTGCCCCTTTTCCTTGAAATAAAAGGAATTAATTCCTGGGGTTAGTGATGCGGAGTGAGGAGCATCATGTTAGTGAGGAGCAAAACCAAGCACAGACAAGGTAGAAGGGTCCACACTTGCCTGCACTTCCTCCCGGAGGGGAGGATTCTCAGGGGAAGAGCTCTAGCTATTCCTCCAGGTCCTGGATCTACTCAGGCCATGGGCAAAGTGGAAGGCCCTGCTGAGATGAGCAGTGCTGGAGAGAGGGGATGGCAATCGTCTTCAGACTTTGGCAGAAGAAATCCAGGGAGGGAAAAGGTTAGTGATGAAGGACCTGGAAGTACAATGGGTCTGTTCTGATGGAGACGTGGAAGAGTTTTAAGAGAGGGAGTAGAAAGAAGACATTGGAGAAGCTACTATAGATGTGAATATAGTTTAGAAAGAGTACAGATTTCAGGATCGAGACCTTAAATTGTCTTTAAAGTTAAAATGGACAAATCCTTTTTCAAGAGATTTAAGAAAAGATTCAACTTGCTCTGTAGATACCCTTTAGCTAATGGATTATTATTTCCTTGACTTTGATACCATACAGAAATGAACTAGAGGGAAAACACACCATGGAAGACCTTATCCTACACCAGTTACAGTGGCCCTGTATTCTCCAAGCCTTTCCTTCTTCTGCCCAGCTGATCCTCTGTGAGACTGGAAAGGGCAGCTACTGCAGTTGAAGCTTTCTGAGCCCAAGGAAGCCAGCATCTCTGCTACGACAGGTAAACCCGGAGCTTGACATTTTTGAGGAAAGACTATTAAAGACCGGGTTAATGAGCACAATTTGCTGGCAATAACCAAGTCACAGGTCAGCAGAAGAGGTCATGAGAGGGAAGAAACGAGGGCATTACATTTCCTGTCTTTTTGTGAGAAGGGGAAGGGCCAACTAGAATTTGGGAGTGAACAGCTTGCCTGTACAGATGGTCAGTGCCGTTAAGAAGGGGAGCCACGGGGCAAGAATGGAATGAGGCAGCCCGAGATTAATCTGGAGCTGTGGAAGCCTCGGACTCTCCTGCCAACCATAACCTCCATGCCATGTGTGTCTTCCTGCCAAAGGTGAGGGTAGCCGTGCAACACCAAATGCACACCAGTGGCCGTGCTCGAGGGGGAAGGTGAAAGGTCAAGGAGGAACCTTTGGATGCTCTTCTTCAGTGTAGACAAGACTGTGTTTATATAAGACCTGAAGAGATTGTGCAAAGTGAAAACGCCAAGGGCCGAGGAGCCTGGTTAGACTTTTCTGCATTATTTGCTCTCACTGCTGCTGCTGCTAAGTCGCCTCAGTCGTGTCCGACTCTGTGCGACCCCACAGACGGCAGCCCACCAGGCTCCCCCGTCCCTGGGATTCTCGAGGCAAGAACATTGGAGTGGGTTGCCATTTCCTTCTCCAGTGCATGAAAGTGAAAAGTGAAAGTGAAGTTGCTCAGTTGTGTCCAACTCTTCGCGACCCATGAACTGCAGCTTACCAGGCTCCTCCATCCATGGGATTTTCCAGGAAAGAGTGCTGGAGTGGGGTGCCATTGCCTTCTCCGTTTGCTCTCACAGCATCCTACAAATTTCATTCCCGGCATTCTTACAATTACAACTAATTATTGAATAATTATTTGTTAATGTCTTCTCTTTGGAGTGTTAAGTTCCACGTGAGCAGGAGTAATGTTGTTTGCCCTCGTGCCCAGTGTGGTGTCTAACTTATGGCAGGTGTTCAGTGATTCTTGATTCACCGAATAAGTAAAGTAATTATGATCAGGGGTGGAGGAAGAATGGACATGTATGTTTAGGGGAAGGATGGAGAAAGAATGTGATCCGGAGGAGAGAGGTAAGAAGAAACTCTGCAGAAAGTTCTCGGGACAGGGGTGAGACTGGGTCTTCCAGAACATAGCTAGACGGAGTGTGGTCTGTGGACCAGAGCATCTACATCATTGCCGTCACCTTGATGGGAAAGGAGAGTCTTGGCCCTACTCTTTGAAATAGAATCTTCTTTAAACCAATCCAGGTGATTGGTTTGCACACTGAAACCTCAGTAGCACTGCTCTAGGCCCAGGCAAATGCCCTGCTTTGTAACGTGGCTGAGGAGAGGCGAGAATCTGCCCCACTGAAGCTATTGCACCAGAGGTGGGATGTTTAGTCTTGAGATAGGGAAACCTCTTTAGTGTAGACTTCTGGCCAGGCCCAAAGGTGGACTGTGAGTGGTGACTGAAATCAAGCCAAGCTGACTCACATGGAGAAAGACCACACCATCCAAACAGGGAAATGGCAAGCCTAAAGTGTAGGAACTGTTTGTCCACAGTTTATTTATACCGTTGGCTGAATTTCAGGGAAAGGAGACAGAAAGTTAAGATGAATGAGCAAGTCCTGGCAGGTAAAGAGTTGGTTGGGGATTCTTGACGGGTCCTTTGGGAAATCACATGAGGGAGGGGAAAGGGAAGGGAGACTAGCAGGAGGCTGTACTCAGCAGAAGAGCAGTTTTGTATGTTTGGTTCTGCCAAGTACTGGAGTGATATAAAGAGGGCGTGCATTGGCCTGCGTGCCACCTCAGAAAGGTGACTAAAAGAGGGAACAGTTTTAATCTAAACGGTTATGAAAGGTCACAGGTGTTTCACCCCTCCTTATAGACATGAGGAAAAATTACAGAGACTGAGGACATTTATTTTTGCAGGTACCTAATATTTAACAGAAATACACAGCACCCAAGTCATCATCACAACTCGATCCCAGATCTCTTTTCACGTGATCCTGGGGTTTGTCTTAGCAACACAATCAGGCACTACCAAATGATTAGAAATGGCTCTGGAGATGACATCACTTGCCAATTTGGGTTCCAGGAAACAGAAAGACATATGAGTGGTTTCTCTAGTTATCTATGTTTTAGTAATGTAATGGTGACTTTTTCTGGGGACAAAAAGTGAGAATTTGCCAATTTTCCTACTCAGCGCCATTTCAACACCCTGCCTATTCCTGGCATATTTTCAGTCTTTTGAACAACACCTTCCTGAGAAGGGAGCTCGCAGTTCATTTCCCCATCTCTCTTTGCAAATAAACTCCACCAACAATGTTTACCTGCACAAGACTTCTGACTGGAAAAGGGCAGCAAGATGAAGTGGGCACAGATTCCATTTCAGGTGAAGGGAGCTGTGAAGACATCCAGCTTTCTGGGACATTAATGGTAGAGATTCTGGCATCTGGCTACCAAGATGCTGTCTGCCAGGCTTAAAGTTCTAAAAATTCCCACTGAATAAAACATAACTCTTAGAAACAAACAAACACACCTCTGCCTCTCATGTTTCTGTGGGTCAGGAATATTCCGTAGAAGCTTGGATTAGGATCTCATTTGCACTTAAGATGTGAGCAGGGGCTAGAGGATTCAATTCCAACGTGGTGACAAGTTGGTGCTAGTTGTTGGTATTTGGCTTCAGTTCCCCTCCATGTGGGCTTCCCAGGCGGTGCCAGTGGTAAAGAAACACCTGCCAATGAAGGAGATGTAAGAGACAGGGGTTCGATCCCTGGGTCAGAAAGATCCCCTGGAGGAGGACAAGGCAACCCAATCCAGTATTCTTGCCTGGAGAATCCCATGGACAGAGGAACCTGGCGGGCTGCAGTCCATAGGGTTGCAGAGTACTGAACACAACTGAAGTGACCTAGCACACATGCACATACCTCTCCATGCAGACTCCCTACAAGTCTGCTCCACTGTCCTTGTGACAAGCAGCTGGTTTGTCCAGAGCAAGAAACCTGTGAATGTGAAGGAGAGAAAGCCAGGTAGAAGCTATCCTTTCTATGACCTAGCTCAAGTGCCATCCCTTCTACAATATTCTGTTTATTAGAAGTGAGGCACTTCCAATTAACAGAGTTAGTAAGACCAACCTGCTTTCAAGAGAAGGGAAAATAGCCCCTGCTTTTAAATGGGCAGTGTTGGAACTTCCCTAATGATCCTGTGGTTGAGGCTCTGCACTCCCACTGTAGAGGGTGCTGATTTGATTTTTTTCCAGGGAACTAAGATCCTGCATACCATGAGGTGCAGGGGAAAAAAAAATCAATAAAAAATAAATAAATGAGGTGGTGTCAAGGACTTTGTGAATACATTTTAAAACCACCAACCATGCTTTTTGCCATGTAAGTTTATAATGCTTTATTACAGTAGATGACCTGAGCCTTTTGAGTTAATTTGGCCAAAAGGATCTTTGGATACAGGATTCAAGTAGAGACCTGAAAAGTGCTGGCAGGCCTTCCTTCACTGACTGTCCTGCATCTTTGCTCTCATGAGAATAAACCCAGGGTAGCCTATTGAAAAATGAGATTTAAGTGGGGGTAGGTTCAGTATGCTAGTGACCTATGACTGCATAGCAAATTATCCCAATGATTAGCACCATAAAATGATAAGCATTTATTATCTTCTGGAGTTTCTAGAAGATATTAGGAATTTAGGCATGGTTTAGCTGGTTGGTGCTGGCTCAGGGGTTATAGCCATCCAAATTCTTGGCTGGGGCTAGACAGCTCTTGCATGTGTCCGGCCAGTTGGTGTTGAATGTTCAGGCCTTGGTTCCTTACCATCTGATTCTCTCCACTGGGCTCATTATCAATCTCCGTGCCATGCTGTCTGGCTTTCACTTACTGTGTGATGCAAATGAGCAAGGCAGAAGTTACATTGCCTTTTGTGACTAAGCCTTGAAATGCCCATATTAGTTTCGGAAGGTTCTATTCTATACAGGAAGCTCTTTGTTCTGTGGGAGGCAACTGCACAAGGGCATGGACCTCAGGAGGTGAGTATCCCCGGGACCACCTGGGAGGACCACGGCCATGTCACGTTGCCCTGGTCATTGCAGTTGAGGCCACTTGTGTCAGGTAGCGGCTACCCTGACCCCAGACAGAGGAGCAAGCCCTGGACAATCAGCAGAGCTGAGCCACAAGGGTGAGCAATAAAGAAGCTTCTGTGCTTGGTTGTTTGGCAGCATCATTGGGGCACAGTCACCACAGTGTGCTGGTATACAATCTCAAAAATGACTGAATAATCTCTGTTCATCTCCAAGGCTAACCATTCAATATTACAGTAGTCCAAGTCTATGCCCCAACCAGTAATGCTGAAGAAGCTGAACCTGAATGGGTCTATGAAGACCTACAAGACCTTCTAGAACTAACACCCCAAAATGATGTCCTTTTCATTATAGGGGACTGGAATGCAAAAGTAGAGTGTCAAGAAACACCTGGAGTAACAGGCAAATTTGGCCTTGGAGTGCAGAATGAAGCAGCGCAAAGGCTAATAGAGGTTTGCCNAAGACCTTCTAGAACTAACACCCCAAAATGATGTCCTTTTCATTATAGGGGACTGGAATGCAAAAGTAGAGTGTCAAGAAACACCTGGAGTAACAGGCAAATTTGGCCTTGGAGTGCAGAATGAAGCAGCGCAAAGGCTAATAGAGGTTTGCCAAGAGAACCCACTGGTCATAGCAAACACTCTCTTCCAACAACACAAGAAAAGACTCAACGCATGGACATCACCTGATGGTCAATGCCAAAATCTGATTGATTTTAATCTTTGCAGCCAAAGATGGAGAAGTTCTATACAGTCAGCAAAAACAAGACTGGGAGCAGACTGTGGTACAGATCATCAACTCCTTATTGCTAAATTCAGACTTAGANATCAAGCCCCTGCACATCAGCACATAACTTGTTCCTTGCTCCCCAACCCCCACCCCACAGAGTTTTAAGGACCTTTCTCACTGATGCCGGACTTTCCATGGAAACCAGGGTGAGGGGGAGTTTCCAGGGAGATGATGTGTCTGGTCCCAGATGGACATACCTGTGTGTCTTTATCATAGATGTGTATAAGAGACAGATCAAATCCCTTATGATTATACAATGGAAGTGACAAATAGATTCAAGGGATTAGATCTGACAGACAGAGTACCTGAAGAACTATGGATGGAAGTTCATGACATTGTACAGGAGACAGGGATCAAGATCATCCCCAAGAAAAAGAAACGCAAAAAGGCAAAATGGTTGTCTAAGAAGGCCCTACAAATAGCTGAGAAAAGAAGAGAAGTGAAGAGCAAAGGAGAAAAGGAAAGATATACCCATGTAANCGCCATGCAAAAGCACCCATGTACATGCTTTTACAGAAAACAATAGAATAGGAAAGACTAGAGATCTCTTCAAGAAAATTCGAGATATCAAGGGAACATTTCATGCAAAGATGGGCACAATAAAGGACAGAAATAGTGTGGACCTAACAGAAGCAGAAGATATTAAGAAGAGGTGGCAAGAATACACAGAAGAACTATACCAAAAAGATCTTCAGGACCCAGATAACTATGATGGTAGTATCACTCACCTAGAGCCAGTCATCTTGGAATGTGAAGTCAAGTGGGCCTTAGGAAGCATCACTGTAAACAAAGCTAGTGGAGGTGATGGAATTCCAGTTGAGCTATTTCAAATCCTAAAAGATGATGCTGCCAAAGTGCTGTGTTCAATATGCCAGCAAATTTGAAAAACTCAGCAGTGGCCACAGGACTAGAAAAGGTCAGTTTTCAGTCCAATCTCCAAGAAAAGCAATGCCAAAGAATGCTCAAAGTGAAAGTGAAGTTGCTCAGTCGTGTCCGACTCTTTGCAACCCCACGGACTGTAGCCTGTCAGGCTCCTCCGTCCATGGGATTTTCCAGGCAAGAGTGCTGGAGTGGATTTCCATTTCCTTCTCCAGGGGACCTTCCCAACCCAGGAATTGAACCCGAGTCTCCTGCATTGCAGGCAGACGCTTTACCATGGTTGCACTCATCTCACATGCTAGTAAAGTAATGCTCAGAATTCTCTGGGCTAGGCTTCAACAGCTTCAACTGGGAACTTCCAGATGTTCAAGCTGGATTGAGATCAAATTGCCAATATCTGTTAGATCATTGCAAAAGCAAGAGAGTGCCAGAAAAACATCTACTTCTGCTTTATTGACTATGTCAATGCCTTTGACTGTGTGGATCACAACAAATTTGAAAATTCTGAAAGAGATGGGAATACCAGACCACCTGACCTGCCTCTTGAGAAACCTTATGCAGGTCAGAAAGCAACAGTTAGAACTGGACATGGAACAACAGACTGGTTCCAAATAGGAAAAGGAGTACGTCGAAGTGTATTTTGTCACCCTGCTTATTTAACTTATATGCAGAGTACATCATGAGAAATGCTGGGCTGGAGGAAGCACAAGCTGGAATCAAGATTTCCAGGTGAAATATGAATAACCTCAGATTGGCAGATAACACCACCCTTATGGCATAAAGTGAAAAAGAACTAAAGAGTCTCTTGATGAAACTGAAAGAGAAGAGTGGAAAAGTTGGCTTAAAACTCAACATTCTGAAAACTAAGATCGTGGATGGTCCCATCTCTTCATGGCAATCGATGGAGAAACAGTGGAAACAGTGAGAGACTTTATTTTTTGGCCTCCAAAATCACTGCAGATGGAGACAGCAGCCATGAAATTAAAAGATGCTTACTCCTTGGAAGGAAAGTTATGGCCAACCTAGACAGCATATTAAAAAGCAGAGACATTACTTTGCCAACAAAGGTCCATCTAAGTCTGTCCCAGTTGGCAATTTGATCTCTGGTTCCTCTGGCTTTTCTCAATCCAGCTTGAACATCTGGAAGTTCCCAGTTGAAGCTGTTGAAGCCTAGCCCAGAGAATTCTGAGCATTACTTTACTCGCATGTGAGATGAGTACAATTGTGTGGTAGTTTGAGCATTCCTTGGCATTGCTTTTCCGTAGCCATAGCTATGGCTTTTCCAGTAGTCATGTATGGATATGAGAGTTGGACTATGAAGAAACCTGAGCGCCAAAGAATTGATGCTTTTGATCTATGGTGTTGGAAGAGATTCTTGAGAGTCCCTTGGGCTGCAAGGAGATCCAACCAGTCCATCCTAAAGGAAATCAGTCCTGAATATTCACTGGAAGGATTGATGCTAAAGCTGAAGCTCCAATATTTTGGCCACCTGATGCGAAGAACTGACTCATTTGAAAAGACCCAGATGCTGGGAAAGATTGAAGGCAGGAGGAGAAGGGGACAACAGAGGGTGAGATAGTTGGATGGTATCACTAACTCAATGGGCATGAGTTTGAGTAAACTCTGGGAGTTGGTGATGGACAGAAAGGCCTGGTGTGTTGCAGTCCATGGGGTCGCAAATAGTCGGACATGACTGAGGGACTGAACTGAACTAAACAGGCACAATGGTGACACTAGGAGAAATTTACAGGATTACAAATTAGAATTGAAAGGAGAATTCCTAGCCTCAGTTTTCCAATTGGGTAACATGAAGCGTATAAACAGGATTCATGTATAAACAGGATCTCTGCCTTTAAGGACTTCTAATAATTTATGCTTCCTTGGTGGCTCAATGTAAAGAATCCACCTGCCAATGCAGGATATGCCAGTTTTATCCCTGGGTCAGGAAGATTCCCTGGAGAAGGATATGGCAACGCACTCCAGTATTCTTGCCTGGAGAATTCCATGGACAAGGAACCTGGCGAGTGACAGTCCATGAGATCATAAAGAATCAGACATGACTGAGTGACTAAACAACAACAAATTCTGATAATTTATACACATTTAACAGAGAAGGCGATGGCACCCCATTCCAGTACTCCTGCCTGGAAAGTCCCATGGATGGAGGGGCCTGGTGGGCTGCAGTCCATGGGGTCGCTGAGGGTCGGACACGACTCAACGACTTCACTTTCACTTTCCACTTTCATGCATTGGAGAAGGAAATGGCAACCCACTCCTGTGTTCTTGCCTGGAGAATCCCAGGGACAGGGGAGCCTGGTGGGCTGCCGTCTATGGGGTCACACAGAGTCGGACACAACTGAAGTGACTTAGCAGATACACATTTAAGCATTTGAGCCTTTGATTTGTTCCTCCTACGAAATAAAGCTCAGAAATAAAAGCAAGTACTTGCTTTTGTTCTGAATTGTTCTCAAACTGGTGTGTAGAGAGTAGAACTCTCTTTCATAAAATCTTTTAAAAAATAAGTTTTACTAACTGTAGTTTACGGGTAATAAATTCATCAGTTTTAACTGTGTAGATTGGTTAGTATGATCTTGTAATCACCACCAAAGTTGAAACAAAGCACATTTCCATCATCCCCCAAAGTTTATTCATATCATACACACTTTTAAGGAAAGTATTTAGTGAAGTACAATATACATGCAGAAAGAAGCACCAGCGATATTTGTGTAGCCTGATGAATTTTCACAAAGTGTATCTGTCATTCAAATCAAGAAATAGAACCTGGCAAACATTCCAGGGGTGCCCACACGTCCTCTTTCCCCAGGGGTAACCACTAATCTGGTTTTCATCATCATAAATTGGTTGTCTGCTTTTGAACTTTAGTGTAATTGAAGTATTGTGATAAATAGTCCACTCCATCTGGTTTCTTTTGTTAAACATCATCCTCGTGAGATTGTCTCCTATTGTTGCCTGTAGTTGTAGTTCGTTTATTCTCGTTGCTAGTATTGCATTGTGCACATATGTCACGATTTATTTATCCATTCTATTCCTGATGAACATTTGGGTTGTTTCCAGTTTTTGGTTATTATGAATAGACCTGCTGTGAACATTCTGATACATGTTGGCTTGCATTTTTTGTTATCTTTGCTTTTGTTTGTGGGTAGTAGGAATATAAGAAAATCAAACACTGCCCGTTCATTTTGATCCAATTTACTAGCTGGGGCACTTGCCAAAAAACAACAGACTTTTCAGAGGAGAATTTACCTGATAGAAGATTAGGCCTCAAACTTACATTTATTTTATTGTATGAGAGAGAAAAAAAAAAAAAGTGGGTTTCAAGAGTTGAGAGGCATGTTACCAAGATGGTCAAATGTTGTTCACATTCTGGGCTCTGTACCAGCCTTTGATCCCTTTCTCCCTCCCTTTTTTCTTTGCTTTTCCCCTCTTCCTTCCTTCCTTCCAATCATTCTTAGATGGATGTGAATTTCAAAGACTGAGCTGAATTGTCCTCAGTTGGGGACTTTTTTTTTTTTTTTTTTTCATAAAAGTGACGATGAAGTCAAGTGCTTTCAATTTGCTCTAAATGACTTCTTTTCCTGGGAAATAATTTGGGCTTTCATAAACACTGAGACATTTGTGTTGTCTCAAGTTTTGTTCTGCTTATTACATCCTGCCAGATAGGTCTCTGTAAATAATGAAGGCCCCAACAACCATCATAACCCACGTCCTCTCCATCACAGAGGCCTTGGTAGCCCTGCTATTAGAGGAACCTCACATTTCATCTGCCGTTGGTGATGGGCAAGTTTCAATTTGGGCTGGCCAGGCTCTGAAATGATCTACAAATGGCAGGTTGCAGACTGTTATTTTATGGACTACAGGCTAGTTTGAAAGTCTTACTTTTTTCCTAAGGAAGGTCATCTGTTCAATATGGAAATTACTTTTGAGCAAGGACTACTGGAGGGCAATCTCATGTCCCACATGCTACATGTTTCTTTAAGGAAAATCATTGCAAATTCTAGTTGCTTCTAGTTCTTTTTGTGGACAAGCCACCAGTTAACCTATTTTTTAAAGGTTCTTCCTGGCCATGTGCACATGGAGTGAACAGGCGGGGTCAGCTCTTCAGTCACCACTCCCCACCCGTCCTTTCTCAAGAGCCCTTAATGACCCAGTTCAGTCCATCTTCCCTCACGGCTTCACCGTGGGCCCTGACGTGCTGAGTCAGTTGCTCGGCAGTCTCTGATCCGGTCACTGTCAGCTGCTCGTTGTAAGTCAGGCCAATCATGCCAACACAACTCATTTCTGGACCTTTGGTTTGAAATTTTGAGACAGTTTACTGTTTCCATTTTGTGGGATTTGAAACTGGGAGCTGGGAGCCATGGACTTGCTGGCAACTCTCTTTGATGCAAGGCTACCTTCTGCTGTGGAAGGAAGGAACATCAAAGAAGCAATGTTTATGTACTTATTATTTATTTTATGTTTATTATTTATTATCATACAGAGCAATGTATTTACCTTCTGTCATTTATCCACTTTCCTGAGTAAAGCTGGAAAAAAAGAATTTCTTCTTCCTTTCTCCCAGATATGTCCATATCAGTAAGCAGACCCATTTCTGACAACTGTTCTAAGGAGCCGTGAGTGGCCATAGATGCTAAGTACACCTTCATTTAGGATAATATCTATTTGCATTCACAGGAGCTTTCAGGTAGCATCCAGGTTTGGAATTTGTGTTTCTCTCCCTTCATGCACGTGGGACTCTGAAGTACGCGGGGTGTGGTATTACAATCTTGTTCTCATTGAGGCAGAAAACTCACTCAATAGAAGTGATTTGCATTTCTGTCTGAGCAGCCTGGAGACAAATATAGTGAAATGAATAGCCCTTTAATTTAATTGGCTTTCCAGTGTGAATCCAAAAATAGAAGACACAATCCATCTTGGAATTACTGGAGAAATCACTAAGAATCAAGCCCCTGCACATCAGCACATAACTTGTTCCTTGCTCCCCAACCCCCACCCCACAGAGTTTTAAGGACCTTTCTCACTGATGCCGGACTTTCCATGGAAACCAGGGTGAGGGGGAGTTTCCAGGGAGATGATGTGTCTGGTCCCAGATGGACATACCTGTGTGTCTTTATCATTATTGTTTAGTTTGATTGTCTTCTCTTATGCATGTTAGGAATAAGAAAAAGGTGCTGTTACATATTTGTGTACCTTTCAAAATCAAAATAGAGACAGTGAAGATAAAAAATCTCATACATTTTGACTTTAAAAATAAAAATAGAAGAGGGTATCATAGCGTGGCTAGAAGTGAAAGCCTGGTTGAAAGGCTGCCAGAAAGTGCTGACACTGCAGTCTTCTGCCTCTTAGAGCTGAGGTCCTGTTGGAAAGTCCTAGAGTTAATTTTGCCTTTGGGCAAAGAAGAAAAAGGGGAGAGGTGTATCCAGCCTGGGTAGTCAACGTTCTGAATTCCTTATTCAATAGAAACATCTCTAACCAGAATTCTAGCATCTCACGGTCATCCCTTAGTTGGGCTGCACCCTGCAAGCCTTGTAGTTGCCCAGGCTCAAGGCCAGAGAGAGCCTGGAGACAGGGGCAGAGACATCCATGGTTTATTGGACAATGGGATCTTACAGGAAGGGTCCTGGAGCAACGCCTTACTATGTGCAGCAGACAATGGGCAGGACACAGCAGAAGTCTTCACTATTCGGGGGAGGAGTAGTTTTTATAGGGGAATTGACATCATGAATTCTCATTTATAGGGAAATTGACATCACTTCACTTCATCCTAAAGAATATATTCCCATAAGAGAATTCCAGGTGCTAGGAGGGATTAAGAATATTGATGTTCTTTAGGTAAATCACCATTAGATTGGTTCTGCCCAGGCAGGCTGGTTCTTGCTCCCTGTCTCCAGGAAAGGAGAGAGTGGTTCTATTTGAATTGGAAAAGTGGCCATGAGTTTGAAACAGTGAAAGAGGGGACTGATTCTTAGGCTTTGCAGAAAATGAGTCCCTTTATTTTGGAAAACACTTATCCTCCCTTGATGTCAAGTGTGGCAGTGAAAGAGGCAGAACAGAATACAGAACAGGACTGGCAGTTAAAGGTAACATGTCTCACTGTTAGTTCCATCCACAACTCTCTTGAAAAACAAGGGAGGCCTTGCTTTGGGCTTCAGGTTTTTCCCCTATGTGACATGAGAGCTTTTCATTAGGTGATTGCTAAGGCCCCATGTTCACTAAACTTCTGCTTGCTCCTTGAGAAAAGGATTAAATCCCCAATTAATATGCATGGTCCAATCAACTTTATTTTTTTTTTTTTGATCAATTTTTTTTTCCCACTTTTGCCTTTCTCTCTCTCACCTTTGGGATCCATCCTGACTTTCTTCTTGGGCTGTTAATAATTAATAGCACAGGCATTTATAAGCCAGTGGTAATATGTTTTGATTTTATCGTTTCTTTTCATGAATTATGGATATCATTAAAAAGCACTTTTTTAAAAGACCAAGACAGGAACGGAAGTTGATGGGAGGTCAGAGGGAATGAGAGGGAGCAGGATCTTGGTCTCTCATCATCTGTCTGGTTTAATAAATAGCTTTCAGCTTGAAGGAATTTAAAATTGCTGGTAGCTCCTGCTCCTTCTCCATGTTTCCCTTCGTGGGTGGGAACACACAGCTGCAGCTGGAATACAGATTCACACGAGAGCCTTGAAATCCTCCATCTGCCAGGGACTAGGTCATCCCATAAAGTAGTTCTCTTTAGATGCAAACAAGAAGGTAAACCTTGAACTGCTCCTGAGTCAACACATCAAATTCTGTATAGACTTAGAATCTGAGAACTGAAGGTCTCATACTGACATTGCTCTGAAAGGCTGTGTGACTTTGAAAACAACAGTGAACCTATAAGATTCCTTATCTCTAAAATGTTAAAACAATACCAGACTCATCTAAGTAACTGTTTTGAGAGTAAAATGAGATTGTCAGCATTAAAAAAAAAAAAAAAAAGCACAAGATGCTAGTTCTTTGAAAGACACCATAAAGGAAACTAAAAGGCAAGCCACAAGCTGGAGAAAAATTTGCTGACTATAGGTAACAAAGGACTTGAATCTAGATTATATAAAGAAGTTGAATCTAGATTATATAAAGAACTCTTACAGCTCAATAATTTTAAAAAATCTAACTTTTACATGAGTAAAAGACTTGAATAGACACTTTACAAAAGAATATATATGGATGGCCTATAATCACATGAAAAGATGTTCAACAACATTAATCATAATAAAATACAAATTAAATCCATAATGAAATACTATTATAAATCAGTCAGTCCTAAAGGAAATCACCTCTGAATATTCATTGAAAGGACTGATGCTAAAGCTGAATCTCTAATACGTTGACCACCTGATGCTAAGAGCTGACTCATTGGAAAAGACCTTAAGGCTAGGAAAGACTGAAGGCAAAAGGAGAAGGGCATGACAGAAGATGAGATGATTGGATGGCATCATGGATCCTGTGGACATGAGTTTGAGCAAACTCCGGGAGACAGTGAAGGACAATGAAGTCTGATGTGCTGCAGTCCATGGGGTTACATAGAGTCAGATGTGACTTAGCAACTGAACAACAACATCATACTAATTAGAATGTCTAAAATCAGAAAGAATAAACGACTTGACAGTGTTAAGTGTTGGCAATGATGTGGAGCAACAGGAACTCTCATGCCTGCTGGTGAGAAGGTAAAATGAAGCAACTACTTTTTAAAACAGTTTGACAGTTTCTTATATTGTTAAATGTACATTCATCATATGACCCAACCATTCTATTCATAGATATTTACTCAAAAAAGTGAAGCTCTTTAGCAAAAAGCTATAAATGAATGTTCAAAATGGCTTTATTCATATTTACTCGAAACTAGAAACAACCTGCATGTTCATCAACTGTTGAATAGATAAACTAATAATGGCATCTTCCTGCAACTGGATACTGCACAGTGAGGAAAACGGAGCCTGGAACTCTCTCTAGGTGGTAAACTGGGGCCATCATAGGTTCACCTCGTTTGCTTTCCTTCTCTTTGGGACCAATGCCTTGCTCTGTTTGTTGTTGAATCTCTGAAAACTATAGTTTCATATATTTTATCTAGATTTTTAATTACTTAAAGTTGATGGGAGGCAGCATTCCAGTCCCTGTCACTCCATTGCAGCTAGAAGCTGAAATTCCAAATGGGTGCATTTTACTTCGTGTACATACTTCAATAGAGCTCACCATGCATTCTCATTCATGAGGCTGCACCATGGGCTAGACATTCAGGGTAGCTTTGTAAGACCTTGCCACTGCCATGTGGGAGCTGGAAGGTAACAGGGCCGACTGGCTACAAACTTCAGAACAGTATATCATTTATCTATTTGCATGCTCGCATCTCCCATGCAGCCCTACAGCTCATATCATGGCAGAATTGGCTGGCTTTGTCTGGCTATGCTTCCAGTAGGCAGGAAGTGCTGGAGAATCAATGCCTCCCAGAGCAGCCTCAAGCAATGGCTTGGTGGGAGCTGGTGCACAGATACTGTAGCTACTTCTCTCTTCAGGAAGATGACTCACTCTACATTCTTTTCCAACTTAGGCAGCAAGATCAGTCTCAGCTGCTCACAGTGGCCACTTGCTTGATGCTATCCTGTGCTGTGTTTAGTCACTCAGTCATATCAGACTTTTTGCAACCCCATGGACTCTAGCCTTCCAGGCTCCTCTGTCCAGGAAGATTTTCCAGGCTAGAATACTGGAGTGGGTTGCCATGCCCTCCTCCAGGGGATCTTTCCAACTCAGGGGTCAAACCCAGGTTTGCAGGCGGATTCTTTACCCTCTGAGCCACCATGGACACCTAAGAATACTGGAGAAGGTCTCCTACCCTATCTCCAGCGGATCTTCCCGACCCAGGAATTGAGCTGGGGTCTCCTGCATTGCAGGTGGATTCTTTACCAGCTGAGCTACCAGGGAAGCCCCACTTGCTTGATACAATATCCTTTATTCACTGCCTTTTATTCACTGCCTTTCACATCCTGTCTTGCATTTTCCTTCCTCCCCTACAAACAGTATTTCCTAGGATCAATTCCCAAATAAGCACTTTTAATTGAATCCTTGTCTCAGGGTCTGCTTCTGGGGAATCCTTGACTATGAGAGTGCCCAACTGTACCTAAAACAAAATCAAGCTTCCCAGTTCAGTTCAGTCTCTCAGTCCTGTCTGACTCTTTGCGACCCCAGGAATTGCAGCATGNATGAAGTGATGGGACCAGATGCCATGATCTTCGTTTTCTGAATGTTGAGCTTTAAGCCAACTTTTTCAGGCTTCCCAGTGGTCAGCTATTCCCCATTAGAGAAGAATCAGGGCCCCACAATTCTCTGCTTATCCTTGCCAGTGATCTCACACATAAATGATGCACATGCCTTTGAGGGTGAAAGTACCAAATAGTCATCCTTTTCTAGAGGGCAATATTGGCAGTAAATATAGTTTTGAGGATGCTTGTCATTCTTGGTTTACTTGCATTTCTAGAAATGCTTTTAAGAGAATAGATGAGAGACTGTGCAGTAGTTGATGCTTTGCAGTGAAGCTCTGTCTTTAATATCAGATAAATGGAAGCAACCTAGATATCAACAACAAGGTAGGTAGAAATGATAGCACACTCCTATAATGGCATATATTGTCATCATTAAAAGCATGTTAAATATTAATATATTTTGATAAAAGAAGATGTTATTGTGAGGTGCAAAGGCAAGTCATAACGCAATCAACAGAGTATGGTCTTCTCTATTGTCAGTTCTGTAGTAGATAAAGGAAATTTCTGGTTCGGCTTAACCCCTGCATAACTCAAAGCCTGCTTGACTCTTCAACACATCTTACTGGACCCATTTGAGACCCACATTCCAAGAGTAAACTACAAATGCAGATGGTATATTCCACGCCATACTCTAGTGGTAATGACCCATCCCATAGTGATTTTTCAATACCCTTCTGCTGCCAATCACAAGGAGCCTTTTGATTCCTCCCTCATTTGGAGAAGACTTCCTCCTCATTGTGGTCTGTCTGGCTCTCACACTCTGCATCAGTGGAGACCAGTTGAACTCTATCCTGATGCAGCTTTCTTTGCTCGTTGCCCTAAACAGAGACGTTTCTGGGGTTTTAGTGATTCTGTGACATATTTGAATGTAATTTCTCATTAGTTGTAGTCAAACATGTATTACCTACGAGTCTTCTCTGACTACCTTTTGCATGCCATACACATGTAAATTTGTACCATTGAGTTACTGACCCCAGGGAACAGAGGACCTTGAGGAATTGATTTGAATTATAGTGAAAATTCCACCTTGTCTCCCTCTCTTTGCTCTTTTACTTTTTTCCTTCCTGCATTAGGTCCCAGCTGAGCTATAGGTATGAGAGTGGAAGAGATGATTCAGCCATCTTCAAGGAGAGTCTTTTGAAAGTGGCAGTTGTGTGGGTAAGACTTGGGATATAAATAAAAACAAATAGTCCAGAGTTTATTCCATGACTGGGTGTTTCTGACTATATCTCTCATATAGTCAGAAACATTTTGAGCACCTAAGCTAACCTTGCCAATTAACAGCTAAGGGAGAAAGCCCCAGAAAGTGCTACCTGATTTTCTAAAGTCTAGGAGTTAACATAATGAATAAGGACCCTAGAGTATTTGCATTAAGTGGAACCTCAAAGCTTTTCTATTTATTTACTCGGGGGAGAAGCTGCCTCTCACTGCAACCTCTTGTTTATTTTTAAGGAGGAAAGAGTAGGTGGGTTTTCATTAAAGTCATTTGTGAGTTGGAGGAACCATTTTGAGAGGACTGAGTCTAAAACCAGGCTATGGCCTCCAGTGACCTGCAAGGCATTTGAAAAATACCAAGCCTTACAACTCACTCATTATAAGTTCTGATTACAGAGGTTTGAGGCGGGGCCCAGGGAGATGTGCACTTCCCTAGTGGCTCCAACAGTAAAGAGTCTGCCTCCAATGCAGGAGACCCAGGTTCCATCCATGGGTCAAGAAGATCCCATGGAGAAGGGAATGGCTACGCACTCCAGAGATTTCCTTGGACAAAGAATTCTGGTGGGATCCTGGTGGGCTGCAGTCTATGGGGTTGCAAAGAGTTTGACACAACTGAACAACTAACACTTTCACTTTCAGGGAGATGTATTTTAAAGTTTTTACCCAAGAGGACACTAATAGATGGAGAAATATACCATGTTCATGGGTTGGAAGAATCAATATAGTGAAAATGAGTATACTACTCAAAGCAATCTACAGATTCAATGCAATCCCTATCAAGCTACCAGCGGTATTTTTCACAGAGCTAGAACAAATAATTTCAAGATTTGTATGGAAATACAAAACACCTCAAATAGCCAAAGCAATCTTGAGAAAGAAGAATGGAACTGGAGGAATCAACTTGCCTAACTTCAGGCTCTACTACAAAGCCACAATCATCAAGACAGTATGGTACTGGGACAAAGAAATATAGATCAATGGAACAAAATAGAAAGCCCAGAGATAAATGCACACATCTATGGACACCTTATCTTCGACAAAGGAGGCAAGAATATACAATGGAGTAAAGACAATCTCTTTAACAAGTGGTGCTGGGAAAACTAGTCAACCACTTGTAAAAGAATGAAACTAGATCACTTTCTAACACCACACACAAAAGTAAACTCAAAATGGATTAAAGATCTAAATGTAAGACCAGAAACTATAAAACTCCTAGAGGAGAACATGGGCAAAACACTCTCCGACATAAATCACAGTAGGATCCTCTATGATCTACCTCCCAGAATACTGGAAATAAAAGCAAAAATAAACAAATGGGATCTAATTAAAATT
>SJYV01025624.1:821321-875549 GCA_006410875.1 Neotragus pygmaeus
ACAGCAAAAGAGACACAGATGTATAGAACGGACTTTTGGCCTCTGAGGGAGAGGGCGAGGGTGGGATGATTTGGGAGAATGGCATTGAAACATGTATACTATCATGTAAGAAACGAAGTGCCAGTCTATGTTTGATACAGGATACAGGATGCTTGGGGCTGGTGCACGGGGATGATCCAGAGAGATGATTATGGGGTGGGAGGTGGGAGGGGGGTTCAGGATTGAGAGCTTGTATACACCCATGGCATATTCATGTCAATGTATGGCAAAACCAATATAGTATTGTAAAGTAAATTAAAATAAAATTTAAATTAAAAAAAAATAAAGTTTTTACCCAGGTAATCCTCAAGGCAGTGAAATTTTAGACTCTGGTTGACAAAGCTTTGGGCCATCTGGGGCCTAGAGGGCAGGAGAGGTGGAGAGTGAAAATAGGAGATTTACTCACAAAATATAGACCACTTCTCTCTTCCAGAACAAATTCATTATCCACCCTGGTTGGGACATGCTCTTAAAGGAGGATATAGAATCTATGGCCTTGTAGGAATTTTGCCATTTTGGGTGGAGATGAGTTTGGGGCCTGGTACACAGTCTTCCAGTTCTCTAATATGATAAACATAAACAGACTCACACACACAGAAAGCAAACTTCTGGTTACCAAAGAGGAAGGAAGGGGAGGGATAAATTAGGTGCTTGGGATTAACAGATACACACTACTATATATAATAGATAGTCAACAAGGGCCTACTTACTATGTGGCACATGAAACTGTAGTCAATATCTTGTAATAACTTGGAATGCAAAATAATCTGAAAAGAATATATATATATATAGAAGACCAAATCAGTCAATTCTAAAGGAAATCAACCCTGAATATTCAATGGAAAGACTAATGCTGAAGCTCCAATACTTTGGCCACCTAATTTGAAGAGCCGAGTCATTGGAAAAGACCCTGATGCTAGGAAAGATTGAGGGCAGGAGGAGAAGGGGACGACAGAGGATGAGATGACTGGATGGTATCATTGACTCAATGGACATAAGTTTGAACAAACTCTAGGAGATAGTGAAGGACAGGGAAGCCTGGCGTGCTGCAGTCCATGGATCACAAAGAGTCAGACACAACTGAGTGACTGAACATCAGCAACATGTTTGTGGCTGATTCCCAAGGAGATCAAACAGTAAAGAGTCTGCCTGCAGCCCGGGAGACATGGGTTCATTCTCTGGACCAGGCAGATCTCTGGAGAAGGGCATGGCAACCCACTTTAGTATTCTTGCCTGGAGAATTCCATGGTCAGAGGAGCTTGGTATGCTACAGTCCATAGGGTCACAAAGAGCTGGACATGACTAAACAACTTTCATCTTCCATATATATATATATAACTGAATTCATGCTGTACACATGAATCATGGTAAATCAGCTATACTTCACTTAAAAAAAATGGAAATAGAATTATCAGCTGGAATCTGTTTCTGTCCAGAGTGAGTACCCAGTTGGACTTGGCTCTTCACCTTACTCAGAATGGAGTGAAAACTCTTCACCATTTTATTGAAAAGTGAAAGCACTTGACCCTTTTATTTAAAAGTCTTTCCCTCCCTTCTCTTCAGTGTAGGCTCAAATCACAATTTTGTCTCCTTTTTTTTAGTGAAAAAAAAAAACAAAACAAAACAAAAAAATGGGGGCTTGACTATTTGGTAAGACTGACAGATTTTCCTCATCATTTGTTTGATTAAAGACACAGGAAACTTTGAGGAGTCCTGCTGATGGTTTCTTCCCATATTTGAATGAAACACAAAACAAAAAGCTTCAAGTGCCAAGCAGTAGGCAGGTATGTTTATGCTGATGCTATCTATAGCTACTGTTTATTTGGTTGTTAGGGAACGGGGTTGCTTCCTGCTGCGAACTTTGATATTATGGAACTTTAGGATGAATGTTAGATTAAAATGCTCTTTCACTGTCTTCTCTCTCCAGCTTTGCCCACTTTGGTCCTTGAGCCAGTCATGTCCCTAGAATCATAGTGAGCCTGGATTAGAGCAAAGCATCAGTGGGCAAGCCAGAGACCCCAGGTATCCAAGAGACCCCAGCTATCCAGAAGACCCCAGCTATCTGGGAGACCCTGTGGTTTTGAAGAGAGGGTGTGAGGCCTCCAGGCCAGGGGTTGACAGACTTCTTCCTGAAGGGCCAGAGAGGCAACACTTTCAGCTTTGTTGGTCTGTGTCACAATGACCAACTCTGCGTGGCAGTGGGAAAACATGGGCTCAGTTGCTCAGTCGTGTCTGACTCTTTGCGACCCTATGAACCATGGTCCGCCAGGCTCTTCTGTCCATGGGATTTTCCAGGCAAGAATACTGGAGTGGGTTGCCATTTCCTCCTCCAGGGGGTCTTCCTGACCCAGGGACTGAACTGGTGTCTTTTGTGTCTCCTGCATTGGCAGGTGGATTCTTTACCGCTGAGCCACCTGGGAAGCCCAGCAGGAAAGCAGCCATAGCAAATAATGGGCTGTATTCCAGTAAAACTTTACTTACAAGAGCAGGTGGCTGGATTGGGCCATGGTCCACTGACCTCAGGTATGGCACATTTGAAACACTCATGGTTAATGTACAGAGGGACAGAATAGTAAGTATGCTCACTAGACAGGTCTGGATTTGAATCCTAGATTGTCCGCTAACCAGGAATGTGATCTTGGACTAGTTACTGACTTTAGCAATAAAATGCTAATAAAATCACCACCTTGTAGGGTGGTGGAAAGAGGGCTGGTTCAAGTCCTGGATTGATCTTCAACCACTTGTAGTAATTTGGCCAAGGCATTCACATCCCTGTTTATGAGACAAAACATGCCTGTTTTCTAGAGTTTCTAGAAATTAGACTTCAGCTGTGGGGGCCCATGGGCCGTACTAAGCTAACTGATACATTTTTAATTGGCTTATATAGTTTTTTAAAGACATAAGCAGCACCGTGTATGAATTTTTTTTGATATATTGTATGTTTTCATTTATCTGAGATGACTACTATGCTGTCTTTTGATTGAATAGTTTCACATTTTAAAATTTCCTACTTGTCATCAGTCAAAAGTCTTGTCAGACTCGGAAGAATGTGACTTTCCCAATTTCAGAGGATGATGTCAAATGTGTTTTTAGTGTATGTTTCTGTGGAACTAGCCCCACAAGACACGGTGGTTTGAAAAAAGCCATGCGTTGCTTGAGTCTAGGAGTTAGCCAGGCTGCTCTGCTGATGTGGGTTGGGTTCGGCTGTCTCCCTGGGCTTTCTCTCATGCTGAGCTGGAGGAGGGCTGGGGGAGGGATGCCTCAGTATCACTCTCCTCTCCTGTCTGTGTCTCATAATGCTCCCACGGAACAGTGGCGGCGTGCACTAAGAGAGGAGAGAAGGCAGATACTGTGCTTTTTGCAAGCGTCTGCGTCTAGTTTGCAGCTCTCCCATTGGGCAAGACGAGTCAGATGGCCAAGTCCGGAGTCGGTGTGTGAGGTCACTACCAAAGTCACAGGGAGGAGTGCAGAATTAGGGCTATTAAGGCCATAAATCTTTCACAAACAGGAAGGCAATGGTTTGTATGAGGGGAAAGGAAGCACCATTATTCTCGGTCAGTTGCTGAAAAATGTGGTACCTTCCCCTAGTCAAAGACAACAGTGAGTGTGGGTGTTTGAGTATATGGTGTGTACGGAAGAGATGATGTTTCATTTTTTTCTCTCTCCCTCCCAAAACAAGAACGAAGAGAGCTTTTGAGACCTCTGAGAAACTTTTCTATTAGTTCTTTTGGGAACTGTAAGATGATGATTTTTAAGGACACTGTCAACTGATATCTTTTGCCAAATAAACACAGCCTTCCTTTTTGACATCTTGATTTTGACATCAAGAGCTGCCTGAATTCTTAACTTGGAATTCATTTTTAGATAGTTGGCCATTTCTTTCTTCCTGGCACAAACCAAGAGAATGCATTTATTTTAAAGGTGAGAGTGAATTTTAAGAAGAAACATAGATTGGTCATGCTTGCAAAGTAGAAATTGTGAGTTTTTCAGAGACCTGTGTTCAAGTGGTGATAGTATAGTAAAAGATGTGGATCAAGTTTGTAAATCTCCTTTGCACACAAGTGATGCAGATCATGTCCCATAGGAAGCACTGCTATAACATTCTGAAGGCTGAAATGTTGAGACTACATATCACTTTATTTTTTAGAGGATAACTTCAGTCATGTCCGACTCTATGCGACCCTATAGATGGCCTCCTACCAGGCTCCCCCGTCCCTGGGATTCTCCAGGCAAGAACACTGGAGTGGGTTGCCATTTCCTTCTCCAATGCATGAAAGTGAAAAGTGGAAGGGAAGTCGCTCAGTCATGTCCGACTCTTAGCGACCTCATGGACTACAGCCCAGTGGTACATTGAGGAAAAAACACATTTTTTCCAAAGCATTGTGTCTGACTTTTTAATGGAGATAGTGCCAGAGAACAGAACTCTCAGTCCATCTTTCAGCCACTAGGTTGGCTAAATGCTTAATCTCACAGGAGAATAATGAGAAGAAGGCCACAGCTGAGAAAGCCAAGTCCACTTGATGTCAGAGCAGAGTCCACTGGACTGATGATGAGTTCCTTGACACGCAAAGTAAGGTCCATGGACATCACATCACCTGAAAGCTGATCTCCACCCACCCTTGACTCCACCCGGATCTGCTAAATCAGTTTGCATTTTTCCAAGACTTCAGGGATTTGTGTGCACAGGAGTATTTGAGGAGCACTGATTCATCATCAGTCATAATATAAATTAGAGGCTACATCTGGCTTTAATAGAAACATCTTTAATAATGATCCTGTATCTATTATCATTGGGCCTCGTTTTTTACATCCATCTGAAATGGAGCAAAACCTTATGGTCCTTCCCCCACCCCACCCCACCTCATGTCCTCTGCCTGCCTTTAGTCTGTGGAAAAACTTTAACCAAAGAATAAGTTTAATCAGAGAAGTGAGAAAATGCAGAAACAAAGGAAAGCACTCAAATAGGACAAAACAACAATAGTTTGGGCAGTAGGCAAAGTCAGGGATCATTAGTTCCTCCCCAAGGGCTAGAGATAATATATTGAGCCATGTCCTGTGAGCTGTCTTGTAGATACTGAAACCCCCCCACCCCAGGTGGAGACGTTAACTACATGATGACCAGTCTGTAGCCGTGACATCAGCTGCCATAATTCTGAGAACTGGCCTCAAGAACTGTGAGCAAAATGACCCTGGAACTGAAGAAAGAGTAACTGTCCCTGAAACAATCAAGATGCTGCTGTTCAGACCACCAGTGGCCAGTTGCAAGCTGACTGTCAGAGCTGCCTGTACTGTTTTTACACGTAGCCCCTACCCTCAGCCTATAAAAACTTGCCCACTGATTGTCAGAGAAAAGGAGTCAGCCTTTGGACAGGAGTCCCCCCTGTTCTCTCCAGTTGCTAGCATGCAAAATAAAACAAACTTTCCTTTCCACCAACCTGACTTTTCTGGCTTTGGAGCAGCTAGCAGCCAGACCCAACCTTCAGTTACATGTCTAATGGGGACTCGTAACTCGCTTGTATGTTTTCCAAAGAGGGTAAAGCCACCAAGCTGTTGCTCTGGTAAGTACTTTGAAACAAGCAAAGAGACATAAATGTTGGGTCTAATTTTTTAAGGACGTACTTGGATATAAACATCTCAGTTCAAGTCTTAGATGCTGAGGAAGCTAATGGGACCAAGAAATGCTGTTCTACCTTCATGATGCCACGTATATCCAACTGCCCACCCTGGGAGCTGGCATTCTAGCCACCGTGTCTAGAATCTGCTCCATCTGTCAGTGATGAACCCTCCCTTCAAAGGAGGATCTGAACACCTGTCACTTGATTCCCTCTGAGATTTTGTGACTGATAATGTCCTCTGACCAGCAGCTTCAGCATCACCCAGGGAGTTGTTGGAAATGCACCGCTTCTAGCTGGATGCCCATCTACTGAACTGGAACCTGCAATTTGGTGAGGTCTTCTGTAATTCTTGGGTAAATTAATGTTAGAGAAACACTCATCTAGGTGAATATTTCTCAGCCTTGGCTGCACATTAGATTTCATTGCTGTTCAGTTGCTAAGTCGTGTCTGACTCTTTTGCAACTTGGCCTGTAGCCAGCCTCTTCTGTCCGTGGAGTTTTCCAGGCAAGAATACTGGAGTGGGTTGGTATTTCCTTCTCCAGGGTATTTTCCCAACTCAGAGACTGAACCTGAGTCTCCTGCATTGGCAGGTGGACTTTTTACCACTGACCACTCGGGAAACCCTAGGGTTCACTGCATGCGTGTGTGCTCAGTCATGCCTGACTATTTGCGACATCATGGGCTGTAACCCACCAGGCTCCTCTGTCCATGGAATTTTCCAGGCAAGAACCCTGGAGTGGGTTGCCATGTCCTCCTCCAGGGGATCTTCCCGACAGGGATCAAACCCAAGTCTCTTGTGTCTCCTGCATTGGCAGGTGGATTTTTTACTACTGGCACCCCCCGGGAAGCCAGGAATTCATTGGGGCTTTAAATACCTAATATTCTAATATAATTGGCTTTAGAGTGGGATTGACCCCCGTCATCTGTATGTTTTTAAAACTTCTTGACGATACTTTGAGATACTATTTGGGGTGCAAAAGGAGACCCAGATGAAGGCCAGGAAGAATAAAACAATGCAAGGTTTAGAAATATTTGGCATTTGAAGTGAAGTGGAGTTCAAGTGTAAGAAGAGTAAGAAAAAGAAGTGATGGCAGACAAAGAAAGTGGAGGCAAGTGAAATCCAAACTGAGGCAATGGCAGAGGACCTTTGGGCAAATACTAGACCCCACATTCAGTGTTATCTGTGCTGCTGTGATATTAACCCTTTTATCATCTAGGAACTGTAGTAAAGGCTACAGGTGGTTGGCTTGGTTTTTGGCAAATAAGGAATAAGAGCAGCGCCCAATGCCTGAGTTTATATAGAAATTATGCATTAAGACTGGTGTGATGATGTAGGTTATAGACTCAGGGTGCCTGATTAGATTTTTAATTTCAGATAAAGAATGAAAACCTTTTTAGTATAAGTGTACACCATGGAATATTTGAAATATCTGAAATTTAAATTTATCTGCGTGCCCTGTATTTTTATTTGCTCAAGCCAGCATCCTTATCATGAACTTGAAACTCATTCAAGAGAAGTAGAAGCTGAGGGCCAGAGGCCATCGTGAGAATGTTAGTATTGAGTTGGGCAGAGACTTTGGCAAAAACATTGGACTTAAAATGATCTGAGACTTCTTACCTACATTTGGTTTGAATCAGAACCAGATGTATCCAAATCGCTATTCTCCATTTTTCAGTTTTCTTGCGTCTCTCCACTTTCCCCTCTCCTGTTTGCCTTTGCCTTTCTTTTGTTTGTTTTGTAAAGTGAACTTTTTCTTGACTTGGTGTATATTGTTTTTCCCAGCTTTCTCCAGTTTTCGCTAAAGCACAGCTCTGATTCTTCCAGTCAATTCAAATTCCTCAGTATTTTCGGACTGGCTCTTATTTATTTACTGTCTTCTATGGCACTGCAACACTGGAGATTGGGCCATAATTTTACTTTTCTAAAGTTCTCTTGTTCTTCGCTATTTGGTGATAGACCCCCATTTCCTGGCAGCAAGAAAAAGAGTCAGCTCAGGGTAGTGAGAAACATCTGGGGGTGGAGCGGAAAACAACAACAAAATGAAAAGAAAAATGTTGTCTGCAGCCAACTCCCACCAACAACCCTCTCTCCCTGTGTAGTCTACAAAGCTTTCTTAGATGGAGTGGTGAGCAGGGAGGGACCTCTCTCAAAGCCACCAAGTCTGTTGATGTAGGTTTTATTTTCTTCTGAAAACAACCTGAAGAATAGCCTTCAAGCATCTTTCAAGGGTTACTCCAGACTATTGGCAAGCTCGGGTGGTAACGGAGGTGCGGCACCCTGGTGTCTTCTTTCCTTGCTTGTCCCATAAGGAGGAAAGAGAAAGAGAAAGGAGTGGGACAGCCAAGTGCTTCTGAAAATATCATGTTTAAACCACCACCAGCAGCAGCACCCTGAAACTTAGGAAAAATGCAGAATCTCTGGCCTGCTAACTCAGAAACTCTGAGTGCGTCCAGCAACATGTTTTTAACAAGTCCTCCAGGTGATTCCAACATACGCTAAAGATTGAGAACCACTAAGAAAGACAGTTTTACCTCTTCACCCTCAATAAGAAAACCTCATCTCTGTTGCCAAGTGCCATTGACTTCGTCTTGGAGATGAGGATTGCCCAGATGTGCAGGGTTGGGCTATGGAGATGAAGGCAGAGGCTTCCTTTTGCCTAGGGAAGCTTCTTCTTTAGTTGAGTAATAATAAGAAAGAGTGGGCAGGTAAGGACAGAAGAAAGAGTGCAGCCTCATCTGGGATTGGGATTTGATTGATCCAGAATGGGGCCCCACTGTTGCGTTGTTCTTGAGTGTAGCCAGGATGGGGGTCCCTGCTTGAGAACAGAGGCGGGGAGGCAGCAGAAAAACCAGCTAGCCTTGTAACTTGGCCCCAACACTGCCGAGAAAGTCCTCGCCCAGAGTGAACCTGGCTTGTCTCCGCACAGCAGGAATCAGGCAGTTGCGTTCAGGATTACTGACGATTCAAATGAGTGGTGTGTGTGAGTATGTGTGTCTGTGCGTGCACCATTAAGGACAAACACGAATTAAACCTAAGAGGCCTAATTCGCCCTGGTGAAAATAAGGCAGCCGGGGGCACTTTTCTCCCCTTGTCAGAACATTTACCTTAGGCAATGACAGAATATTTACTTTAGAAATGAAGTAAGTCTTTGCTAGCTTTAGGACCAGGAAAGGCTTCTTTGAGAGCCCAAAAGCAAAATTTCAAGGGAGACAGCACCCTACCTCCTGGTCTCTGGGGAAGGGCAGGAGCCCAAGTCCCTTCAAGGTGCAAAACAGAGTCCTGTTTTCTGGGCGATTAGCAACACACAGGCGCTTCCCCGGTGGCTCAGTGGTAAAGAGTCCACCTGCCAGGGCAGGAGATGCAAGAGACCCAGGTTCAATCCCTGGGTCGGGAAGGTCTCCTAGACAAGGAAATGGCAGCCCACTCCAGTATTCTTGCCTGGGAAATCCCATGGACAGAGGAGCCTGGCGGGCTACAGTCTAAGGGGTGGCAAAGAATCGGACATGACTGAGCACACATTCACAGCAACACACAGGCGGTCACCCCAGTCCCCAGGTGAAGTTAGGGTGGGCTGTGTGTGAGCAGTAGTCCTGTCAAGTCCTCCACCCTGAGGGCTCGTTACTGTTTATCCTGAAAACGTGTTTCGCTGTTGAGTCACTGGGCTGAGTGAACGGCTGCTTCCTGCCTTTGTGTCTCTCACTCAGCAGGTGGCCTGTGATGTGCTTCACGCTCTGGTTTTATGCTTACCTGGTAATAACTGACTTTGTGGGGAGGATTTCTGGATTGGGAAAAGACTTAAAAAGTTATTTCCCTAGCAGCGCTTGAGTCTGTGTGTGTGAGTGTGTGTGTGTGTGTGTGCAGTCAAGCACACATATATGTGTGTTGAAGGTAAGGAGCTGAGCATATTACGAATCGCCCCACCCTCACAAGGCCCCATTTCTGCTGCTTTTAACAATTTTTCACTTTGGTCTTTGCTCTACTTTAAAAACAGGCCGAACACCAGTGAGCATAGTGTTTTCTGGGTCCTTGTGGCCCTGGCATTCTGGGAATCCAGAGCTCTTGCTAGGACCACAGCCGTCATCCTGCTGGACTTCCCGATGCATCAGGGCACCACTTCTATGCAAAGGGAGCTGGGAAGAGGCCCTGTACCACCCACAGGGAGGGAGGGGTCCTCCTGGGATTGTGCTGTAACTGTAGGGTGGGGACAGACACAGGGCAGGGGACCGAAGGGGTAAGGCTTGCAGAGAGGCAGTGATGAAAGGAGGGAACTGGGAAATGGGAGCAGTCCTGTTTCTTCTGGAGCCCAAGAACCATGGTTCCAGCCTCATTTATGATAGTGTTTCCAGTAGTCCAAGACCACGGCAGCCAACCACAACAATATCCGAGCTGCTGAGAATGAGGACTGGAGTCTGACCTCTACCAAAGACAGTTCGGTCGGGACAGTGGCCCCTGGAGCTCTTTCTGTTGTACCTCGTAGAGTTACAGGCAGATTACTGGACTTCGTGGGTGCTCTATTTTCGCTTTTCTTTTCTACTTTCACTATTGCTACCATAGTTTTGATGGCGGGGTGGGGGTGGGGGGGGTGTCCTTGATCAGTGGACACAGAGAACACCAGACTCCAGAACTCCCAGACTCTCTCTCCACCCTTCCACCCACAACTCCACAAAAAGGCCCATTGTGACCTCTGGGGCCATGAATGGCGCCTTTATTCCAGCCCCGTTTCTGAGACTGCGGCAAGTTTCCTTAAGCCCAATGTTTTTGACGTCATTTACACAATTAGAAAACAGAAGAGCTAGGAGGAATTTATGAAATGGTTTGATCTAACTTCATTCCTTTCCTCTCTTTTTTTTTGGTAACAGAAATGAGGAAAGGACCAGAAGAGTTAAGAGACTTGTCCAGTATAAAGCCATTGGTTGGCCACGGAGCTGATCTGATACCCTGAGACACTTGGCCAAAACTCTGCAGATTCTTTTTTTCAATTTTGTCCTGTTAACATTGCCATGGGAAAGCTAATGGATATACAATCCCCTTACAAAATACATGGATTTTCTCACATTTATGTGTTCAGGAAAATTTCAGAGCAGGAACTCAGCTCTTCTCTGGTCCCCTGTCTTACTTCTTCAAACGCTCAATTCAAGGCGAGGTTTGCTGTAGAATTTGTTTGTGCAGCTGATGGATTTCCAATTTGAAAATTTTCTGCTGCTTTGTCCCTGTCCTAGCAAATGGAGGGGTGTTTATGGGAACGAAGTTGGAGTCCTGGATGGTTAGAGGCATGCATCCTTTTTGCTTGTGTTTTAGAGTTGCAGGCTTATGTTTTCCCTGGTCTCTAGTCTAAAGTATGGGATCCTTTGCTGTTCAATAGCTTCTCTTTTGGGGAGGAAGCTATTTGTATTTTTGCTTGTCTTATCAAAGATTTTTTTTTTAATGTGGATCATTTTAAAAGTCCTTATTGAATTTGTTACAATATTGCTTCTGTTTTATGTTTTTTGGTGCTTTGGCCACAAGGCATGTGGGATCTGAGCTTCCCGACCAGGGATCGAACCCGCACTCCCTGTCCTGGAAGGCAAAGTCTTCTCCTGGACCAACAGGGCAGTCTGGAAGCTCTTTGCTTTAATGTCTCCTCATCCTTGGGAACTGATTCCTTTGTCTGTATGTCCATTCTTTACCTTAGGAGGCTGTGTTTGACTTTGTTGACCTGAGTCGCAGTTTTCTTCCTCTGAGAAGACTTCTGTGACCTGTTGGCAATGTTTGTGCTTGTCTCCCTTGTTTTCTGAACATACCTTAGAACAGCCTTGACACAGTGCCCTGGAATTGTTAGCTAGACTATGAAAAAGTGAAATGGAAAATTTTACTCTTACATGCATTATTCCAAGTGAAAGACATCAGACTAAGAAGGAAAGATACTATGTGATTCCACTTACATGATATTCTGGAAAAGGCAGAACCACAGGGATAGAAACTAGATTGATAGTTTCTTGTGAGTAGTATAGGGCTCGATTACAAAGGGGTGTGGGGACATGTTTGCTGTGATGAAGCGGCTCTATATCTTGATTGGGTGGTAGTTGCAGGATTGTACATGTATTTGTTAATACTCATAGAACTGTATGCCAGAAAGGTAAATTTTATTGTATATAATTTATACCTTAATAAATGTGACTGCAGAGAAATAAACAAAGACAAAAAGAGACCAGGTCTTCAAAACAATAAGTTCCAAACCAACCAAAATTGCCAACTGTCATAACTGAACTAATATGAAGATAGCCTTCTTTGTTCTGGGAGTCCAGTTTTTATGCTTAGAAGTAAACTTCACTTAGCCTCAGAAATTAAGTTTAACATGGAGGTTCCCTCCAAGATAAATATGCAGATGGTCCCTCTGGAGCCAGCTCTATCACCCTGGCTTAGAAGGGCCCTGCAAGGATCTGCTTCTCTTCTTCCAGAAGGGTGACCCAAAGTCCAATTTATCTTGTCCAGATGGGGATACCAAACACAGGTTGGATGGCCTCGGAGCCCAAGGGATTTGCATCTGCTGAGTGGGTCGTGCTGCTGCAAATCTCCAGGTGTTATGTCTGTGCAGTTGGATGGAGGACCAGCTGGAAGCTGAGAATAATACATCATCAGGGCCATACATGGCAGGCCACTGCTCGATGCTCCAGACCCAACAGAGATGCAGAGACAGAGTGAAAACCAAGGGAATCAGGAGCACTTGAAGTCAAGTCAGAGTAAACGTGGCAGAGATCAGGTGGAGATGCAGCTGAGTAAGTCCCGGAGAGAGCTTGTGATTAGACCAGTTGAAGGATGTGCTTTTCTGTCTGTGTTGGTCAAGATGGGCTCACGGGTGAGACCAGATGCATCCAAGGGCTGAGGAACTCCTGACAAAAGCTAGGAAAGACAAGCCCTCTCAGTTGCCTCCCACCCTACCTAAGGAGGCCAGTTTCTTCAGATGCTGACTGCGTGGTGAGGTTGTGAGGAGACTGGGTTTTTCAGAAATCTAACAGAAATTTAATGCTGGTTTATTTCCCTTAATGACCATCTGGACTTCTTTCTCTCCCAGTGGCCAGTGCTGAGGGGCTGCTGCAGGCTGTTCTGGGTTGTATGTCTNTGATGGCGGGGTGGGGGTGGGGGGGGGTGTCCTTGATCAGTGGACACAGAGAACACCAGACTCCAGAACTCCCAGACTCTCTCTCCACCCTTCCACCCACAACTCCACAAAAAGGCCCATTGTGACCTCTGGGGCCATGAATGGCGCCTTTATTCCAGCCCCGTTTCTGAGACTGCGGCAAGTTTCCTTAAGCCCAATGTTTTTGACGTCATTTACACAATTAGAAAACAGAAGAGCTAGGAGGAATTTATGAAATGGTTTGATCTAACTTCATTCCTTTCCTCTCTTTTTTTTTGGTAACAGAAATGAGGAAAGGACCAGAAGAGTTAAGAGACTTGTCCAGTATAAAGCCATTGGTTGGCCACGGAGCTGATCTGATACCCTGAGACACTTGGCCAAAACTCTGCAGATTCTTTTTTTCAATTTTGTCCTGTTAACATTGCCATGGGAAAGCTAATGGATATACAATCCCCTTACAAAATACATGGATTTTCTCACATTTATGTGTTCAGGAAAATTTCAGAGCAGGAACTCAGCTCTTCTCTGGTCCCCTGTCTTACTTCTTCAAACGCTCAATTCAAGGCGAGGTTTGCTGTAGAATTTGTTTGTGCAGCTGATGGATTTCCAATTTGAAAATTTTCTGCTGCTTTGTCCCTGTCCTAGCAAATGGAGGGGTGTTTATGGGAACGAAGTTGGAGTCCTGGATGGTTAGAGGCATGCATCCTTTTTGCTTGTGTTTTAGAGTTGCAGGCTTATGTTTTCCCTGGTCTCTAGTCTAAAGTATGGGATCCTTTGCTGTTCAATAGCTTCTCTTTTGGGGAGGAAGCTATTTGTATTTTTGCTTGTCTTATCAAAGATTTTTTTTTTTAATGTGGATCATTTTAAAAGTCCTTATTGAATTTGTTACAATATTGCTTCTGTTTTATGTTTTTTGGTGCTTTGGCCACAAGGCATGTGGGATCTGAGCTTCCCGACCAGGGATCGAACCCGCACTCCCTGTCCTGGAAGGCAAAGTCTTCTCCTGGACCAACAGGGCAGTCTGGAAGCTCTTTGCTTTAATGTCTCCTCATCCTTGGGAACTGATTCCTTTGTCTGTATGTCCATTCTTTACCTTAGGAGGCTGTGTTTGACTTTGTTGACCTGAGTCGCAGTTTTCTTCCTCTGAGAAGACTTCTGTGACCTGTTGGCAATGTTTGTGCTTGTCTCCCTTGTTTTCTGAACATACCTTAGAACAGCCTTGACACAGTGCCCTGGAATTGTTAGCTAGACTATGAAAAAGTGAAATGGAAAATTTTACTCTTACATGCATTATTCCAAGTGAAAGACATCAGACTAAGAAGGAAAGATACTATGTGATTCCACTTACATGATATTCTGGAAAAGGCAGAACCACAGGGATAGAAACTAGATTGATAGTTTCTTGTGAGTAGTATAGGGCTCGATTACAAAGGGGTGTGGGGACATGTTTGCTGTGATGAAGCGGCTCTATATCTTGATTGGGTGGTAGTTGCAGGATTGTACATGTATTTGTTAATACTCATAGAACTGTATGCCAGAAAGGTAAATTTTATTGTATATAATTTATACCTTAATAAATGTGACTGCAGAGAAATAAACAAAGACAAAAAGAGACCAGGTCTTCAAAACAATAAGTTCCAAACCAACCAAAATTGCCAACTGTCATAACTGAACTAATATGAAGATAGCCTTCTTTGTTCTGGGAGTCCAGTTTTTATGCTTAGAAGTAAACTTCACTTAGCCTCAGAAATTAAGTTTAACATGGAGGTTCCCTCCAAGATAAATATGCAGATGGTCCCTCTGGAGCCAGCTCTATCACCCTGGCTTAGAAGGGCCCTGCAAGGATCTGCTTCTCTTCTTCCAGAAGGGTGACCCAAAGTCCAATTTATCTTGTCCAGATGGGGATACCAAACACAGGTTGGATGGCCTCGGAGCCCAAGGGATTTGCATCTGCTGAGTGGGTCGTGCTGCTGCAAATCTCCAGGTGTTATGTCTGTGCAGTTGGATGGAGGACCAGCTGGAAGCTGAGAATAATACATCATCAGGGCCATACATGGCAGGCCACTGCTCGATGCTCCAGACCCAACAGAGATGCAGAGACAGAGTGAAAACCAAGGGAATCAGGAGCACTTGAAGTCAAGTCAGAGTAAACGTGGCAGAGATCAGGTGGAGATGCAGCTGAGTAAGTCCCGGAGAGAGCTTGTGATTAGACCAGTTGAAGGATGTGCTTTTCTGTCTGTGTTGGTCAAGATGGGCTCACGGGTGAGACCAGATGCATCCAAGGGCTGAGGAACTCCTGACAAAAGCTAGGAAAGACAAGCCCTCTCAGTTGCCTCCCACCCTACCTAAGGAGGCCAGTTTCTTCAGATGCTGACTGCGTGGTGAGGTTGTGAGGAGACTGGGTTTTTCAGAAATCTAACAGAAATTTAATGCTGGTTTATTTCCCTTAATGACCATCTGGACTTCTTTCTCTCCCAGTGGCCAGTGCTGAGGGGCTGCTGCAGGCTGTTCTGGGTTGTATGTCTTTGGGAGGCTGAGAAAGCTCTGAGGACTGAATCCCTTCCCTTCAAAGGGATCAACCACAGGGCCCGCGCGGCCGTCTGGCCAGCATGGTTGAGGAGTTTGCTCCGAGTGACGTCCAGCCCCGCTGGCCTTGTCGTCATCCTCAAGTTGTCTTGGCTGCATCTGCTCGGCAGGGTTTTTCCCAGCTGTGTCCAGGCCTGTGTTTGCTTTGGGCCTGTGGTTAAAATTACGCTGCTTGCAATTATCTGGGAGAAAAACTATCCCAGTGCTGTACTGGCCAGTGTTTAACAACTGGCTCTTTGGGGGGAAAGGCCTTGATTTGTAGCATTTGCTGAATATCCTGGTATAAATACTCCCACCATGACTGATTTCATTCAAGCTGCCAGCCTGAGGTCAGGAGCCGAGAGCTAAGATCCACCACACAGATTCCATTGCTGCCAATAACCTCAAGAAGGAAGAAATTGGAAAATGCCCTCAAAGAATCAGAGGGATGAGTTTTGAGTATTTATTACTTTTGTTTCTATTATTATGTTATTATTTAGTTTCTAGAATTAGATTTTACATAATGGTTGAAATCTAAAACGAAATGATACAAGTAAACTCACAAAACAGAAAGAGACTCACAGAGGAGTTCTTATTATGAACAAATGGGGCCACATATCTCCCGAACGACCTCTGACCCTTGATCTCTTTTGAGAGTTCTTTACTGTCAAGATCAAATCCAGGTGTATCCCAAGGGATGTTGGTAGCTCTGTAGTTTTCTCTGGGTCACTGAATGTAAATGATGCAGCTGGCTTTTACAGAGCTTTGCATTTTAAGACTTGATATTTCTGCCTGCTAAGGATCAAGCCAATGTTCGACTCCCTCTGGGTTGTTGTGATGATTTTGGTTATTTTTGTTACTCCCATGCCTCTCAATGATGCCATGTATCTCAACTCTTTCAGCCCCTTCACTCTATAGGAGAAAAGAGATCTCCTGCTGAGGTTTTCACAGATGCTTCGTAGAGTCTGTTTGGATTTTTTTGTTGCATTTTGTGGGCAATGCATTGAGTGTTCTTTCTTATATTTGTACTTTCCTATTTTCCTTTCCAACCCTTACCCCCAAATCCACCCCAAAATAATTTCTTTTCTACTTTTATGAAACATGCATGATCAATTCTATAGCTGACAATACCTAAAAGGGTGCTTCCAAGAAGATTCAGGTTTAAGAAAAAAAAAAATTATCCCCTCTCCATCTGCCTTTCTGGGCTTCCCAGGTGGCTCGGTGGTAAAGAATCCCCATGCCAATGCAGGAGGCACAAGAGATGGATGCAGTCCCTGGGTTGGGAATATTCCCTGGAGAAGGAAATGGCAAAGGCACAAGAGATGGATGCAGTCCCTGGGTTGGGAATATTCCCTGGAGAAGGAAATGGCAACCCACTCCAGTATTCTTGCCTGGACAATTCCATGGACAGAGGAGTCAAGCAGGCCACTGTGCATGGGGTTGCAGAGTCAGACATGACTAACACACACACACATATAGCACACACACAGACACACACACAGCACACCCACAGACGCACAGACACACACCGCTTGCTGTCCCCAAGTATGCTGAGGCCTCCTGAAACAAACAGGATGCAGTTTGAGCTGTGTAGTTACCTTGACCAAGCAATTTGGGTCACCCTGAGCATGAGCAACTAACGTTTGCAAACAACCATGTATGCCAATGTTTCTCTAGAGTCTCTTTGGTTAGTTTATGAGGTTTTTGGAATTCCTATACCCTATTAAAAGAAATCGCTCTGAAAAAATGGAGTTACCTTTAGCAATTTTGACTTCAGCCAGGAATCGTTAAGGGCTTGAAAACACTAGAAATATTTCAGGGCTTGGAGATGGGACAGAACAGGGCTATGAAAGAACAAGGGCCTTGGAAGATGAACTTCAGTCATTCATACTCCACTCCAGGCTGGCCAGTGGTCCTCACAGGTCAGTCTAGTGGCAGCATCAACACCACTTGAGATTTTCACCCAAAGTGCAGAAACTCAAGCAGCTCCAGAGGTGTTTAATCTCTGGGAATGGGGTGCAGAAATCTGTGTGTCAGCAAGACCCCCAGGGAATCCTCATACACAGGCAAGTTTGAGAAGCTCTAAACTGCTGATTGGAGATCTTCCTTGGTGGCTCAGTGGCAAGGAATCCGCCTGCAGGGCAGGAACTGTAGGAGACGCAGGTTCAGTCCTTGAATGGGGAAGAGTCCTTGGAGAAGGGCGTGGCAACCCAGTCCAGTGCTCTTTCCTGGAGAATCCCATGAACAGCGGAGGGTGGTGGACTATAATCTATAGGTTCACAGAGTTGGACACAACTCAAGCAACTTAGCACACTTGCACTGATTCAGACCCACTTTTCTTCAACTTTTCTACATAAGTACCAGGCATTTGGATTTTATAAAATATTAGAAGTCCTCTGGCATAAGGATGATTTAGTGAGTGTGTACCTATTCCTCAACATCCTTACATGTTTGTGCTAAAAGCTTAGATTGTGAAGTAAGGCCAGCTCTCTCTCACTGTGCTGCAGTGTTCCCCTTCCTTGTGATTCTTAAAACAGAGTAAGTTTCCAGACAAATCTTGTGAATGATAACTGTGACAAAAAAGGTACATGCTCAGTTGTGTCCAACTCTTTGCAACCCCATGGACTGTAGCCCGCCAGGTTCCTCTGTCCATGGAATTTTCCAGGCAAGAATACTGGAGTGGTAGCCATTCCTTCTTCAGAGGATCTTTCTGGCCCAGGGATAGAACCTGCATCTCTTGTGTCTNCTTTGCAACCCCATGGACTGTAGCCCGCCAGGTTCCTCTGTCCATGGAATTTTCCAGGCAAGAATACTGGAGTGGTAGCCATTCCTTCTTCAGAGGATCTTTCTGGCCCAGGGATAGAACCTGCATCTCTTGTGTCTCCTGCATTGATAGGCAGGTTCTTTACCACTGGCGCCAGGAGATAATTGTCCATAATCCTCTTTGATCCAGAAATCAACCATGATTCAAAGAGAATCACGTGGAGTCTCAAATCCATCTCTGGTTTGCACCCATAACCGAACACCTGTCTGAGTAGGAACATAGAATGTGAAGAAAAAAATATACAGTGGACTAAAAAGAGGAACAACTATTGAATACCTAAGAATTATTTTAGCTTTTTTGCTGCTAAGGTAACAGAAGAGTGATTTCCCCCACCCCCATGTCAAGTGGTATATCCTGTTTAATGTGTTTTGGAACCAAGCAAAAGCAAACTGCACTTCTGAAAAACTCTTAGAGTAAGAAAATTACTGGAGTAGGTGTCAGAACACTTGAACCCCTGTTCTGTTTTGTCCTGGTAACTCACTAGCTGTGTGACCTTGGAGAAGCAAACTGCTTCCCGAGCCTCTGTGCTCTCCACTGTAAATCAGGGTCACAGTCCACCCCCTCTCTATATTGCAGGTTGTTGGGAAGATAAAATAAGAAAATGTGTACAAGTCATAGAAATATGAACTATTGGGTTGAACAAAAAGTTTGTCTGGGTTTCTCTGTAACATCATCTTATAGCAAATCCAAACAAACTTTTTGGCTAACCCAATACATAGGCAATATGGTATCCTGGGGCCATGTGCCAGAATACCTCTCTGTACTTCCACCCCTTCTGCTTCCTTTTTGTAAAAATAAAATAGGCTGAGAGTCAGAGGAAAATCCCCGAGGGCACATTGTTTCTGAGCTTTACAGGGGAGCCAGTGGCAGCAGAAGCTAAGGACCCACACAGAGCTGGCTGGCTTCTTCCGGAGGCCTGGACTGAAGTCTATAGGTTTTACTGCTACCCAGGGGGGCTCATCCATGAGGGCCTTGGAGAAGGATGCACCTACTTATCTGGGACTTGTGAGCCTTAGAGGGATTCTCTGAACTTGTGACCCCTGGAAGCCTAGAAAAGAAGCAGCAGTGGGCTGGGCTGCTGCTGGATCTCATGTGTGAGAGGATTAGCAAGGGCACTGGGTAGGTCAGCACTGCACTTCTCATGAATAAGCAGTTTGGGGGGTTCTCTAACTCCATACCCAGCTGTAATATCATATGCCACGACTGGAAACAGCATCCATTTTCAGAGTTCCAAAGTCTCAGAGAGTGTATCTAGAGGATAAAACTTTTGGAACCTTGAGGAAAGTATTCAAGGACACACTTTAGCAAATTAGAATTGATTCACAACATGGATCTCAAGATAGGAATGTGCAAAGTACAGAAAGACAAGACCAGTAATGGCTCCTGCTTTTCCATATTTATAATCACAAGAGAAAAGGAAAACAGCGTAACAGAGAGCAAACGTAAAATAGTCTGGACACCAACCATACATTAGTTATTAAAAGAAACATAAATCAGCTGAATTCTTCTTTCAGAGTAGATGATCAGATTGAACTGATGATAAAATATGCATCATAAAGAGTTTATCAAACATATACCAGGGAATAAAATCAAAATGAAGCAAAGTTGAGACTATTAACACCAGATAAAATGACATACAAGAGCAAAACATCAAACAGGTAAAAGAAGAATAAATAATGGTGAAAGTTTTATTCAACAAAGAAGATATAATAGTTGCAAAACTGTCTGCATTAAATATCTGCCATATACAAATCAAAAACTAAAATGAAAACAAAAGCACATTATAAGTTTAAGGAAACTTTGGAAAAGTACTAATACAGCTGTTGATAATCGATAAGTAGCTTTCTGAATTCTAAATAGCAAATAAACAATTTACTGAAGAATAGAATCATTAAACTCAACTAACTAGAAACATGCTACCAAATGGATAAGGCCTTTCTCTTTGTAAACTAGAAACAGAAAGTGTACATTCTTCCCTGTTTTGATGGAGCAACTAATAGTATTGATCATGTACTTGAGTGAAGTCGCTTAGTCGTGTCTGACTCTTTGCAACCCCGTGGACTGTAGCCTACCAGACATCTCCATTCGTGGGATTTTCCAGGCAAGAATACTGTAGTGGGTTACCATTTCCTTCTCCAGGGGATCTTCCTGACCCAGGGATCGAACCTGGGTCTCCCACATTGGAAGCAGATGCTTTAACCTCTGAGCCACCAGGGAATAGTATTGATCATGTACTTAGTCACATTGAAAATCTTATTAAAANTGGGTTACCATTTCCTTCTCCAGGGGATCTTCCTGACCCAGGGATCGAACCTGGGTCTCCCACATTGGAAGCAGATGCTTTAACCTCTGAGCCACCAGGGAATAGTATTGATCATGTACTTAGTCACATTGAAAATCTTATTAAAATAATCCAAGGAGATATTTTGATAGACCACATTCTCTGATTAGACTTAGTTAAGCTACAAATCAGCAATAAAAAGGCCAGAAAGGACAATAACTACAAAAAAGCTCAAAGTATTCTTCTAAATAATTATTATATCCATGAGAAAATTCAGCTAAATTCACACAGTATTTAAAATACTAGGGAGAGAGTAAAATAAAAAGAACAGTTTGTACAAAAAATTATGGGATGTAGCTAAGAATATATTATGCAAAAATATGTCTTTATTATTATTTCTAAAAGACTATAAAAAGTGAACTTCAGTTTTCAAATGAAGATATTAGCACAAATATGATAAACCAAAAAAAAAAAAAAAGGAAAGATGCAATTGTAAACTCTCTCAAAAAAAAAAAGAATAGAATAGAAAAAGCACAATAGGAAAGAAACATCAAACAGAAGCAATTTTACTGAAGAGATGAATGAGATTGAGTGACAAGCATGACTAGTGAAAAGGCAGAAATGTTCAGTGTATTGCATGAAGAATAAAAACTGCAGACCCATAAAAGACTTAAATTTTTATTAGAAAATCGTATATATAGATATAGTATAAAATTTTTATTACCTTGATAAGTATAATCAAGTAAAATGGGCTCAACAAGAATTAAAATATCTGGTTAGGCAATAACCAGTAAGTTGATATTAAAATAATTACATATCTACCATTTTAAAAAACCACTAAGCCCAGATAGTTTCATAGTCAAGTTTAATCTAACTTTTAAAAATATAGGAATTTCTCGGCAATTGAAATGATTGGAGACAGCATGTAAATGACAGAAAGATATACATTTGTTTTATTAATATTATATAAACTCAATCTAAAATCTGATAAGGCTTATATAAAAAATAAAGCTCTGAGTCAGTTTTGTAAAGTGTCAGCCAAAAATTTCAGTCAAATAGAATAACAATGCCACACTCAAATGTGGCAATCAAAGAAATCTTATTCAAAGAATTTAAGTAAATTTCAAATTTTGAAATATATCAACCTACTTCCTTACCTCAATAAATTAAAGAGAGGAAAAGCCGTATGATTATACCAAAGAAACGGAAGTACTTTATAAATCCAGCATTCATTCTCCTTAAAAATTCTAAGTAAAATTTTAAATAGAAGGAAGCAGGATAAAGATATACTTAATAAAAAACATGAAAATGAATAGTTGAACATTTCCTGGCAGTCTGATGGTTAGAACTCAGCACTTTCACTGCAGGGGACTCAGGTTCAATTCCTGGTCCAGGAATTAATAACCTACAAGCTGTGCAGTCTAGCCAAAAAAAGTAAAAAAAGATAGTAAAACCCTGAAATGAACCCCATTAAAATATAGAAAAGTTATGGATAACTTATTACTATTACAACTGAACACTGTTTAGCAAGTGCTAATTGATATAATAAAACTGGTGAATAAAATAATCAATTATTGTGTCCTTACAAAATTCAAGAGACTCCACCGAAACAACTATTTTTAAGAGAATATGAAAGTTGGGTGGGAGAGGGATTGGATAAGTGTACGAAATCAACAAATAGCCTTTCTCCATATTGAAATATTAACTTAGAAATATTGAAATATCAACTTAGAAATTATTATTTGTAATAATGAAAAAATATATTCAGGAATAAATGAGAAAATACACGCTAGAAATGAAGAAAACTATGAAATTTTTCAAAAATAAATGAGAAAACAATCATACTCCTGGGTAGGAGGATGCACTTCATAAAAATACATAAAAATGCGTTCTCCTCTAATGTATAAATTTAATGAAATTTCAATCTGAATTGAATCTTGTCAGAATAATTAAAATTCCATTGGAAAACTAAATGATTTTTTTTAAGCCAAGAAATTTTTAGAAAAGAGTAATAATTAGGGAGCCAATTTACCATTTAAATATACAAAAAAGTTACTCTGTTAGTGTCTTACTGGTGCCGTAACACATTGCTGCACACTTGGTAGCTTCAAACGGCAGACATGTCTGCTTGTCACAGCGCTGAGTCTGAAGTCCCGGGGTCCCAGGACCTGCCCCGCGGCAGCTCCCCAGAAAGCCGTCCCTCCGCTCTCCGCGTCTCGTGGCGGTGGCCCGCCGGCTCCTGACACGCCTCCCCTGTCTCTGTCTCCGCGGTCACGTGGCCTCCTCTTTTGCCTTCTAAGGACATCAGTGATGGCACGTAGGGTTCATCCTGATGATCCAAGGTGATTTCCTCCTCTCAGAATTGTTAGCTGAATCACACTAGTAAAGACCCCTTTCCCCAAAACAGGTAACATTTACAAGTTTCCGGGATTAAGTCATGGCTATCTATCATTTTCCAAGCTACCACATCCATTCAAATCAAAACCTATGGCTGTGAGAAGAAACAAACAGACCAGTGGACAGAATGGTCAAGAAGCAGAACCACATACAAAGGGGAGTGATATATAGGGCAAAGGTGGGATATTTCAAGTCACTAGGAAAAGATGCTTTATTTGATGATTGGGTACCTACAGATGAAAATAAAACTAGATCCCCATTTCATTACCATATAAAACTAAATCCCACCTATATGAAATATGTGAATGGAGTGGTGGTAAAGGCTTCGGTGTATTTTTAATAGCTGACTTGAAAGTCAGTTTACTTAGAATTAAGAGGTCTGAAAATGTGTGTGTCTGCATTAGAGAATGGGGGAGGGGAGTTGCGGGGGGGAGCAGAGAATAAGAATCTACCCCAAACAAAAATTATTAGTTACATCTATTCTCAACTGACATGATGAAGAGAAAACACTTTCTTTCAAAATAAGTATTTCTAAGTTTATCATTTAACTTCTAATCTTTTCTAAAGTCTTGAACGTTTTTGTTTTTTGCTTTATATTTATGTTCCTAGTTTCTGGATTTATCTTGCTGAAAGAGGTATTTTTTGAGTTATGTCAGTAAGACTATTGTGGGAATTTCTAAAGTGTTGTTAGGTTAAGAGGCCTTTGAATTACAAAAATCACATTTTCGCAAACCAATATCCATCATCAGTTAGGATACATTCAAATCTAGGGGATTATCACTTCCTACTTCCCTGGTGGTTCAGTGGGTAAAGAATCTGCCTGCAATACAGGAGACCTTGGTTCGATCCCTGGATCAGGAAGTTCCCCTGGAGAAGGAAATGACAATCCACTCCGGTATGTTTGCCTGGGAAATCCCATGGCTAGAGTAACCTGGCAGCCTATGGTCCACAGAATTGTAAGAGCTAGACACGAGTGACTAAACCACAACCTCCTGTTTTTTTTGTTTTTTAACAAGTGCCACACTTTTGGCTCAGATTGTAAAGAATCCACAGGAGACCTGGATTTGATCCCTGGATCAGGAAGAGGCCCTGGAGAAGAGAATGGCTACCCACTCCAGTATTCTTGCCTGGAGAATCCCATGAACAGAGAAGCCTGGCAGGCTACAGTCCATGGGGTTGCAAAGAGTTGGACATGACTGAGTGACTAATCTCACACGCACTTGAATAATAAATTACCATCACTCTTAGAGAATAGGGGCTTCCCTGGTGACTCAGATAGTAAAGAATCTGCCTGCAATGCAAGAGATCCCAGTTCGATCCCTGGGTCCGGAAAATCCCCTGGAGAAGGGAATGGCAACCCACCACAGTATTCTTGCCTGGAAAATTCCATAGACAGAGTAGCCTGGCAGGCAACAGTCATGGAGTTGCAAAGAGTTGGACACGGCTGAAAATTAGAGAATGGAGTTAAAGAGTTGAGGAACTCACACTCATCTCAGAGAAGAAGGAACCAATGCCACGGAATGATCCAGTTGACCTTCCAGTGTCACATAGATCAGGCGAGATAACACCAACATCTCCAAACTCCCAGCCCAGTGTCCTCTGCCCACGCCCGGCCCTGCCCAAAGGCTGTGAGGATGGGCTCCCCAAAATGGTCTATTGTTCCTACCTCTTGGGGGCCTTGAATGGTTACTCTTTTCCTCTCTGAAGGAGACTAGAACTGCATTATCCACCTCCAACACCGTACTGTGACTCTTTTCAGTCTGAATTCCATGGGCATCATAAAGAGTTCCAAATACTCCCAAATACTAATGAAAGGCCTTGAGTAGGAATCCACTGACTACACTGATGGATGATTAAATGGGTACAGAAACCTGATAGGCAGGCTAACAGGGACAGGAATGGGAGACTATATCCCAAGAGAGATGGGACAAATAACTGACCTCATACTGGCATGCCTTACCCCTGTTCCTAAGTAGGGTTACCACGGTGGGGACATTTTTCTTTGTACACATAGTAGAGGGAAAATAGTCTCCGTGATCTTTCTGAACTTAATATCAGACAACCCAGACCATCCCCCACTGTAACCAGATTGCTAGTGGAGACGTCTCCCTTTCTATGGACACCCGAGGTTAGGGCTGGGGTGCAAGTCATGTGGGTTGTGCAGGAGGTAGTCACAGGGTAGCGAAGTTGAGACAGGGAATGGAAAGAAACATGGTGTGTGTTAATGACACGTGTTAAAGAGAGATGACGTCCAGGGCAATAGTAGCTCAATACCACCGGGGGCCTCGAGGGGCAGTGTAGAGCCCGTTCCAAGAGTTGTCCTGATGACACCTCCAGAAGCAAGGGACCCACCAGTTCCCACCCCTCATCTGCTCATCGGCTGAGGCCAGCTTCAGGGGAATCGACTCCCCAGCTCATGTGACCAGCCCTGTGGGGGAAGCAGAGAGCGAACCTTCAGACAAGGAGCTGGCAGCTGCATGCAGCTGGCCACTTTTACTTGAGCACTAACCCATCTGCTACAATGACCTAGAAAGAGAGTTCACATCTTAATTTTCAACAACTTTATTTCATAAATAGGTTAGGGCTTCTAACTTGGCCTTATAAAGATAATTTAGTCTATATTCTTAGGAAAAGTGCAAACAGTAAATTCGTTCACTAATGGGCATTTGAGTTTTCTGCTCTAATATAAAGAAAAATTATATTTTTAAATTAAGATTCTAAATCTTATTTTGCCATTACCTGTATTGGGAGTGGCTGGGTCCTGACCTAGAAGCTAAAGATCCATGCAGTTCACTCCAATTGTGACATTTAAGCCTCTACAATCTCATTAACAGGCAATGAGGCTCCCACAAACATTCATTTTTTAAACTGAGGAGCAATTAGAGCTGATAGAGACATATACATTAAAATGTTCAGGGCATTTGCATTGGGACTGAAAACACCGTAGTTATCCTGCTCACAAAATCTGGCCAGAGGGTCAGACAATCTCCCTTGGGTATGTGCTTCTCTGGAGTTTTCTCTCTTCCTTTGTCTGTGCTTCTTACCTTTCTAGGGACTAGACCCAAGAATGGAGGCATTAAAATAAATCTAGTTTTATGTTGTGTCAGAATTTTCCCTTTTACAATGACATACTTTTCTCTCTCTCTTTTTTTTAAAATTTGATGATTTTCTTCAAATCTAGACTTGCTCTTATATTATTAAGGCTGGCACATGCTTGTCACAATGCCATCTGAGGCTTGTTTCGTTGCCAGCAGGTCTTAAATCCTCGTTTTCTGTCTAAGATGTAAGGGCAGAAATGTTATTTATGGGTAATTACAAAATCACCTTGCTCCATTTGATTTATTGGAGAAATTTCAATCAAGGTTTCATGCTCATCTCAAGCAGAAAACTATGCTGATAGTATTTAATGATTTTTAAATGCTACCAACTCCAGCTCTTTCTTGCTTTCAGATTTTAGATGGTGGATTTGGGGAATGTATCAAATGCACTCCATGCTATGGTGATATTTGGTAGGTCCAGAAACAAAGCCCCACCTTTCCTCTTCCCAGCAGTTGATTTGATTGGTTTTGTTTTCTGCCTGTTTGCTAGCTGGGAGGGGCCTGGCTCCTGATTATAGTATCTACTGCCAAGGTGTTGGGATGTGAGTTTAACTAGAGGTGACAGGGGCAATCAAGGTCACTGAGTTAGTGATGAATTTAGTGTTTAACAAGGTAGACGTTTATATTGAGTATATATTCCGTTTCTGTTATGTTTTCTAGATATGCCAATATAGTATTTTTAATTAAATCTTTTTGACAATTGAGGCTTAATTTCCATAGAGTGAAATGCATGGCTATTAAGTACATGCATCAGTGATTGCATATACTCATGTAACATACACCCCAATCAAGATACTGAACATTTTCATCACCCCAGAAACTTCTTGTAACTGTTTGCGGTCAGCTCCCCTACCTTCGCTCACACTTGAAGCTTCCTATCAGTATAGGATAGTCTTGCTTGTTCTTGAACTTCATGTAACTAGAATCATGTAGGAGAAGGAAATGGCAACCCATTCCAGTGTTCTTGCCTGGAGAATCTCAGACAGAGGAGCCTGGTGGGCTGCTGCCCCTGGGGTTGCACAGAGTCGGACACGGCTGTGACTTAGCAGCAGCAGCAGAATCATATAGGATGCACTTTTTGGTATCTAGTTCCTTTCATGTTATGTTTAGTTTTTGAAATTTGTCTTCGTGGTTGTATAAATCAAGTTTGTTTCTATTTATTGCTGAATAGAGTTCTATTGTATGAATATACAATAAGGTCTTTCTCAAATCTCTTGTTGATGGATATTTGGATTATTTCCAATTTTTGGCTAGTATGAGTAAGGCTGCTATAAATATTCCTATACAAGACTTTTGTGGACATATGTTTTCATTCCTATTGAATAAAATCTCAGAGTGAAATTGCTGGATCATAGAAAAGGTCTATGTGTAAATTCACATCATTTTTATGATTTAGGACTTTTCCCTTAAGGTTCCATGATGAAATGTAATAATAAAAGCACTCCTAAAATTTAGAGTGAATTTTACCAATATATAGTATCCCAGCCATTTCTGTCTCTAACCAACATGTTGTTCAGTAACCCGAGTTATATTTTGCTTTTTTGGCATGTGAGGATGTCACCCAGAGGGCATTTTCAGGAGTATATTCAGCCTGTGACTTCACCCCAGTAGGATTACACCCTTGGGCAAGACAGGAGCCCAGGACATCAATGAATCCTTATTGTGATGTCTCAATTGCATATTCAGCCTTTTCCCTGGAAGAGGCACTCTTGGAACCGGGTCCTGCATGAGTCTACAAAGTAATGACTGCTATGATGGCCCACAAAAAAATGTGTGTGAAGGGGTGTTGGTCAAAGACCTTGTAAATAGCAAAGGGGAATATGAAGTCAAAGAATCTTTTGGAGGAGCAGCTAAGGATGGAGTCAGGATTGCTTTAGAGACAAGGGTGATAGGATTTTAAAACTAGACATTGTTCATTATTTAATCTGCTGTGGTGCCCCCCTGTTTTCTCTGCAGCAATTTATCAGAGTTAAGCACATAAGCTTCTTGATAGGGTGAGAGTAGGAGTCTTCTGGAGAAACCGTCTTTCATGCTGGGCACTGGAAAGACATCCTATGGGGCAGAGTAGATTGTAACAGAAAGGGAACCAGCCTCTGTGACCTTAGAAATCTGTGGTCTGTAGGCTGATGGAGGGAGGTGTCCTTCAGTGCCTGGAGGCTCCAATGCTGTTAAATTTTCATCCATTACTATGAATTGACCAACTTATAGCCTTGTGCTGGTCCAATTAGTCTGTGCAGCTGTGTTCCGACGAAGTCATTGTGTGACCTTGACAAATCCATGTGACATTGCATTTTGGCAGATTTCCTTGGGCAGTTGTGCTGGGCGAGGGTAATACTGGAGTTTTCTGCTGCTATCCAGGCAAAGGTGACGTAATTCCTTAATTAAATGGTTGAATTTCAATCTAGGCTCCCTTTTAGCCTGTGAATTTCCTGCATAAAGATCACCTAATTTGATGATGTGGGAATTTTGTTTCTTGGCCTGAGTCCTTGTTGGCAATTCCACATGATTAAAGTGTCTGGAGAGCATCTTCAAGTAGAGCACTTTTGGCGTCCCATTGTCATCTGGTCCTTGAATGGATGTGTTTCTCTTGGCCCTCTTACTCAAACTTTTGATCGTTTATGAAACGCTGCCCATTGAGAAGGTAGCCTCTTGGCAGAGATTTTGAGAGATTAATCCGTGTTTTAGTTACTTGGAGGCTAGAGGCTATGACTTTCTGCTTTCAGGAGTGCTGGATCATGGCAGGTTACCCAAGAACAGATCTTCATGTTCTGAGAAAGTATTAGATGTCAAGATGCCCTGAGACTTACCTGGTGGTCCAGTGGTTAGGGCTCTGCTCTTTCCCTGCAGGGAGCATGGATTCAAACCCTGCTATAAGAACTAAAAGCCTGCATGCCATGTGGCAAGGCTAAAAAGAAAAAAAAGAGAAAGACTCTCTCTCCTCCACTGATGGGAATTGCAGTTTAAAGAAATTTGATATTGGATTCTAAGTTAACTATTTTTTTGTTTGTTTTTTTAACCAGGAACTGGACTGAATATATTTGTTCAATCTTTTGTCACCATATGTCCCCAGTCACCTGGTGAGAGTGGAAGCAGCAGGCAATTTAATTTGTTCACAGTATCATCTTGGGTCCCTTTGAATAAGAGCTTTCAGCAGCTCTGCTCCCTAATTGTGGAATTTACTACCAATTTCTAGTCACAGTGCCCTGACTGTCTCTGCTTAAATAAACTAAGGCTTTTTGCATTCCCAGAAGCATCTGAAACCCTCCAGTGGTGGGAGTGGGCATGGTGGTGAAGGGGCATCTGAAAGAGGTGGGGAGAAATGAATGTTTATTGTTCAGTGCTCAGGTTTTCCCCTGTAAAGAGGGAGGCATAGATTCATACTCACATTACTCTTATTTCTGTTTCAGGAGACTGTGTAAGGAAAATAAGAGTAATGATAATTAAATCAAGGAAAACAGTAGAGGGGAGGTGTGGAGAAGTGCAAGAGGCAAGAATGGAGAGGTGAGCAGAGCTTTTGGAAGGCCCAAGGAGGGAATGAATCAACTTCTTCTCTTGTGTCCTTGCCTCCCACTTCTCTGTAACTGCAGTGAATTTAGTGGCTTTCTTAAATCAGTGACATTCACATATATCACAGGGCTGCTCTTTTTGCTGAAATATTTATTTGCCTTGAGTTGGACTGTATGAAACATTAACCACAGACTTAGTAACTGACACTTAATGTTCTCTTGTTTTGCTGGAAGCCATTGCCCAGGGATTAAAGACCTCTGGGGTGGGTAGAGCCCTTCTGATGCCTCGAACACTCCCAGAGATGCTGCAGCCAGTCCCCAGACTCTGGTGGTGGCTGGCTCAAGTTCCCTTCTACAACTATTTCACCCATAAACTCTGAGATGTGCTCTGAGATCCAGCATTTTTCCTTTGTTTCTTCTTCATTTAATTTATTAACTGTAAGATGAAGAGAGCACACTTACAAAAATTCTGGGAAAAGCAAAGTGGTGGAAAGAGTGAACAGATTTATGAATATGACTTCATCATAAGCTTCCCAGGGGCGTTGGAAATCCTTCGTTATTGCCATAGAAGGCATCTATAGAAGGGCTCGTGGGAGAGACATCACATCAGAGGGTGCAAGAAATGGTATGAATCCCAAGGCTCCTAATGACCTGTATTAGGGACATAAAATGACATCAGATCAAGTAAACATTTCAGTTTTCAAATGGTTAAACACACGCAGGCACACCATCTGGACCTCAGTAAGATAAGTGTTGCCATCTTGGCAGAATGAGAAGAAATGTTACTCAGGAGGCCTAGCAGGGAGCTGGGACTCTGAGACTCTCACCTAGTTTTTCATGGAATCAGATTACTTATGAGACTTTGGGGATTAAGGGCAGCATCTCTTCTCACTGCTGAGCTTGGAGCCCTTTTGTCCCTGTTATGACATGTGAAGAAAATCTGGTACAGGGCTCTCCACTCTGTACAGGGAGCCACGGTGCATCCATGGTGATGGAGTTTCCTCACTTATAATCAGACTCAGGAACCAAAATTATGTTTTCTAACAGAAAAGCAGTGCCCTTTATGCTCGGAAAATGTAATCATCTGCCTCTGTTATGAGTCAGTGTCCTTTTGAAGGAGAGCTGGTCCAGGTGAGGCAGGCAAGGGTCTGAGAACTGGACAGACTTGGAGAACAGGCCGGTCACTGGGGTCATCAAGGTTCCTGTCAGAGGAAGCAGTGAACTGAGTCAAAGCCAGGTAGAACTGGAGAGGCTGGGAGGAGGGGGGGCATCCCCAGGGACTGTGGTCTGGGTTGGAGGGTAGAACTTGAGTTCCTGAGTTAGATGATAACTTCAAGGAGAATGGATGCTTTTACTGTTTTACTCCCTGACACCACCTCCAAGCTTAGCCCACAGTCCAGCCCATAGTTGATGCTCAGTATATATTTACTGGGAAGGTGAATGAGTAAATGGATGAGGTTCTGCGGGAACTGAACAATAAATTAAGATAAGTGGGGGGTGGGGGTGGGCAGGGAATAAGACAGTGATACTACTAGTAGAGCAGGGACATTGTATCACTTCTGGTTCCAGGCATAAGCAAGGAGCTTTTTGGAAGCAGGCATGAGTTCTAACCTAATGGGTTGAGATTCTGGGTATTTATCCAGAAGAATTGAAATCAGGATCTCAAAGAGATATCTGTACCTCTGTGTTCACTGAAACTTAATTTCTAACAGCCAAGATGTGGAAACAACCTAGATGTCCACCAGCAGATGAATAGGTCAAGAAAGTGTGGTATATACCTACAGTGGAATATTATTCAGCCCGGAAAAGGGAAATCCTGCTATATGCAAAAACTTGGATAAACCTGGAGAACGTTATGCTACATGAGAGAAGCCAAACACATAAAAACAAATACTGTATGATCTCACCTATAGTAGGGTCAAAGGCATAGAAGCAGAGAGTAACACAGTGCTTGCTAGGGATTGGCATGGGGAATGATAAGTTGCTGTTCAAAGGATACAAAGTTTCAATGATAAAAGATGAATAAGTTCTGTGTGTTCATAGTTCACAATACTCTATTGTGCACATCAAATTTTGTTAAGAGGATAGATCTCTTGTTAAGTGTTCTTACAATAATAATAATAAAGAATTCGCTGCAAGGATGGTTTCATATTAAATGGTCCATCTTCAGGCCCGTGGGCTTTACTTTCCTGCTGGGCAGACAGAGGGTAGTGATCTGGGACTGGTTTTGAGGTTGTCATGAAAGGTCTTAGCTAAGTAGATCTGAAAGGTATAGAAGCCACTTTCCTTGATTCAACTGACTCTGGAAAATTCCCACTTCAGGGCCATGTTTAAGGGTGCAGACAGAAAAGGAGCGCTGGTGTGGAAGTGTGTGCCTCCAAATCTTAGGTGGTATGTGTGCGTGTGCGCGTGTGTGTGTGCCTTTAAAAGAGAATTTGAGATTGAGTACATGAATTTGAGTGAACTCCAGGAGTTGGTGATGGACAGGGAGGCCTGGCGTGCTGCAATTCATGGGGTCACAGAGTTGGATATGACTGAACGACTGAACTGAACTGACACAAAAGGAGGTATCAGAGAAACACTTACACCTGGAGATACACAGAGATATTGAGAGATAGCATGGCACAGAGATACAGAGATATATGGACACAGAAAGGGAGCAAGAGAAACAAAGGTAATAGAANTGGATATGACTGAACGACTGAACTGAACTGACACAAAAGGAGGTATCAGAGAAACACTTACACCTGGAGATACACAGAGATATTGAGAGATAGCATGGCACAGAGATACAGAGATATATGGACACAGAAAGGGAGCAAGAGAAACAAAGGTAATAGAAACAGTCACCAGCAGGCCTGTTGGAATTTCTTTTCCCCCATTATTTATAATAGTTGGCATAATTGAGGATGAGGTGGTTCTTATCAATAGTGAAAACTCTTTAGGTCTGTTTTCTGTTAGATCTTTTAGATTTAACAGAAGGTTTAGAAAAGTTAAGATTAAAAAAGAAGACCATCGTCTTCAAAACAGAGAAGAGGTACTCTTTAAAAAAGAGAGTCCTGTCATTATGAAATGATAAAATCATTTAAATTCAAAAATACAGAAAGTGCATCGTGATGGAGCCCAGTTCCCCAGGATGCCAGTTTCCCGCGTGCCGGGTGCAGGTGACAGGCCTTACCAACCAGCCATCGTGTGGGGCGTTTGGGTTGTGAGCTCTCCCGAGAGTCCCTCCTGTGTCCGCATCCACACAGATGCCTGGCAGTGTGGTGACTAAAAAATATTTATGGATCAAAACATTAATGAGCAGTGCTCTTTTCTTTGCTCTTACTCACATGCAGGTGAGCTTCAGGCCAGTTTTCCTCTTGGCATCTCTGCCCCACCTCATGTGTAGACAGAAATAATTATAAATTATACTGCAGGTTAGTCAATAGGAAGTCTTCCAAACCCGGGCTCTAATTCTTCGCGGGTGATAGTTCATCGCACACAGCCCCACCAGACAGGAATAACTTATTTTAATTGGCCATCATTCGTGAGCTCAGCGTGGTCTACTTTCGAAATGACACAGCCGCTTTATTGTGACTGTATTTCTGTGACTCATGGTGCTCTAACTGAAGGGAGTGGGTCAGTGTTTCATCAATCATAAAAGTAGAAAAGTAAAGTGGCTTTCTTTCCCCAGCCCTTTCTAGCCCTCTATACAATACCCCCAGAGAAAAGGTCATCACATTCAGTGACCATCCAGCTATTTTTGTAATCCCCCCAGTGGAAATAGCTTAGGAGGTAAAAGCCAGAGAGACAATGATTAGGAAAGTGGAGAGGTGAGCTCTTTTCCAAATTTCTTTGGCCTTTTGTTAACTGTGCTGGCTCAACCAAGATTCTCATAGAGTCTTGGTTCTTTATCAGAGACCATTTTGTTTTGGGGAGCTGGGATGATCATTTACCTAATGGCATTCAGACTTCTAGACCCTTCAGATGCCAAGAAGGTAGCAAGGATATGACCAAGAGTGTGGGCAGATGGATCATGGGGGAAGAAAGTCCCTGTGTTCCCTCTGGAAGCCTTTGGAACCACATCACCATGTGGACAGAAGACCTTGCCCTGAACCCCAGTGTTATTCTCTTTCTCTCCTTTAACCAAAGTCCTTTGGTTGGGAGGGGGTGGAAGGCACTCCCACTCTGCTGTTAAGAATTGCCACCTTAATAAAGACAACCTGGATGGTCAGGTGAATCCAAGTAGAGGCCATGGAATCATGTGAATTCCTCCCACGATCACTCTGGATGCCCCAAAGATGGGTGAGGCTTTCCCTCTAGGGTTCCTATGCCACCCGTTTCCCGGGTCTCTCTGCAAATAGCTCTGTGCCACACCTTCTCCCCATAGAAGGCAGCCATATTCTCTTCTTGGACAATATGGTTTCCAAGAAGGAAGAATATAATTGTAAAGGAGATATAGGTATGTTTGTGGGTATAGATGCGTATGGTTCTATCCTACCCAGAATATAAGTTATGAATATTTCAAAGACAAAATTTTAAACAATGCACAAGAACCATTAAGGATCTAACACGTAATGTAGTTGAGAAAGTGTATCTGGAGGCCCCAAGTCACTTCTCAGAGGCACCCGGTCTCCTCTTCCCTTTCCTGCAGCTTTTCTGAGTGATCGAAATCCCCACTCCCTCCCTAGCCAACCCACGGTTCTCACTACCCTAGCTGATGTTTACTCCCTAATGTTAGGGAGTAAATGGAGGCTCTCATGTAAGTCTAAGGTTGGTGCCAAAATTGGTTGTATTTTGAGGCACCTCTTCATACATGTGCATAAAACAGACTCCTGTATGTGTATGTACATGTACATCATTACACATGTATGCATTTTGTGGCTGTAGATAAACAGGATAGCTGTCATTTATAAATGTCCATGAATAATCATTCTTATGTAAAACTGATATACTTTTATTTGACGTACTTTAGCAGGCAAAATTTTCTTACGGATTATCCTAAGACTTGGAAATATTGCCTGGTGTAGTTCAGTGATGTATTTCAAGTACGTTTGCTTCTCCCATATTCGTCCTAATAAATGGTACAGTTTGCTAATGAATAATTGATTCATTGAAGCATATGGGGTGGGGGCTTCCTCACTCTAGTTTTGTAAAAAGTTGTTTGGGCTATTTGCCCAAGTCTCACAGATCTAGAACTGCTGGTTTAGTATTTTGAATCATCACTTTTGTGACTTTCCCTGCTAACATACCTCTGGGCAACGTCTGTAAATAAAATAACTCTGAGTCACTTTTGTAACGTCTGTCTTCCAGGGTTTGAATTTAGCTTTTAAATGCTGCTCTGTGAGTATACCTTTAAAAAATGAGTTGCCCATAGACAGACATAATACAAAGAAAGAATTACCCAGTAAGAAATGCCAGGAGACATCTCTGAGCAGTTACGGAGATGAAGATGTCTGGAAAGTTTATTGCCCTTAATTTGATGGCATTTCCTCCCCTGCCCCTTCCCTCATCTGTAGGTGTTAGATTTTTAAGGGAGCTTGACATTTAGCTTGGAAATGAATACACTTTTTTGGGGTTCTTCTTAACAACCAGGGTAAGTTTTCATAGGTAATTTAGCAAATGTCAAACTTTTCTAATAATGTAGGTTTGATTTATACAGCCAAGCTTGTTAATCTCACTACCTAAAGGCCTCAGAACTTGGGCAGCATTCAAACCAAGTTTCAGCACTGGCCTCAGATGCCCACAACCTCCTAAAGAGACATGTGTCTTCCTCCTTTTTAGCAGTTCAGCTTCTGCCTCTTTCTTGCCTATTCTGATTTTTAACTCCATTGGTCAGGATACCAGTAGTTACAACTGCTTCTTTTTCTTCCTGATTCCTCCTTAACACAAAAGAACACATTAAAAAAAAAAAAATCACTTCTATAATCACACAGTTTCCTTTCTTTCAATGATGAGACCAGGTGGACAATTTTGGCTTGTCACCAATCATTCAAGACTTTTGAATGACATTGCATGCAGCATCCTCTATACATACAATTCTCATTTGCTCACCGAGCGTCCTTCTCCGTTTTTTGAGGTAATCCTTCTTTGTTCCTGTTTCATATAATTTGGTTCATGTCAGCGTCCTCCTCAGGTGAAAGTGATTCTGCTCTCCCTTCCTCATTAAGTGAGCCAGCCTGGCCTACTGTAACCTAACCTCCCTCTGCCCCTGTGATTGGCGAAAGATTGGCACGTGGTCTGATGAAAACCAACAGGAGCTGAGAATGACTATGAATAAGAACCTCTTTTCCCACCCGAGCTGCTGAAGAAAGAAATGGCAAGTCCAAAACTGCACGGTCCATCTGTGGACTGAGAATGAAGCTCCCTCAGGGAAAATTGGAGTCAGGAGATGGAGAGAGAGGCACACTTTGAGCCCTTGGATTGCCACACCTCAAGGCAGTGTCCATTCTGAGCCAATCCTTCACTTTCTTTAAACCAAGTTGATTTATTTGTTGTTTACTACTGGTGTGATCACTCATCTAGAGCCAGACATCCTGGAATGTGAAGTAAGTGGGCCTTAGAAAGCATCACTACGAATAAAGCTAGTGGNTTCTTATTCTCAAGTTTATAATTTATTTTTAATAAGATTTTACATTCCAAGGCCTTTCTCTATAGCTTCAATATTTCTACTGGACCTAATTTGTCTTTGGATTAATGAAATGTCTCCAAAATTGTTCCGAGTTTGGTCCAAGTAAAATTCCCTTCTTCTGTCTCTCTTTTGTTAGCTCTTTCTTTTTCACTGTGGCTATTCTCAGTGTTCTGGGAATCTATCCAAGTACTTTCATATACTTTGAAATGAGGAGAATAAAAGGGATGATAAAGACATTGTCTGATTTCTTCTATTCTCTGGTCATCTGAGAGTAGTTACAACATGAACATGGTAGCGACTCTGTTCTTAAGCATGTGGTTCAGAATCTGGATTTCACACTTGCTTGTCATGTGTTCACCCTGTAATGCGTGGCTCAATGCAACATATGAAAATACTGAACATCAAAACTCTTGCTTACATTCCAGATAGTGAGGCCAATGCCATGTTAAATGTTCTTTTTGGAAGAAGATTAGTACTTAAGAGTATCTTCATTTTCACTGGAATTACTTGGAAAAATTTTAATTCCATTAACTGTTNAACATATGAAAATACTGAACATCAAAACTCTTGCTTACATTCCAGATAGTGAGGCCAATGCCATGTTAAATGTTCTTTTTGGAAGAAGATTAGTACTTAAGAGTATCTTCATTTTCACTGGAATTACTTGGAAAAATTTTAATTCCATTAACTGTTATATATATATATATATATATGTATTCTGTGTATACATTAGTCATGAAACACAATCTTTTCAAAAGCACAGGTGTGAGCATAACTTTTAAAAAGCCATTGATATTCTAAAATCACTGGTTAATCTTCTGTGTTAAAATGTATATGCGTGCAAAGTTTACATTCCCTTTTCTCAGTGACTTGAGGATTAAGATATTTGATTTTCTCTCTCTCTCTCTAGCATTAACAAAATTTGCCTGATGGATCATTCTCAATAGTGTAAAATTGTGTTATGTGATTTTTATTCCATCTTCAAAAATCCCTCAGACCCAGCATCTCCCTTCAACTACTGCCCATTTCCTTACTCTCCTCTGCCATAATTCTCTTAGAATGTGTCCATATTTGCTTTTCCCCTTTTATATTTGTGTTCATTCTCTTTCAAGCGTACTCTTTTTTCATAATATATTTGAAATTTAATAATGAAGATATTGTCATTTATGATACTAATGCAAAGAGTGTAATGGTATACCCATTGAGTGCGAGCAATATTGTTTTCTCATTTTTTATATCAGCATACAGTAATCTTACAATGTGTGTTAGTTTCTGCTGTACAAGGAAAAAAAACCAGACATATATGTACATATATCCCTTCCCTCTTGGACCTACCTCTTACCCCACCATCTTTTTTTTTTTTTTTAATTTGTTTTCTGAATCCCCTGGTTCTACCTCATCAGTCACTCTGAGTTTTCCATGCTGGCTCTTCCACTCTGTCCTTCCAAATGCTGGAATGATTTAGTTGCGAGTGTTCACCTCTTCTCTGTCTATCATCACTTCATAGGTGATGTTCACCTAGCTCCATCTTTACACTGACAACTTCCACACGTTTGTCTCAAACCTGCCTCCCCTTGGCAATCAGGCTGTCCATTTGAACCTCCACATGGAAGTCAGTCATGTCTAATACTTATCTCAAACTCAACATGCTCCATGCCACATCCCTGCATTCTACCTGCCAGGATATTCCCTCTTTCTCTATTAATCTCAATAAATGCCACCTCTTTGCTTTCAGGTAGTTTGAACTAAAGTAGTCAGATTTTTTTAGTAGCCAGCAGACATCCAGTTAATTTGGAAATTTCAGCTGAGCACCTATTTAAATAATCTCATAACTAGAACTAGGCAAACCGCCTGCACAGAAGTTTTCTTCTTTAGGCAGCATTAACTAGTGAAGATGTTCTAAAATAGATGTGTCTTTGAACTGTGACTTGGAGGTGGGAGGGCCTGTGTTATATGGCAGAAATCAATAAACTGGATAAAGAGCTGCTCTAAGATAAAAATTGAGAGTCATTCATTCATTCAGTTACTAATTATTTTCTGAGTTTGTGCTATAGGCCACTTCTGTCCTGCGTACTGTTAATTCAGTTGGTGATAAAATCGTTTTTGCCCCTGCATTCGATTGGTTAAGCTGTTTTTATAATATCAAAGTGCAAAGTGAAGCATCAAGTGCTGATGCAGAAGCCACAGCAAGTTATCCAGAAGGTCTAGCTAAGATAGCTAATGAAACTGGCTACACTAAACAACAGATCATCAGTGCAGATGAAGCAGCCTTCTATTGGAAGAAGAATGCTACTTAGGAATTTTATAGCTGAGGGAAGATATCAGTGCCTGCCTTCATGGGTCCGAAGGAGAGGCCAGCATTCTTGTTAGGAGCTGCTGCAGCTGGTGACCTGGAGTTAAAACCAGTGTTCATTTACCATTCCAAAAATCCTAGGACCCTCTAGAATTATGCTAAATCTACTCTGCCTATGCTCTATAAATGAAACAACAGAGCCCAGCGTGATAACACATCTGTTTACAACATGCTTTGCTGAATATTTTAAGCCCACTGTTGAGATCTACTGCTTAGAAAAAAAANGAAGAATTGATGCTTTTGAACTGTGGTGTTGGGGAAGACTCTTGAGAGTCCCTGGGACTGCAAGGAGATCCAACCAGTCCATTCTGAAGGAGATCAGCCCTGGGATTTCTTTGGAAGGAATGATGCTAAAGCTGAAACTCCAATACTTTGGCCACCTCATGTGAAGAGTTGACTCATTGGAAAAGACTCTGATGCTGGGAGGGATTGGGGGCAGGAGGAGAAGGGGACAACAGAGGATGAGATGGCTGAATGGCATCATTGACTCGATGTACGTGAATCTGAGTGAACTCCGGGAGTTGGTGATGGACAGGGAGGCCTGGCATGCTGTGATTCATGGGGTTGTAAAGAGTCGGACACGACTGAGTGACTGAACTGAACTACTGAATGAGACATGAGACATGTCCCTCTCCTGCAAGAGCTGGTGTGAGAGACAACAGTGCCAGGCTAGGTTTGACACATGGGGAGGGAGACCTCCCTGTGAGTGAGGAGGGTCGGTCAAGGCTTCACATTCAGGAGGATTCAGCCCTTCAGCCAGTCCTTGAAGGGTGGGGAGGATTTGGATTGCCAGAAAGGGTCCTGGTGTGAGTATATTTTCCTTCTTCAACTCCACATCCCTCGTCTCTGTTGAATGTCTTCTCTCTCTGTAGATACTGTAAACAAATGTGTTTTATTTACTTATTCTTGGTTGTGCTGGTCTTTGTGGCCACACGTGGGCAGTTCCTCGCTGTTGCATTTTGGCTGCTTCTCATTGCTGTGGCTTCTCTTGTCCTGGGGCGTGGACTCTAGGGCGCAGGGGCTTCAGTGGCTGAGGCACTGTGGCTTAGCTGTTCCATGATGTGTAGGACCTTCCTAGACCCAGGACCAAGCCCATGTCCCCTGCATTGGCTGGACCTCTGGACCTCAGGGGAGTCCCCACTGAGCTGTTCATGCTCCTTTTCCTGAGTATTCTGTGCTTGGATGACTTCTCATCATGCTTGGTAGCTCTCGGTTCAATCAACGCTCAGAGTTTTTGATTACCATCTTTGTACACAGATGATTCCAGAATGCATTTCTCTTACCAAGATGTGAGTTTTGAATTCTAGCCCACATTTACAACTAGCAACAATTTTCACCTTTTAAGTCCTAGAGGATGCTCATACTTAATATATTGAACTTAAACTCATTACCTTCCTCATTCCCACCTTTTTTCTTTTTTTCTTTTTTAGGTTTTAATCCTAACTTTGGCTAATGTGACACATCATGACAGTAAACCTTGAGTTCAACCCAGACTCCCCCCTCTCTAAACTTAAAATAATCAAAAATTTCTTCTACTCGCTCAGTATCTTAGAACATTATTTAGTTAAGTATCTTTAGTCAAGTATCTGTGCAGATTTTTGCAAGAGTTCTATATGGGTTACCTTATAAAATTTGCCTTTAATGTAAGAAAGATTTGTTTTTCCAAATCTCTTTTTATCATGTACTCAGTCATGTCCGACTCTTTGCAATCCCAGTTACTATAGCCCGCTAGGCTCCTCTGCCTGTGGGAATTTTTCAGGAAAGAATACTGGAGTGGGTTGCCATTGCCTCTCCAGGGGATCTTCCTGACCCAGGAATCAAATCTGTGTCTCCTGAAATGATCGTGGTTCTTTACCGTTGAGCCATTGGGGAAATCCACCCCCACCCCCCAGCTTTTTAAAAAATCTCGTTAGACCTGTATCTTGAATTCCCTTTTGCCTAACAAGATTATTTTCAAATTCCTTAGCACCGTATATAACACTATTAATGGTCTGGCCACTGAATTCCTTTTCATGCATTGTCTTTCACAAATACCAATGTACTCCCAGCTATATCAAACTAATTGTAGTTTTGAGAGAGTCAATTCCTAGGCAGATTGATAAGAAGTCCAGGGTCCCTGAGGAGGAGAAAGAGGTCTGGGGCTTTCGAAGCGGAGATAGGGGTCTAGAATTCTCAAGGAGGAGGACAGGACAAACATCTTTTTTTCTCTACATTGCTTAGTCTTAGTCACATAAAACGTTTCTTTCTTTAACCCTGGAATTGATTATCACACAGCAAACATTTTAAACATTTTAAACTCTGTACTAAAGATTATATAACAACAATGTATCCAGCTTGAGGACAGTTTCTCCTTCCTGAAAACCTTCTGGCTAATCCTGTTATCTTAAAATGTAAATTATGACAGTGGGTCTAGTAAGATCTTTACGACCTTGAGATATTCTTTTGACTTATTGTAATAACTAATTTAAAAAGTATCTAACTCCTATCTAACTCCTTTGCTAACACTAGCAAGGGGGGCACTCTCCGTCCCCCTTCTGATGTCTGTGTCAGAAGCTTTCTCTGTCCGTTTTCACTTTAATAAAACTCTGCTACACAAAAGCTCTTAAGTGATCAAGGTTGGTCCCTGGTCCTGAAGCTAAATCTTCAGAGATCAAGAATCCAGCACCGTTCACAGTAAGCTATCAGTTTCCTAAACACACTGTGTTCTCTGCACAACTGCTGAATTGGCAAAAGATTTTGTTGGGTTAGATAGGCAGAAAGATCATGCACCTGTACTCTTTTTGGTAAATCGAGGCTATAAAGTAAAGTCAAGCACACTCAGCACTCAAGACAGAGAGATTAGCCATCTTCTCCAAGATGGATGGATTTTCATCTTGTGGGCTACACGGTCCTCACAAGGGGCAGTTCAGGAGAAGACAGTCGTGTATGGATAAGGGGGATCTTAAGGTAGACCTTCAGGAGGATTCACGACGAGTTCTTCCTCTTAGTTAGAAAAATGTCAGGAATCATCTCACCTGGGCCAGGTGCCCCACATACATCTTAGGGTTACATTGTATTTTGTAAAACAATCAGGTGTGAACACAAAATCACTCTCATGAATAGGTTAATGCCGCCTGGCTCAATATCATTCCTGAACTTGGACTGACCGTCTCGTCACCTCTGGGATGTTGCCAGTCTTTAGACCAGCTACAGAGATTATGCTGCAAAGCACAGTGGTCCCCGTCTTTGGGGCTTTGAATGTTCCCTACATCTGATCTGCTCTTTTTTTCCTCCTTTACCTGTAATCTGCTACTCACCTGTTAAAACTCAGTAGGGATGTCATTGATAGAGCCCATATGGGGTCTCACTGATAAGATGTCCACCTTGCAAATGAAGAATAAAATCACAGTGATCTGCGAGACTGAGCAAACTGCCCAAAGGGCATCCTGTTACCTCACTGGCACTTACCTTCTCAACTGCGAGACCACCAGATTCCAGATCTCCAGCGACGTGACCATCCCTTCAGAAAGTTTTTCACTGATGGGGATTGAAGGACTCCATCAGAAAGGGAGGGTGCTGGTTCTCCTTAAGGGCCAGTCACCCTCTCTTTTCCCTCTGACAAACTTCCTTTTCTTGCCTGACTGCCCAGCTCACCCTCTTTTTCTCTACACTTGCCGTATAGTCACCACCTTTGTAAAGATGCCTCTGTCCTTTCACTGTAGTTAGAGAATCAGCTTTTATGTTCTTGAGGAACGTTGTCCAACCCCTCTTCTAGAGCTCACTGTGTCCCCGTGATTGTCTCCCACACCATGTTCTGTTTATCTTGGCATGCTTGGGAGATATGTAATATCTGGCATGTAGCAGGTGCCTATAAAGAGTTTTTGAATAAATGATCACATGAGGTGAAGCATCGAATGAGGAAGAGTAACAAATGCAGAGAGTCAAATACACACAGCTTGCTTGTGAGATCTTGTTGGGGAGATGGTGGAGAGTACGTTGCATACATAGATTGAAGAAGTCAGCTTTATGTTTGTAGTAAAATTTCTCTAAATGTACAACATTGTGAATTTGATGAGACAAAATGTCAGCTATCTAAACAAGTGTATGAACAGGTTCCCATTAAAAATGGTGTTGAAGAAATGTATTTGTTGATAGAAATGGTCAACCTCAATTACAAGTATTGATGTAGGACAAAATCTCACAGGGTTGATTCTGGGAATGAACAAGATGTATTTGTCAGCATAGCTGTAACAAATACCTCTCAAATCCAATGTCTTGACCCAATAAAAGTTTAAGTTTTGTTCATGCTTAATGAAATAAGGATATTCTTGGTTGAGTGGCTTTGCTCTAGGCAGTGAATTAGGGACCAAATTGTTTCTATCTTGTCACTGTACCACCTCATAACTTCAAGATTGCTAGCAGCAGGCAGGGTCCAGAGGGCAGAATAGTCCCCACAGGAACCTTTCCTTTTGTCTCCTTTTCTGGGGTGTGGCTGATTAGGATTACAAACCATAACTCAGTTTCATGGCCCTTCTGAAGTTCTAGGGGGCTAAGAAATGTGGCCTTCCTTTATGGCTAAGAGGGAAATGATATGTTTTCATAACCATGGAACATTGTTCTTTCTGCCCTGGAAAATGGGAAAAAGAGAGAATATGCATTTAAAATAAGCTATAGCTTAATGGAAATAATATTCACAGCTCTACATCTACCTTAAAAAGACCTGTAAAAAATTACAAAAGGCATGTGGCATTATTTTTCAGCTGTGGAAATAGTTGCTTTGTACTTATTCAAGTGGACAGGATCATTTAGCAGCAGTGATTCTATCAGCATCACCACACCATCATCATCATCATTATCACATCTTCATTGAAAGCTAATATGATGGATAGGTCACTACACCGGGTAATAGAGTTCTGAGGAGGTATAACGGCCTTGAGGATCTCATAATCAAGTTGAGAAGTCAGAGTAACTGCATCTATAAGGTAAATCATACCACAAGACTGCATGTGCTTAGCACTAAATGAATGGCAGTGATATTTTGGAAAAATGGGCCTCCTTGAGATAGATGCAATGGAAGCTAAGAAATATGCATATAGAGCATTGTGGGCTGTAAAAACCACAAAGATCTTTAGGGATGTGGGCCATCTCCTTCATTTAATAGGTGAGAGCATCAAGTCTTCTTTAAAGATGCCCCGCTTTCAGATCTTATAGACTCCTAACCCCACTCTTAGGTAAGATCCTCTCCTTGAGTCTAGGCTGGCACATTGACCTGATTTTGGCCCAGAGAAAGTGGCAGATGTCACACTGAGCCAGTGGCAGGGCTAAACCTGGCAGCTTCTGCTTTGGTTTTCCTAGAACACACTCTGGGGGAAGCCTCTGCCGTGTACGGGGCAAAGTCCCTGAGGTGCCCATGCTGCGAGGAAGCCCAGGCTAGCCAGGCGTGGAGGCCGTATGGAGAGAGAGGTGCCCAGCCAGCCGTTAGCCAGCCTAGTTTCCATGCCAGGCTGGTGAGCCAAGCAGCGCCAGCCACACAGATGACTTCCACCCACCCACCACTGAACACCAACTGCACAAGAGACCCCAGGTGAAAATTTGGCAGTGAGTCCGGACAACTCACGGGCTTCCCTGGTAGCTCTGATGGTAAAGAACCCACCTGCAATGCAGGAGATGTGGGTATGATCCCTGGGTAGGGAAGAGCCCCTGGAGAAGGGAAGGACTATCCACTCCAGTATTCTTGCCTGGAGAATTTCTTGGACAGAGGAGGCTGGTGGACTACCGTCGATGGGGGTCACAAAAAGTCAGGCACGAGTGAGTGACTGGCACTTTCACTTTCCAGCCAACTCACAGAATCATTGTTGCTTTGAGCCTCTAGGTTTTGGAGTGGTGAGTTACACTGCCATTGACAATCAGAACAGTGAGAAAACTGGGATCACAGAGGCTGAGTGAGCTCCCCAAGCGTGAGCACAGTGTGGGACAGAGGCCGGAGGATGGCCACACTCCTCGACTGACTCATAACCTAGTGGGTCTGGGACAAGGGCTTCACGAATGGTAGTTTGGGGAACTTGCTAAGGCTTAGATTCCGGTGCTTCCCCTTCAAGTGTTCTGATTCAGCAGGGCTGAGAGTTTGCTTTCTAATGAGCTCCCAGGTGATGTTGATGCTACTGATCAGGACACCACATTCAGTAGCCCTTCCGTTGACCCGGCCAGAGCTGATTCCAGCACACGGCTGGCAAACAGCATCTGCTCCTTTCTCACAGAGCTGCTTCACAATTGTCTGCTTGCTGCATTTCCAGGTAAATTGAAAAGTGCAAAGTGACAGGCCCTGTTCAGGAAGGGCCTGATCGCAGCTGAGCTGGATTTTAGCCTTTCCAGCTGTAGGTTGAAGAAGCCCATATGGTCCAGGAGAGGAGCCCCACTTCTCTGCGCTCTGCTTTCTCTCACTATGACACCCACGTCTCATAACCTTGTTACCCGAAGCAATTAGGGGCATCATCCAGATTTTCAGATCCATATCCCATGGAGACACATGTTAGGCATCTCCCACAGTGAATTTAATTAGCAGAAACTCAGTTCAGCCAGCGACCTGCAGTGCAGATAACAGTCATGGCTGCCCAGCATCGCAGCTCCCTTTTCTTGAAAAATGACAAGTTTCCTAAAAGGTGGTGATGAGTCCCTGCTAGACGTCAGGTGGGGCTCTGTGCAGTCTGATTTCCTGTAACCAAGCAACTCACACATCCTGCTTCTATTCAATTTAAAGGACTCACCTAGACAGAGACGCCAGTGAAAGGGACTAATATATTGCAAACAATGGTGTTTCCTTAGCAGACCTGGGCCGAGGTTGGTGGACCTCTGCAGGTGTTTTGGATGTGTTACACTAATCATGTTTACTCCTAGACTTGTTAGTGGGGATTATCTAATGAGTATTTATATCCTACCTTAGTGATGGGTACTCTGTGAATTTGCTTCTATCTGCACAGAAAGTCAGAGGATTCTAGTCTTTCCTCATTTGTTGGAGATGAAAAGTGACCTTGTTAGGCATGAATGAAAGTCATGGGCAAACATTTATAAGGCATCAGTGGGGGAATAAACCCCTCCTATGCAGAATATTCATGCTATTACAAGACCTATTAGGTATGATGTGAGAAATTGATTGAATATGCTCCTTGTACTAGAATCCTATATAAGGATTAATGAATATATTAAGTACCAGATGGTGTAATTTGGCATTGACTAAAGTTACTGGTAAAGTAAGAATTTTTAATGTCCCCAGTGTTTCTGGTATGGACTAATTGATTAATGATCAAATTTTAGCCAGGATTTTTGAACTAATGGGGCCCTGTGACAGGGTGGGTGTTCATGGCAGTGTGTAACTCCATCATGAGTTAGCTGTAGAGGATTAGTTGTGGAAGGGGAGCTCTTGGCTCAGTTGGTGAGTGCCTCATTTTCAGTTGTGATGCCAATTCACACTACCATCAGCAGCCATATCCGCATGCGTTTCTCTTTATCATTTCCAAAGTGGAACAGTATTAAAACAAAAAACAAAAACACCTTGGTCCATCTCACACCTCTTAAAAATTACAACTATTTATTTTTACTTGCATTTATTTAATCACCGCTGAAATATGTTTTTTTTCCTTCTTATGTTTATGCGGTACCCACTTCTTTCTCTCTTTTTATGAACATTGGTATTTTTGTCATTCTTTCTCATTGATCAAAAAGATTTTATACAAGCTTATTGAGCCTTGAACCATGTCAATGGACATGGGCATTGAGGGAACTCAGGACTGCGCACAAACCATGTGGCCAGACAAGTCAGCTGTGTGATGGGTGATGGGATGAAAAGGTGGGTTTCTGTGAACCCCAACTACAGGCTCGCCCACAGAGCAAGGGAAGAATACTTGTAAAGGTGGGGCTAGTGGGCAGCTGTCTAAAGAAGCTGAAGTTTGGGGTAATGTATTACTTTAATTTACATGTACTTTACAGTCCGCGCACATGAGAATTATTTGGAAGAGGTTTTGTTTTACTAGCTGCTGAAAGCAGGAAGGTCACTAGCAACAGCGGAGAGAGCTAAGTATTTTGTTAATGCCCAGGGGCCAGGGCTATTGTAACAATGCAAGGCTGGGGAAGACCATCCACACGCTGTTCTCTGCCTTTGAGGGTTATTTGTTTTACTGCACCAATATGTTTTTTCTAGTTAACATTTTCTGTAGAGTTCTGTTTTTGCCTTAGTTTGAAAGGCTTGTAAATACAGCTTGAAGGTGCTATGCAAGGACAAGGTATTGCCAAATTCATCCTGGTGGATTAAATGTGCTACATTCACTTCTTTTCCCCTGAAACCCAAGTATGCCAACCTTGTACATCTTTTGAAACATGGCAGAACTGAACTTAAAACCTGGACTTTTTCAGGTGAGTGGATCCTCGTTTTAAGTAGTCCCCAAAGAACTCTTAAAATAGCCAGAAAATCTAATTTTGCTGTATCACAACTTAACTTTGCCATACTTATTATGTTTGGAGTGACTTGAATGTTTAACCATTTTAATCAGCAGAAAAACTATATTTGGTTGAAAATTTAGTTTGTGACTACTGGGAAATTTGATTTATCTCTTTTAAACAACCATCTGGAGTAAGTTTATTTGTACTATGTGTCATGCATATATTTATGCTGCAAGATCAAAATCCTTAAATTGCATCCTTTTGAAATTATATATATTATATAATGACAATTGCCAACACCACAATGAAGTGATTACATGGCTTTCAAAAATGGAAACCTCATGTAGCAAAAAGATTACAATGTATAATGAACAAGTTCATTTACCAGAATGTAAGTGTGTGGTGAATAATGAGATGTATACGCTATGAGCTGAGATGAATCTTCTATCATTAGAAATACAATGACAGTGTATTGAAATTTCCAAAATCTAACAAAAGTAAATAGATATACTGTTATCCAGCTGAAAACAGATTCAATTCATTTGTGAAAATTGTCCTTAATTATGCCATAAATATATTAAGTAATTTATATTTAATGAAGACAGCCTGCCACCTGGGAAGCCCCTGCAAAATACTGCAATGTGTATGTACATATGTGTATTGTTTTTTCAGCCAGAGAGCAGTGCTCATCTGGGTCTGCTCTGTGTACAATCTGAAGTCGTCCCAGGTAGCTTTCTGCAGTCTACTGTCATCCCTTTACCCCACAGCCTCCATATCTTGCTGACAGCAACATTGCCTCGCCCGATGCCTTACATTTTCCCTATCAAAATAATTTCACAGGGAAAGATCTGAGGAACACAGTCATACAAAAGGATGAGCTAATGGATACTAATTCTTCAGGTATATGGCATGGCAGACCCTTCCTGTCACTGGAGTCCTGACAATTTGGGTTGAAATTCCAAAACTGTCACTTTCCACTTGACCTTAAATTATTTAACCTCTTTTGAGTTTTCCTTTATGAAATAAGTTATCCATAATATTCTCATAAGGTTTTGGTGAGGATTAAGTGGTATATTTCATATAATGCTATTAATAGAGTGTGTTGCTCATGATGGGTTAATATGTTACTTCCTTCTACTATTAGTTCCTTTCTTTTGCTAACTGCAATGTGATCTTTTTGGTAATTAGCTTCTCACATGTTATTTCCTGGTGTGTCAGATAGGGCAGTTCAGCTACAAGTAACATAACAGCCACCTAAGAGTAACTTGAACAATGTTTATTATTTCACATAGCAACAAGCATAACAAAAGGGGGTTCAAGGGTTGGAACAGTGGCTCAGTGGTTGCAGCAAGGATCTCTCTTTCTGCTTCCCACTTTCGCCATATTAGATGGGTTCATTCGCTCTCTCTCCTCATGGTTGCAAGACGGCTGCTACTGTAGCAGCATCACATGTAGCCATGACCACATCCAACTGAAGAAAAATAGTGTCTCTTCCTTGCAGCTCTTTTTATTGAGGTGAAAAAGTCTTCACTTTTCTAATCCCTCTCTCAGATGTTCTCCCATTACATTATGTGAGAATTACCTTGCCCAAGGTATTTGCAGGGGAGTTTGGGGCGTTATATTCTTTGTAGCTGAAGATGGAGAAGCTCATTACAATTAGCAAAAACAAGGCCAGGAGCTAACTGTGGCTCAGATCATGAACTCTTTATTGCCAAATTCAGACTTAAATTGAAGAAAGTAGGGAAAAACCAGTAGACCATTCAGGCATGACCTAAATCAAATCCCTTACGAGTATACAGTGGAAGTAATAAATAGATTCAAGGGATTAGATCTGACAGATNCCCCCCCCCCTCTTATATATTCACCATCACTTTTAACACACTTCTCCCTAGTTTATTATTTTAATTTTTCACATTTTCAATACTCAAATTAGCACTCCAATCGAGGTAAGTATATAAATGCCCGTTCTAATATAAAGTTAATGTAGCTTAAAACTAAAGCAAGGCGCTGAAAATGCCTAGATGAGTCCACCAACTCCATGAACACATAGGTTTGGTCCTGGCCTTCCTGTTGTCCTTTAACAAACTTACACATGCAAGCATCCGCATCCCAGTGAGAATGCCCTCCAGGTCAATAAGACTAAAAGGAGCTGGTATCAAGCACACACTCGTAGCTCACGACACCTTGCTTAACCACACCCCCACGGGATACAGCAGTGATAGAAATTAAGCCATGAACGAAAGTTCGACTAAGTTATGTTAATTAGGGTTGGTAAATTTCGTGCCAGCCACCGCGGCCATACGATTAACCCGAGCTAACAGGAGTACGGCGTAAAACGTGTTTAAGCGCCACACCAAATAGAGTTAAACTTTAATTAAGCCGTAAAAAGCCGTAATTACTGTAAAAATAAATGACGAAAGTGACTCTACAACAGCTGACACACCATAGCTAAGACCCAAACTGGGATTAGATACCCCACTATGCTTAGCCCTAAACACAAATAGNTTTAAAACTATTTTACATTTACCAGTTACTTCATTAAAATTTTTTAAATCTGCAAAAAATTAGTAATGTTTTTAAATTATCAGTAATATAACCTATGTGTTTCATTTAACAACTCCTGCCTCTGTAGAAAACATTTTAATATAGAGTGTATTTTTAAATTAAAGTATTTGAAATCAAAATAGTTCTAAGAAAGAAAGAAATTCTCATTAAACAAATTTCTTACTATTTCTGACTTTGAATTATACAGAAATTTAAATTGCCTTAAATGACATAGAAAATTGGGACTACAATAATTTCACTTAGATACTATGAGCCTGTTCATATAATTCTGATTGACTACTAACTTTGGTTTATGTATTTATTAAAAAGCTGATTCTATAGTTTGTTGTGAGATGTTTATTTTTCTAACAGAGCTTATAATAGTTATGACAAGGCATTTAATTGATGCATCATTTTGTTTAAAAGTAGGTGTTAACCAATATGAAATTCTATGTTTCAAAATAAAAATGTGAAGATCTAAGAATGCACAGGATGTTTCTTTATTTATCATTGTGTGCTACATGACCCTCAGCACTGCCAGGAAATAGCACATTGTCACACAAGGAAATGTAGTAACATTCATACATTGTCATCGGTAGAGGACATTATATAATTCCAAAAAGCTCCTATTACTGGAAAACTGTAGAGTCAATGATAAAGATGTAAGGTCATTCTCATTGATCTATTTTCCTTCCATAGCTAACCAATGGTGAAAGCAGAAGAAATATCCTAATTATAAAGAACTGAAAAATTAGCTAAAAGACAAGTTGGGCTTTTTTTTTTTAGCAACCAAAGGCTTCTACCATCACTTTGATACAAACATAACATGTTCATAATCTTTAACTGCACATGCTCCAGAGCCACATTTAAACAAGTTAAATTTATGGGATACCCTTGTATTGTGACTTTTCTTTGTTTAATCTGGTGGAGAAGGCTCTATTTATAATAGCCAGGACATGGAAACAACCTAAGTGTCCATCAGCAGAGGAATGAATAAAAAAGATGCGGTACATATACAATGGAATATTTGAGTGTGTGGGGGTTTATGTGTGCTTGGTTGCTCAGTCATGTCCAACTCTTTGGAACCCCATGGATAGTCTCCTCTGTCTATGAGATTTCCCCAGCAAGAATACTGAAACAGGTTGTCATTTCCTTCTCCAAGAGATCTTCCTAACCCAGAGATCAAATCCACATCTCTTGCATCTCCCACACTGGCAGGTGGATTCTCTACCACTGTACCACCTAGGAAGCCCCAGAATGGTATATTACTCAGCCATATAAAGGAAAGAAATGGGTCATTTATAGACACGTAGATGGACTTGGAGACTGTCATATACAGTGAAGTAAGCCAGAAAGAGAAAAAAAAACATACTAACACATATATGTAGAATCTGAAAAAAAAATGCTATAGATGATCTTACTTATAAAGCAGAAATACAGTCACAGAGGTAGAGAAGAAACCTATGGATGCAACCTATGGATGTTCACCTATGGGTGAACAGGAATGGGATGAATTGGGAGACTGAGATTGACATGTATACGTTATTGACACTATGTATAAAATAGATGGGCTTTCCTGGCGGCTCAGATGGTCTCAGACGGTAAAAATCCACCTGCAATGAGGGAGAACTGGGTTTGATCCCTCGGTTGGGAATATCCTCTGGAGAAGGACATGGCAACTCACTCCAGTATTCTTGCCTGGAGAATCCCCATGGACAGAGGAGCCTAGCAGGCTACGGTCCATGGGGTCACAAACAGCTGGACACAACTGAGCGACTAAGCACACATATCAAATAGACAGCCAATGAGATGATACTGTACAACCCAGGAAACTCTGCTCAATACTCTGTGGTGACCTAGTGAAAGCAAAAGTGTGTTACTCAGCCGTGTCCAGCTCTTTGCAACCCTATGGACTATAGCTCACCAGGCTCCTCTATCCATGGAAATCTCCAGACAAGAATACTACAGTGGGTACCATTCCCTTCTCCAGGGGTTCTTACTGACCCATGGATCAAACCAAGATCTCCCACATTGCAGGCAGATTTTTTAAAGTCTGAGTACCAGGGAAGCCCTAAATCAGAAAGAAATCCAAAAAAGAGGGGATGCATTTGAACTGTGCTCCTGGAGAAGACTCTTGACAGTCTGTTGGACTACAAGGAGATCAAACCAGTCAGTCCTAAAAGGAAATGAAAACCCTGACTATTCATTGGAAAGACTGATGCTGAAGCTCCAATACTTTGGCCACCTGATGTGAAAAGCTGACTCACTGGAAAAGACCCTGATGCTGGGAAAGATTGAGGGCAGGAGGAGAAGCGGGTGACAGAGGATGAGATGGTTGGACAGTACCATTGACTCAATGGACATGAATGTGAGCAAGCTCTGGGAGATACTGAAGGGCAGGGAAGTGTGGCATGCTGCACTCCAGGGAGTCACAAAAAGCCGGATGCAACCAAACGACATAGGTATATATATGGTTGATACACTTTGCTGTACACTAAAAAGTAATACAACATTGTAAAGAAACTATATTCCAATAATCTTTTAAATAAAAAATAATGAAAGAAAAGCAGATGAGGGAATACACTGACAGCTAAATAAGTAATGTACACAAATTCCCTATCTTTAAAAAGTTGTAAGAGTTTAAAGAAAAGGGTATGTGTAGCATGAAAGTGAAAGTCGCTCAATCGTGTCTAGCTCTTCATGACCCCATGGACTATACAGTCCATGGAATTCTCCAAGCCAGAATACTGAAGTGCGTAGCTTTTCCCTTCTCCAGGGGATCTTCTCAACTCAGGGATCAAACCCAGGTCTCCTGCATTGCAGGCAAATTCTTTACCAGCTGAGCCATCAGGGAAGCCCAAGAATACTGGCATGGGTAGCCTATCCCTTCTCCAGCGGATCTTTCCAACCTGAGAATCAAAACAGGGTCTCCTGCATTACAGGCAGATCCTTTACCAGCTGAGCTACTAGGGAAGCATGTGTAGCATAGATAGACAGGTTTCACTGGAGAGATCAATGGAAGCCATCAGGTTTAACAAGGCCTTTGTTTTTGAGTATTCATCTCACTTGGGTTTGGGCTAGTCTTTTAGGTTCAGAATACTGGTTTTGTTAGGAGTGCTATTTGGCCTCATTTCTGTCTTCCCTCCTTAGCAAAAGGACCCACCCCCTGAGTTTGAATAGAGCACACAGCTGAGACTTAACCATCCAGACTCCTTTGCAGCTAAATGTGGTTACAGGACTAAATGCTGGCCAATGTGACAGATGGGAGAGGAACCTAGGATCTCACTTCATCTCATCTCACTTCATGTTTGTTATCTGGACAACTGGAGCTATCTTGGCAAAGGAAACCCTGTACTGAAATATTCAGAGCTTCCTCTTCAGCCAACAATTGCTGTCATCAACTGAACCCTAGTAGGGAAAACAATCTTTTTCAGCTAAACCATAGCATTTGATGTTATAGCAGATAATTTGTACTCTAATAATGTGCTATTTATAAAACTATCTCACTAATTCTTCAGCAATACTAAATATCATTTCTGTCAATTTTTCAAAGGAAATGAAGGCACAAGAAGTCAAGTATCATGCCTAAATGTGCATAGCCTATAGGCGGCCGAGGCCAGATTCACACACAGATTTGTTTTTCACTCCATGAATTATTGATGATATGCTTTGTGAGGACAGATTTTACTAAATTAACTAGTTTTACTAGTTTAACTATATCTTTATGAACCAAAAAAACATGTACAATAAATAAAGCTGAAGAGCTAATATATGTGCAGAAAAACTACACAGAAAGAATTGAATGGAAACTAAAAATGAAAAACAAAATGTTAAGCACACTTAGATGTTGTAATTAGACTGATGTAGGTCCATGGAGATAGCATTTGGCCTAGGCCTTGCAGAAAAGGTGAGTGTAGACATGCAGAAAAGCAAGGTCAGGGAGCGGTAAAGGAATGGTAAAGTAAAAAAGACTGGGGATTCTATCCAAAGACATTGAAAGCTTGTTGAGATGCAGCATTGGATAATGAAAAACAATGATCTGCAGGTAATGGTCTATGGAAAGCTTGCTTCCCTGGTTAAGCAATTCGAAATTCGGTTACAAGGAAAAAGCAAGCTCTAAAGTTTTTGCACAGAGAAATAGTATTATTGGAATTACACATGGTTTGGCATATACTAACATAAATTAAATATAATCTTTAATTAAACATTAATTTATCTCTTCTAATACTAAATATAAATACAACATAATAATATTAAATATTGATTTTTTAATGCTACTCAATTTTTAAATGCTATTTAATAATCAATTTAAGTACTATTTAGTACTAAAACTGAAATATATAGAAGGAGTTCAGTTCAGTTCAGTCACTCAGTCGTGTCCGACTCTTCACGACCCCATAAATCGCAGCATCCCAGGCCTCCCTGTTCATCACCATATCCCGGAGTTCACTCAGACTCACGTCCATCGAGTCCGTGATGCCATCCAGTCATCTCATCCTCTGTCGTCCCCTTCTCCTCCTGCCCCCAATCCCTCCCAGCATCAGAGTCTTTTCCACTGAGTCAACTCTTCTCATAAGGTGGCTAAAGTACTGGAGTTTCACCTTTAGCATCATTCCTTCCAAAGAAATCCCAGGGCTGATCACCTTCAGAATGGACTGGTTGGATCTCCTTGCAGTCCAAGGGACTCTCAAGAGTCTTCTCCAACACCACAGTTCAAAAGCATCAATTCTTCGGCACTCAGCCTTCTTCACAGTTCAACTCTCACATCCATACATGACCACAGGAAAAACCATAGCCTTGACTAGACGGACCTTAGTCAGCAAAGTAATGTCTCTGCTTTTGAATATACTATCTAGGTTGGTC